>VWZI01012486.1:793845-841389 GCA_013396835.1 Psilopogon haemacephalus
CACCCGCGCGTGGCGGCGGCGGCGGCAGCGCGCGCCCCGCGTGCCTCCCGGCCGGCAGCCCTCGCGTGCCCTGGAGCCGCCTCCCTTCATCCCTCCGTGTTAAGCCGCGGGGACCTTCCCCTGCGCCCTGCGCCCTCCGCCCGGGGCAGCAGCGGCTCCTCCCTCCGCCTGTGCTCGGAGTCTGGGGCGGCTCTGCCGGTCCCGGCCCTGGCCCTGTGCCTCCCACGTACCCCTCACTGCTGGCCTAGGGCAGCGCGGAGGGGCCTGCTCGCCTCGGGTTTGGGGGCCGGGGGTATTCGGCCACATTCGCCTGCCTCTTACGCCGGAACCGTGACCTTTTCCTCGTAGTCGGGCCTCAGCCCCTGGAAGACGCGGGCCTGTCTCCGGGCGCTGCCGAGGGGCAGCAGGACTCGCCCCTTCTCGCCGCGGGGTCATGGTCAGGTCCTTCTCAGGTAGACATTATCCACATCTAGAAAAGGAAGCAATTGCACAGAGCAGAAAGTTTGAATCCCGGTGATGAAATCTGAGACAAATTCCTTGTTTTTTCTAAGTAATGCTGCCTTCAGCATAATGATTACCGTCAGGACTTCGATTGCAGCATCGGGATTCAGCCTCATCTTGCCCCGTCATAGCTTGAGACCATTAAATAAATATTGATGTACGTGGTATGCTCTTATGAACAAAAATAGGCGTGTGGGTAATTGCGGAATTGATCTTTTATTTTTCCTCTCTCAAGTCTTTAAACTTTAATAACATCGTTAACGACTTCTTGCTGTAGACAGCGTTCACATTGCTCTCAGCATCACACAGATTTGTGGTGGGCGATTACCTGGTCAATAATTTTGCCACAAAGCCTTAATACGAGTTTGTATGAACGTTCTTTTCTTTCCTCCTCTTTGTGTAATACTTAAAAGCTAGACAATATAGTATAGTGCTACGGTGTATGGGAAATGAAAAGTGAAACTGTGAGTACCAAGATCAGTGGTCTGAAGATCACCTTTAAAGTAATCCATTGGCCTCAATAGAAATATTCAGATAAGCTCCTTACAGTAAACATGACAAATGTATTTTCATAGTATATGCATAAAGAGAGAGGTATGTGGCTTAAAGCATATTCTGACTGGTTGGTTGAGGAAGGTACTGCCGTCTTTGAGGGAAACAGGGATTTCTTCTTGACTTCGAATTTCTTCTCTTTCCCTGTCTTTTACTTTCTTCTTGAGAAGTGGGAGGTTCCATTCTTTGCTAAGCTCCAGGACCCTTCCACATCTTGAGGCAGTTTTCTTTTTACAGCCTTTTTGTATTTTCTTGCAGCTTGTTCAAGTGAAATCAGTTAATTTTAGGAGAGGAAAAGTGGTGAAAATTTTGGTTTTAAACTCGAATCTTGTATTTTCACATGGTTTGTCTGAATAATAAGCTAGTTGCTCTAACCTGAGTGCTAGTGTTCACCAGCTATTTTTCTTATGGCAAAGCATAGCTGTCTTCATTCACCAGTTTGTTCTTGTGTTTCTGTTTGTTGGTCATGAGGGAGAAATGCTTCCTGAGAACAGTGGGAGAACCTGTCTGCCCTTGGAAAAGGGGAGGAGACAGACTGTAGGAAGGACGTTGAAGGACAGATAATGCAAGGAGTTGTTTTACCTGTTTCCTTGCTGTGTGTGGATATAAAAGTTTAAACTAAGAGAGTGAATTTCCTACTTTTTTTTTCAGGTAAGAAAGTCCAGCTGAAAGAATCTGTCTTCACCAGAGTTTTTTTGCCTGTGTTGTAGGGTATAATTGGGCTAAAACCTATGTATGTGTCCGTATGAACTCATAGGAGGATAGTCTAGCTCTTGTGGTCTTGGTGGAAACTGAGCTTCACAGTATCATTGGTCTTTCACAGTTGAAGCATAGCATATTTTCTTCCATTTTTAGTAGGGGTGTTGAAAACTATGTACATATGGAACATTGTCATAGACTGAAATAATGCTTTAGGTTCAAAGCTCATCTAGTTCCAATCCCCCTGCCATGGGCAGGGACATCATTCCCTAGCTCTACCCAGCCTGACCTTGCATAATTTCGGTGATGGGACACCCACAACTTTTCTGAGCAACATTTTCAGTGTCTCCTCATCCCAAGTGTGAATGTGCCTTCCCTTCTATCCAATCTGTACCTGTACGCTTTCAGTTGCAAATAATTGCTGCTTGTCCTGTCACTACAGGCCTTGGTAAAAACTTTTTTTGCTAAGTCCCCTTTGTGTACTGAAAGGCCATAAAAAGGTTTCCCTGGAACCTTAATTTTCCAGACTGATCAACTCTAACTCCCTCAGCCTTTCTTCACAGGAGAGATGTTTCAGCTTTCCCAAATGGGAAGCTCCCGTTTTTGTGGCCCATCTCAGGGCTGATTCTAACAGGTCCATGTCCTTCTTGTGCTGGGGACTCCAGAGACGAACACAGTACTCCAGGCAGGGTCTGAGGAGAGCAGAGCAAAGCAGGAGAATAGTTTTTCTTGAGCTGCGTATTGTTGTGCAGCCCAGGTTATAACTGGCTTTTCGAGCTGCCGTTGCATGTGGCCAGTTCTTGTCCTTTTTTCCACAGGGCTGCCCTTGTTCCGTATGTTCCCAAGTCTGTATTGTCAGTGAGGATTGTTTCAGCCCAGCTGCAAGCCTTCTTGAACTTGATGAGAGTTGCAAGGTGCTTGCTCTTCAAGTCTGTTAAGGTCCCATGGGATGGCATTCCTTTCTTCTAGCATATCAGCATACTTTTCCCCTCTAGCATGTTAAAACCAGTACTGTATAATAGCTAGGTGTTCAATTAAGAGCTTGTTTAGGTAACAGCAGGCCAGCTAGGCATTTGGCTTGGCTCTGTGCTGTCTGTCCTTCCAGTATGATCAGCACTTTGCTTACCTTTTAAATGAGAGTAGGGGGCAGTTGCTAGTTGAACTTGAGCTTAGCTGGATGAAATGTTTCAACATCTTGCAGTCAACTTCCGGACATCCCTTTTTATGGAGACCACACAGCTGTTTTTTTGTCAAAGCCTCTACATGTAAGTGCCTTAATGCATGTTAGGCATGCATTAAGTCAGAAATAGTGGCTACCTCTCACAGAGAAGAGTATCCACACGTTGGTCACAGAACGTGCATACGCCCAGTAATGCTGAAAGAAATAGTGTACCACTGCTTTGTAGTCATCTGTACACTATGTCCTTACTGACAGAAATGTTTGGTTTTACTGTTATGTGAGGCTCTTCTGGAATATCTCTGCAAAAGATTGCTTTGCAGCATTCTGGATGGCATCCGTTAATGTTTAGATCATCTTGGGAAAAGGGCAGCCTTATACACTTCTGTTTACTGAGGATGGTATCCTTGTGTGCCTGCTCTCCAGCCTTCTTTGTGAAATCAGTGCTATTTTCTGGTGTTAGACATGTGTAGAAATAATTCTGGACTTTTTGCCTGTATTCTGTTCCAAATTTGATGCACAGTGCTTCTCCATGTTTGTCATCTTATTCCAGAGATAGGATAAAGAGAGAAAAGCAGGAGACTTTAGTCATCAGTTACTATTACTTGCTTTAGAAAGACCACCAGTGGATAGTAGTTAATCTATTTACATTACATAGAGTGCTTCTGTCTGGAGTAGAAAGGTAAGATAAAAGTGAAGTGTAGGCTCATGAACCATTATCAAGCACCAAAAATATGATTTTTTGATAGGATAATATGCTTTGGCAGAAGGTTGTCCTGTAGCTTAGAAGGTGTATTAAAAAAAAGTAAGTTGACTTGTCCCACTCTCCCTCTCCACTTATTCATCACTAATGCAGTTGTGAAAACTCCATTTGATATCAAATAGAATTGAGTACTGAGGGAGGTTTTGGCTCAGATTTCTGAAGTGAGCAAAATGTCTCTGGTTTGTCACCTAATGTTGAAAAGGGCTTGATAATTAGAACAGGTGTTTGTGCAATGCATGGCATTCATAACTTATCAGTACTGATTTGCAAGTTTTGCTAGAATAAATGCCAATTGTTTTTTTGTTTGAAAGTTGGCTTAATTATATGAGGTAACAAACCAAACTATCTGTTGTCTTTAAATAGTAGAAAGGATTTTTTTTTTTTCATGTAGTTTCAGCCTTTTTCAACTGGAGTGATTTTGTAGAAGTAATAAGGTTTCTTTCATTAAGTCATGCAAGAATTTAATAGTCTATTCCTTAAGTATCACAGAAGGGTTGAAGTTGGAAGTTGACATACCTGGAATAATATTTTCCACTGACTTTTCTTGTCTTGCTTCCTGAATTACAGTCAAACTTTACATCAAGTTTGAAACAAATTATTTTATTTGGATATGTACATAGTATTTAAGTGGTCTGTTCTGGGGGAGAAAAAAAAAATCCAAAAAAAGTACAGCTTAAGTTATTCTGAAAATGTCTGAAAGTGTATAACTTGGGTAGGTTGGCATTCAGTGGGGAGAAGAAATGGTGCAGCGTATTTGTATAGGCAATCTGCAGGGTGAGAGCTCTGCAATCTTGTAGTGGTGACAGCAGTGAGGACCTTGAGCTGTGTTCCAGTGTGGGTGGGCAAGGAGCTAGGAGGGGAGGAGAAGGGAGGAATTACTGCAGGATGAGGAAGAGACACATTCAGGTTGTGAAGAGGAACAAATAAAGCACAGATGGAGCCATTTTAAGAGTGCAAGTGAAGAAGGGTTGTAGGAGCAGTCATAAGTCTGTAATAGCACAATGCAGTGATTTTGTTGAAAGAGTAAGTTTCATAGATTCGCAAAGTACCAGGCTGGAAGGAACCTCAAGGATCATCTAGTCCAACCTTTCAGGGTAAGAATATAGTTTAAATTAGATTACCCAGCACCCTGTCAAGCTGGGCCTTGAAACTGTCTAATATATGAGAATCCACCACTTTCCTTAGCAGTTTATTCCAATGTCTAATAGTTCAAATGGTGAAAACATATTTTCTGGCATCCAGTCCAAAGCTCCCCAATAGCAACTTGTGCCCATTACCCTTTGTCTTTACCATATAAAAAGGGAGTCTCCCTTATGATATTCACCCTTTATGTCCTTGTACATGGTTATGAGGTAAAGATCTGGGGGTTGCTAGGTAAAGGCATAACCTAGGAAAGTAACTGCGTGGTTTAGCCCACATGCTGTAGAAAAGTAAAACAATTTTGGAATTGGATGATCAATTTAAATGCTTTAAGGTATCATCATAGCTATGGATGGATTTCTGGAAACTAGGTTCAGGAGGAGAAGCTTTATCTGATTCGTAAGAGATGGCCAGTGTGTGTTTAGTGTAGACAAACTATTTTCATTTCACTTCCTGGTGTGGACTTCTAATTACCATTATTAACTAGAAAAATGTTCTATTTCTGTCATTCCTGTAACATCATTGTAAGGACGTTTGTCTGTTAGTCCTTAAAAAAGTGTGTGAAAATTGGGGCAGGTTGAGAAAATGCAGAACTTGACAGTACTGAAACACAACAGCATTAAGTGGCTGTGAGTCACTGCTAGATAGAAAAACTGTGAATATTGTGACTTTTGATATTCAAACTGTATATGCTAATTGTCTTAGTGTGTGAGAATATGTGTGTAGTACAAAGTCATTTATAACTGCTGTCTTACCAAATTGAGAACTGGGTTTTATTAGTCACTTCAGAACACTAATTAACTTTACTCTTTCTGTATTTAAAGTTTGACGTGATCCTCTCTGAAGCAGCACATTCTTTACCCTTGGTATTAGACAATTCACTGAGTTATTCCCCATTTACTCTGTGTTAGGAGGGCTCTATATTACCCATCTGAAAAATACTGATATCTTAAGCAAGATTCCTTGGGCTGAAAGACCAAGTTCTGGTCTGTATATGGAGCTGTGTTGTGTGTGTTTTTTGTTTTTTGTTTTTTTTTTTAAATGCCAGAGAGAGGATTTTGGCTTGAAGATGAAGATTTGATTTAAATACTTGCTTTTTCACTCCTGCTTTTTTATTTGCTTTTATTTTTGTTTCACATACTTGAAGAAAACAATGTATATTATTTAATTTATTTTCTGTTTCAGATATGATGATTTGTATATAATACATAAAAGTTTGGGTCATGTGAGGATTTAGTTTTGTAATTCTGTTTGTAAGGTGGTGTTTGCTTGTTTGTCTTTTTTTTTTAAGTACAGCTCAATATAGAATAATTTTGTGAAAACAAAACACCAAATACATTGTAAAAATTACTCATGAAAGCTGTCAAACATCTGAAGACTTTACAACTTTGTATTAAATGCATCTTTGGCTGTGTTTCAGGATTTAGGACGTAGCTGTTCATGGGAAAATTAATGTATAAGTACAAAATAAGAAGGACTATCTAATTATTAAGGAAATGGCAGGATTCCTAGACAACTTCCGGTGGCCAGAATGTGAGTGCATTGACTGGAGTGAAAGAAGAAATGCCATTGCTTCAATAGTTGCAGGTGTATTGGTAAGTTTTGAAAGGATGCAAATCAGAACTGTGCTGGCACATTTGGAAGGATGACAGACAGTTATGGTTTTGTTTCAAATGCAGTGAAGTAGTCTCATTCTTAGCTGCACCTCAACCCAGTATGTTTCTTTGACCTTTTTTTAAAGCGTAGTTGTTAGCTTTTTTTTACAGGTCATGTAACTTTGCATTTTGTGTGATAATGATGTACCAGTTCTGCTACTACTTTTTTTTAAAACAAGACTGATACTTGTCGTGAAGTTTTGCACAATTAGGTATGTTAGAGCACCTGTGTTATCCTGTGTTATACATAGTTTGTATCTCTTATGCATGAAATCTGGCTTCTTGTTGTTAAAGCTGTACAGGTGTCAAGGTTTAAGGCTGGACCAGCCACTACATCAGTGACAGATGCTTTCTATTAATCCCTCTCCTTTCCAAAAGGGAAGGAGAAAGGGAATTAAGGGAGAGAGACTTATGGATTGCAAAAACAAAAACATCTTTAAAGAAAAGAACAATAAAATAAAATATGTGCAAATATTACAAAACCAGTATTAAACCAAATGCCAGTTACAGCACCCTCACCTGCTATGGGCAGGCACTGGGGAAGACCCAGACTGGACTCAGTGGCAGATGGGAACCAGATTCAGGAACTGGATGTGGGAACTGGATTCAGCAATACAAAGGTTGGGATCAAAGGCAGAATGGACAGAAGCCTCCTTGTATGCCAACCACTGAAAGAGAGACTTTGACCTTTGTGATTGCTTAGCTTTATACTGATGATGATGTATATTGAATGGAATCCATTGTTGGTCAGTTGTCCTATCTGCTTCTCCCTGTGTTTGTAACTTCTTGCTTTATGGCACCCCAGTGTGATACAGAAGATTTAGCAACGATGTTGGTTTTTATAGCAGCAGGTATAAGCAGGAGCCTTTCTGCATACCAGTCCTTAGTAGTTAACTGTAAACATCAAGCCTTACTACATCTAGAAGCAGACACTGTGAAAATGTGCTGTTACCTTCAGATAGTGCAGTTACTTAAAAGAGCTGAAAAATAAAATCTCTGAACAGAATTAGTTCTGTTCTAACTCAAATCAGGACAACAGAGAATTTAACTGTACATGAAAACTTAATTTGAAGAGAAAATGTGACTAATTCACAAATGTTCCTCTGAAAATGTCATTTTTAAGGTTTATGTACAGCAAACTTAAGAGTCTGACTTAAAACCAGTGGTTTTCTAGAATAGTTTGTACTTGTTAAAAGGTAATTATTTTATAAAAATAATAGTATTTATATATTTACATATTATATATGCACACACATATTATTGCATCCAATTAGTGAAACTACTGAAGTACTGCTAATTCCTTATGGTCCTTAGTGGGAAGTATGTGATGTCAGTTGTATAACAATTGCCCTGAGCAACCTGGTCTAGTGGAAGGTGTCCCTGCCCATGGCAGGTGGGGTTGAAGCCAAATAATCTTTCAAGATCTCTTCCAACCTAAACCATTCTATGAATTTATGAATTAAACCAGTGATATGCATGAACATTTGCCATGTTTTGTCTGCCTTTGTACCCTTCCAGCCTGCTAACACTGCTCTGTTTTCTATCTAGTTTTTCACAGGTTGGTGGATAATGATAGATGCTGCAGTAGTTTACCCTAAGCCAGAACAAATGAACCATGCGTTCCATACCTGTGGGGTGTTTTCAACACTAGCATTTTTCATGTAAGTGTACAGAAAGAGAGTTCCTGTATAATAAACATGAGCTGTTACACACAGTTTTTACTCGACGGTATGGGATGTGATGAAGCTTTGTCACTTGATTATAAATTACTTAGGAGCAATTTTGCTGTACCTTTTTGCATGGCAATGTAAAGGCCTTTTGTTGTTTACCTCTGCCCTTTGTTTCTGATCATAATCTGTTTGTTCATTGGCTTTGCTATCCCCGTCTGTTTAAGGCAAATTGCTTTTCCTGTGTACTCAGGCTGAATGCAAGGAAGGCCTTCTGATAAGACTTTCTTACATGAGACTTTTCTCTAAGTATTTGGATTCCTAGGCCAAAATTAATGTAATGCTGCCCAGTTGCTTACTTTAATATAAAACATTTGCCTGCATTTTCCCCTGGTTTTAGATAGTTGTCCCAGAACTTCCTCAAATGAGAGAGGTAGTATTATTATTTTTAAAATATATATATTGCTCCTCTTTACAGGGTGTCTGTCACTTGAATACTTGGCAGTATTCATTGTGAAGGAAAGCAACCTGTATCATAGTCATGTGCTACTGGTTGTTGCTCTTATTCCTATGAAGAGGCTTTAGATATTTCAAAAAACTTAAAACATCCAGAAAATGACCCAGGAATATTTCAGTCTTCAAAAGGGTCAGTTCTTTCATCTTACAGTTCTGTTAATCTAAAAATGTAAGTAAAACTTAAGAACAAATATGAGGTTTGCTTGAAATCCAGTTGGAAACATTCCATTAAGGGACAGGTAATGTGACTGTACAGAATGCTAAGTAATTTTCCTAGAATTTGCCGCATCTTTAAAAAAAAAAAAAAAGCTAGACCTGAAACTGATTTTCTCATAATTTGAAATGTGTGCACACTTTTTTTTTTGTTTTTTTTTGGTCCTAGGATAAATGCGGTATCAAATGCACAGGTGAGAGGAGACAGTTACAGCGATGGATGTTTAGGAAGAACAGGTAAATTAAAAATCATGCTGAGTTTAAATACTGAATTATTTAGAAGGTGTTTTGTTGGGTTTTTTGGTTGCTTTTTGTTTGTTTGTTTGTTTTTTTCTAAGTGATGGATAAACAAGTTAAGAGAAGTAGAAAGAAAAGTAGTAGAAGAGAACTTCTGGTAATTTCTTTACAAAATTAATCCTTGGAGATAAGTACTGCTTTGCTAAAAATATGAACTTAGAACATTTGACATCTGTGTATCTTGAATACCTGAACTTGGAAGAAGTAAATTTCTGCCTTGTGGTAGGCTATAAAACAGACATTTCTTATGAATGCCTTATTTTAGACATTTCTTCCATGTGTCACCTACTGTGTGGTGTCTGTGGACTTCCTGTCCTCTCTCTGCTTTCATTTGTATTTCCTTACTGTTTCCCATGTGGATCCCTGCATCTGTTTTCATGTGACTTGTAGAATGCCTCACTGGAAATCTGGTAGGATGTAGTAATTTTTTTTAACTAGCGTATGATTTTTTGTGTCTGTGTCTTTTATAAATCAGCTGGAAAGAATCTTTGCACAGAAATATTTTTTTTTTTGCCATAAGTGAGCAGGTTGATTGTTTTCAATGATATCGTCTTCCTTTTTCAGCAAGTAATACCTAGCTATGGTGGCTGTTGCCTACCTACTGAAGTAAACACAGGAAGCTTTGTTTAATGAACCCCACTGGAATGCCCCTTCACCCCAGAAACACTGCTGTGTTTGGCAAAGGACTGCATCAATACCCCACTTCAGTTATGTTAAATGATGTTATAGGCGTTTCCTACCGATGAGAGTAAATTAGTAAAGTAGCTGTGCCTGCTCGTTGAAATAAGGGAATCCATTTACTATGTGTTTTACTAGAGGACCCAAATTTTGGTTTATCTTGTCCTTGATAGAGAGTTTAACCCTTTATCTTTGTGTCTTCAGCAAAATAACATGCTATATCACAGTAGACTAGTTAATAGTCTATGTGGTTCTCAGAGGTTTTAATGTTCCCTGCAGGTGCTCGCGTCTGGCTCTTCATTGGCTTTATGCTGATGTTTGGTTCACTTATTGCTTCAATGTGGATTCTTTTTGGAGCATATGTTACACAGAGTAAGTTTGTTTATTCTCACATATAGAAAAATACTGTTGCTGTCAGCCAAAAGGCAGAAAAATCTATAAAAATGGAAGGCTGTGGTCTTCTCCTGTCAGAGCCATACCATCTGGCTTTGCAGTCAGAGTGCTACTATGAATAGTGTTTTAAATACACCTTCCAGTACAAAAGAACTTAATATTTCCTTTGTTTCTTTGCAGACACTAATGTTTATCCTGGATTAGCAGTGTTTTTCCAAAATGCGTTAATATTTTTCAGGTAAGTTATCTGGGCAAATTTCCCCTCATCCACAGGGGTATCTGACTTACCTGCTTCCATGCACATAGATACTTCTTGAAAATAGGTCCCAAAAGCTGGAGACTGACTCCGGGCTTGGACCATTCCACGGTGTGGAGTTTGCTCTTAGTGCAGGATCTTCTGTATTTATTGCCTGTCCTGACCCTTACTTGAGGAGGGTGGCATGTAAGCCAAAGATATCTCTTGGACTACTGAGTAAATAGACATTACATAGAGACCCAGTGTGATATTACTTAATGCATCATCTGATCAAACAATTTCTTAAAAACAGTTTAAATTTTTTTTTCGCTGATACTTTTTTCCTGCTCCTTTTGCTCTAGTGCTTAGAAGCAGTGTTTTATTTGCTCCCCTTCTTGGTCAATGAGAGGCTCTTCTTTCCCCTCATGCTCCTGTGAGTCCACCTTTTTCTGGTCTCACTGAATTTACAGGTCTAGAATGAAGATGACCCAGTGTTCTGGGTGAGACATTGTCCTTGTTTTTTGCTAACTGCAATAATGCATTAATCTCTGTACTACAGATACCTTGGCATATATCCTAGCAGCACTAGGTGGGAGATCTTCATACCCTTTTCCTGACTGTTTCATACCAATGGCTCAGTTATCTGATAACTGATACACCTGGATCTGTTTCTACTGGATGAGCTTTCAGTTGTGAAGAAGTGATTTAAAGAATTTTTTTATTATCATTAAGTATATCATAGTCCCCTTTGAAACTTGCCTGTATCTGTAATAGCTTTTTTTTTACATATATAACACATTCTGCAATCCATTAATTTTATTAGTTAATAAAAGCCAATTAAAGCATGAGATAATGTAAGTTCCAAGACAGTCACTGGAAGAGATCACATAACCTCTTTGGCAAGTTCTCACACACTTAAATTACTGAGATAACAGTTTTAGTACTGTGTCAAATGCTTTACAGTGAGGTAAACTGACTGGCTCTGCTGTGCTTCCCTGTATGGAAAATCAGCTGTGTTCTTGACAAGAATAGCAGTTCCTAAATCTCTTTTATAGTCTGCCATGTGATTGAAATGGGATACTGATGGAAGCAGACTTTTGAGAGTAGTTTCACTGTGTCTAAAATCTTTAGTCTTACTTCGGTAGTTCAATGGACTTACTGAAGCTGCTTTTTTATTCTGAAAGTGTCTTTACTTAGTTTCTACGTTACTCTGTATGTAAATATATTTTAGTTTTTGCTTGTTTTCATTTTGTTTTGTCCTCTAAAATTTGTTTTCTAGGTATGAACTGTGAGACAAGTTAAAACTTTGCTTGTTTGTTGCTTTGGGAAGTTTTGTTTCATTTTATTTTTAAAAAGGGCTTTTATCCCACCATGTAGTTCAGGCAGTAAAAATTGCTAAGTCAGTGCATTGCTGTTGACTCTGTTCTTTTGAGCAGACCAGGGTCAAACAGGGATGCCCTTCTCAGTATCCTCTCAGCATCCAAAACTTCTGTTTGGGTTGATTCAGATTCTCTTCCATCAGTGTTATTCTGTAATGTCTGTATTCCCCGAACCATGTGTCTCCTTCAGGATTTGTGTTTCAGACCTTGTTGTTACTTCACCTTTTTTTTTTTTTACTTAGTTTAACATGCTGTGTTAGTAGTTCTCTAGCTCATTCTCCAGTTGTCTAGCTTGTTTTACTTGTTACTGTTCTCACTGTCAGTTTTTCTAATTTCCCTCCCTCTTCATTCTCTTACGATGTAGCATGACCATGCTCTTCTTTACTACCTATTTGCTATAAGAAAAAAAATTGTATTATAAAGAACGATAGGGAAATAATGCTTAGTTTTGTTCCCTCAATATTGTTTTAATTTTTAAAGTTGTATTTGATTTCTGACAATATGTAATAGCATCCAACCTTATAAAAAGAATTTTGGAAATCAAATTATAGTCTGGATCCAGCATGGGATCAATATACTTTATGATTTGCTCATAAAAATGTAATTGCTTAGATTCTATCCTAGCATGATTCATTATGGTCTTCTGATTTCCAGGTGCCAGGCTGAGACTTGCTGCTCTGTAGCTCAGTGGTTTGCTTGTAGGGTCTCATACTTAGGATTTTTCCCTTCAGAAGGGTAGCTGCTTTTACTGTGAGACTGGCAGGTTTTGTATTAGAGCAGTTGCTTCAGCTTGGATCTTGTAATTTTGCAATGCACAGTAAATAAAATAGAAGTACAAAATTGAGATACTGACTTGAATAAAACCTATAGTTACTGGAGGGATGTTGATTTATAGATTGGATAGTTTAAGATTACAAGGGTATTATCAAAACTACCTTTTCCACCTTGTGTATGGTTTGATTATTTTTTTTTTTTTCCTCTTTCAGTACTCTGATCTACAAGTTTGGGAGAACAGAAGAGTTATGGGGATGAGAGATCACATGTAGCATTGTCCGTTCCACGGTTATGTCGTACTATGTATGTAGATATATTTACATTTATTTGTTCTCGTTTTGCTTTCTAGATTGAACCGAGACAAATTACAGTTTCTGTAATAAGCTCCCTCTTTTTACAGGACAAATTTGTGAATATGTATATATGACTGTATATATCTTAAAAAGGGAATGTCAGGCTTTCTTTCTGAAATCTTGAGGCAAATTTCTTCAAATACATGGGTTTCCATCAACTCCTAAGAACTGATCTTCCAAACCTTCACGTGTCTCTCAGACTTCAGTGGGACTCTTTGTGACCAAGCAGGATACCAACCCATACCCTGTAAGCAGGGTCATCACTTTTATGCATAGGTGAGCTACCGCCAGTTTTGCAAGGGCTGCCTGTGTTAACCTGAAGGAGCAGTCAGCATGTGCAAGTGACCCATCTAAGCCTGTCTGAGAGAAAATTCTGTTGTATGCTGAGATAACAGCTGATTTTAAGAATTTTTTGTAACTCTTCAGAGAAATATAAAGTAGCTGTTTAGGTTTGGGTTTGTTTTTTTGTTTTGGTTTGGTTTTCTTGTAAAAGGTTATGAGCTTTTTGAAACAAGGCCCTATTTTAAGCAGGTTCTGCACGGCAAAGCAAACTGGTCCTGGCTCCACTGCTGCAGCACCAATGATACTTGGTAGCAGTGCAGTTCTTAGATTTTGTTTCAGTTCTGTTCGGTGTAATAGATACCAATTAGTATTTAATGTATTTACTGGTATTGGAATAAAAAACCCCAACAAACCGATGCCAGTCATACTTGAGGAATAAAAAGAATAAATGAGAGTCAGACTAAGATCTTTAAAATTATGCTAGCATTTCTTGCTTCAGGGGAAGCTTTTTGCTGATAAATGAATGGTTATCCTGCTACCTTCTACCTTTAAAAGGTGAACATTTCAAATGAGGATATAGCAGGTGTATTTATTGCTCATAACCTCACATTGAAATAATTGCCAGTTAACATGTATTTATCTCATAAGTTTCATGGGCACTTTATGGGAACGTTTCCATTACTGAAATTAGTTTCTTCTAGCTGGAAAATACAGAAAAGGAGAAACAATGACGTTTTATAGCTTTGGACTGGTCTTGTACATTCATCTTGCTATTGGTAATGACTTTATCTTAGGAGTCCTATGTGTTTTTTAAAGCATTTGAATCTATCTGGTGTTTAAAGGCTTTTATAACTTTCTGTGTATCAAGATTGTTGACCAAATGGCATTGAACTGCAGAACGTTAACTTCTGTGCATAGTTACTGTATCTTGTTAGTCATCTAATTGCTCCCTTGTGGGAATTGCTCCAGTGGACAGAATATGAAGCAAATACTGCAGCTGAAATTGTGCTACTGGCTAGACTAACTGCTTCCTGCTGTCTCACCGTCCTGCAGTGAGTTGTGATAGATTCATAATCATAGCTTTGTATATAAGTTGTCTGTTTGGTTGTGATTTCAGAAAACTGCAATAAAACTTTATCTTACATTCTCAAAGTAGTGAGCTTCATGAGGTAATTTCACACTAGTGCTCAACAGCTCAAATAGTACTTGAGACCTTCACTCCAGTCTTACAGCAGCTGATAAGTCAAACCAAGGTTTTGTTTGCAGGTCTGTCAGTTTCTTGTTTAGGAACTTGAGGATGTTTGTTAGGTTTTTTCACTAAGTGAGGAACAAGTGTGACCTACAACTACTCCTATTTACAGTATTGTGCACATGAAACTTGAGCAGCACTAGCCAATTGTTTGACACTGGAGAAACTCTTCCAGCGTGCTTTAATGCAAGTACCCAGTTAAAAGACACTTAAGAGCAAGGTAAGAGCTTCTTTCTAAGGTTACCTGCATTTTCTACCAAAAGTTTGCTTACTTGCAGCTATTTCCTGACCATCCTTTCTGATTTCAGAGAACTAGAATGGTCATGCTTCATGTAGCTTTGAATATGTGTCTTTTCTGGTAGCTGAAGCTGAAGGAACAACCATACTAGAACCATTCATTCTGAACAGTCTGGAGTCCATTTAACACCACAGGTAGCTTAAGCTCAGTCTCAGATGGCTCCTTTTAGGTAATGCCCTTGGCCTGCTGCAGTTGCCAATGGTGAAGATAACCATTAAGTCACTCCCAACAAAATATTTTAAACTTTGGCCTATTGTGTAACTATGCCAATGTAGTAACAACTCCCTTCAACAGATGTCTAGCATAGTGCTTATCCAGGAAGTTGCATGCTGTGTAGCTAAACATTCACAAGAAATATTTTAACTGCCTTCTAATTTATGTCTTCTGTGCATGTAGGCTGTTCCTTTGTGAGCCTGTGGTTCTTCATTTATTTACAGCACAGTGTATAAAAATAACATGGATGAACTTAAAAGAAGGTATGGTGCAGCTTGGGGCTGACTTGAATTCTTACTAGCATGACTAAGTCTTCACATAATGATGTTGTCTTGTCATATTGCCTAATCACAAGCAATTAGATTGTTTCCTCATAGGACTAATCTCATGAAGGAAAAAAGTTTCTGATTTTTCATGCTATTTCTGGAAGAGGTGTTGCCCACAGCGCTTCACAGTGATCATGTTCGTTAACAGACCTATAAAACTCAAAGAAATAACTTCCAAATAACGAAGCATGACCCCACCTGGAGTACGGTGTGCAGTTCTGGATCCCCCAACACAGGAAGGACATGGAACTGTAGGAGAGAGTCCATGGGAGGGCCACAAAGATGATCAGAGGGCTGGAACACCTCTGCTATGAGGACAGGCTGCAAGAGTTGAGGCTTCTCAGCCTGGAGAAGAAAAGGCTTCAAGGAGACCTTATAGTAGCCTTCCAGTATCTGAAGGGGGCCTACAGGAAGGCTGGGGAGAGAGACTATTCACAAGGTCTTATAATGACAGGGCGAGGTGTAATGGGTTTAAACTGGCAGAGGGGAGATTTAAATGGGATGTCAGGAGGAAGTTCTTCACAGTGAGGGTGGTGAGACACTGGAACAGGTTGCTTAGGGAGGTTATGGCTGCTCCCTCCCTGGAGGTGTTCAAGGCCAGGCTGGGCGAGGCCTTGAGTGACCTGTTCTCATGGGAGGTGTCCCTGCCTATGGCAGGGGGCATGGAACCAGATGATCTTTGAGGTCACTTCCAACCTAAACCATTCTATGATTTTTTTTTTTTCTTTAAACAACTTAAACACAGGAAAAAAGTTAAATAACCCCAAACTTTTTAGTATAGAAGTGGTTCACTTGTACTTTATTAGATACCATCCACATCCCACAACATTGTGATGTGTGGCTTAACTGGGCTTCTGCTTCTACATCAGGGGACTCAAAAACACAGCCCTCAGTGAGCTTGTCATTTGCAGGATTAATATCATAGTCAAGAGATTTTAGTGTCTGATAATTACTGATGCATGTTGTATAAATCCTGCACAAAATTACTAAAAAATTTAGTTGGCTGTGAAGAATGAGTGTCTTACTGCAGGAACAGAAGATTAATGCTTCTCATAAATGTCTTTAGGAGGCAGGTCTTAGGAGTTCTTTCTAGAGCAGTTCTTTTACACAGATTCATACTGTTGAAGCAAATAAAGTAGATTTTCTTTTTAGATTGTCACTTTTATCTGGTGGGAAGGAGCTGCCACAGAAAATTGCATGTACTTAGAATGACTCAGAAAAGCATATTGGCATGGATGTAATACATACTGCAGCTAACACAGACATCAAAAAAGCAAAGGCCATAATAAAAGTAATTCATGGTGCAATTACTCACTGAAAAATTCCAGGTTGTACTACATCCTACTATAAAGTGCTTATAGTTCTCAGTGATGGTTCTTAAATGGTTATAGTGACATCTGTCTTTCTTTAAGCAACGTAGTGTTCATTTCTCTTTCACATTTTGGCTTTGTGTGTAGCAGAACAGAGCTGAAGCCAAGTCAACAAAGGCTCAGGGTTCATGTGATTCCCAGGAAGCAGCATGTTACTTAGCAATTGTCAGTGGCTGCATTTTGTCCAGAGCTTGTTGTCTGTGCTGCCAGCAGCCACACAGCACTGTTCATGGCCACAAGCCCCTCCGAAGACTTGGTGCAGGCACTCTCACTAGGGCATTGCTTAAGTTACTTCACTGTCATGGGAGACGCTGTGTAAATAAGCTTGACCATCCAAACTGCTGCCCGAGGTCTGGCTTCCTTCTCCAAGAACAGATAAGGAGTCGTGGGGATCATCCTCAGCACACTTGTCCAATACCTCTAAGACTGGCATGTTAAAGTCTTTTAAATACTGGAAAAAATCCAGAAACAGTAGTTTAGGTATCTATCCACAGAACAGATGTATCAAAGTAGAGATGGAGCAAGTTGTTTCAGACCAGAATTTACAGTAAGGGCTGCTAAATGTGTATTCTATCCTGGATTTCCTTGAAACTACACTGCACAAAGGGAAAACTAAACATACCATATTTCTGTGAAAAAAAAAACCCAACCAAACAACAAATCAATCATACAACTGCCTGTAGGAGTTAGGCTTGAATTTGTATTTTTTTTTTCTTAGTAAGTTTTGGCTAATATTCTTCTTCTGTCAATTCAAATTCTAGCTAGTTAAGAACAAACCATAGAACCACCACAGAAGAAAACACTTTTTTTACAGTGATGGGGACATGCCTCTCCAGCTGAGGAATATGGCAACTGAAAGCTTGTCTGAATGATGGAGCAAACAAGATCAGTTTCTGGTTTGTTGGGTGTCAGACTTGCACCCTGTTAGAGTTGCTAGAAAACTAGTGGCGTTCTTCTCTTGTAGTTACTTTTTGCTTTGACTTTCCCTCTGCTCCCTTTTCCTCCAAAATCAGCCTTACAATGAATAAAAGAACAGAGCATTGGAACAAATGGTCATCTGGAGAAAATGTTTCCTGTTCCCCTTGGCACCCCCACATGCTCTCATCACTAAGCTGATGATTTGTTTCACAAGGAAGTGGAGCCATCTAAAAAGATAATCTGTCATTAAATACTTTTTCCCTTTTAAAAAATTTTTTTTCATCAGGGAAAAGTCTGGAATACAGACACCTTCACATTGCTGAAAGACTGATGTACCTTGGGAGTTTTACTCAAAAGCTTGCTCTGTACTGTAGGGAGGTGTCATAATCTGAGATGTGACTTGAGCTGCGGTCCCATCTGTTATGAAACCTTAGTTTCAATTAAAGCACCATATTCTCTGTACTCATGGCAAGACTAATCAATAGGATTTTTTCTTATATGTATTTTAAAAAGTTATTTCATGTGGAAAGCTCAAATACATCAATTTCAGCAAATTTAAGATATATATGAACCTCTGTTTGGCTTTGTTATGTGGAGGGATTTCTACAGCAGAACCCAGATGCTGAAAGCTGAGCTCTTTCTGTGAAAGAAAGGAGAATGCAGTTTTTCTGAAAGTCTGAAAGAGTACCTACAAGGCCTCCTTAAAGTAATCTGTATTCTGTACTCACAGAAGGTGTTCTGAAAGGAGACTCCTCAGGCTGGTTGATCCCTTTTAGAAGTAGACATTAAAAAAACTCTGTATGTTTACTGATTTTCCTTCATTTGTTATTAGTGTTTTGCCCAAAACTAGGATCATCCATTGCTTTTGCTGCATATTTTCCAGATTAATACAGTTACTCCAGAACACACAAGGGTAAAACTCTATTCTTGCAAAGCCTTTGCATGAAATGCTGAATCATTTTAGTATGCTACAGAATGACTTTTTTTTTTTCGCTGCATGAGATAATACTTTGCTTGACAGATGACACAGCTGTCTCCTCTGAGCAACTCTGAGATGGCAGCTGAAAATGATGTACTGAGAGCTCTGCAGACAGTCTGGGTTCACTCACCCACGCCTTGCTAAAAATCTGAAAGAACAGCTCCATGTTCACAGACCTACCATAGTAGAATGGACTACTCGTACATGCAGGAGCAACACAGCTCCAAGAACTGCAAACAATTACAATCTTTTAAAAAGTTATGCTGAATGTATGCTGAACATTTAAGTCAAGAACTTTGCTTAAAGTACAACTTCCTGTTCAAATACTTAGGAAGATGAACAGGACTGAAACAATGTCATTTAGTATGGAAATGTGTGAGCTACAAGGAGGAAAAATGTTCCAGGATGGCTTTTTTCATCCAAGTATTGCTGAAACTAGAGGGAGAGTAAAAAAACAAAACAACACAACAAAAACGAACAGGAACATTCCCTTAGGTAGTTTGTAAGTCCTTGAGCCAGTCTTTGCCCCTAAAACAATCAGTGTTTGCTTTTCCATGTTTGAGTTCTTATCTGAGACCTAGGTCCCAAGGAGCTGTTCTGCACCACACAACAGCTTTTTGCTTCAATGAGGAACTGTTTCAGGCCTGGGGACTTAGATAAGCAAACAAAAGGGTGGACAAGAGGTAGTCAAGTGATAGAGACTCTTACTCTGGTTTCTTAACAGGATTCCAGCAACATTTGTATCTCAACAATTCAGCTAAGCGGAATAAAGGGGGAGATCCTACATGAGAAAAGCAACAGTTGACACTAACTGGATTATTTGTATCTAAGTCTGTTACACAACAACTAACTTCAGTCATATTAAAAGATCACCAGTCTTTTACAGGGGAGGAAAAAACCCCACGCCTACACGTACCTCTTCAAAGTGTGATGGGATTTCTAAAGGTGGATGAATCCAATATTTAATTGTTTTGTGGTGTCGCCACAGAAGAAACAAACCAACTGTCACAGGAAGTAACACCAGTACAAATATTAGCACAATATATCCTGCTCTAGTTGCCTCTGAAATAGAAAAAAAAAAAAAAAGGTAAGAATAGCCATATACATATGGTAAGTTCATATTTGTACATCATCAAATGTAAAACAACATACAGCAAGCTTAATATACTTGGTAATCAAAATGTAATTTCCGAGGCTAAGATGCCAGTCCTACTACAGATGCACTCAACACCTGTGTTCAGAAGTAGCTTATTCTGTGATTCCTCATGGAAGTCACCTGGTCCCAGGAGCTTCTGCAGCCTAAGGCAAGCTTCTGCTTGATGTACTAGTGGGGTAAACGCAGAGCTGGAGGAATCACTGCTGACAGGAGGAGGGCAGGTGGGGAACACAATCTGTCCTTCCACCCTCAAGTTGTCAGCAAGGGCCCTTAATGCCAGGGGCTTTGCTTTCAAAATGTGCACTTCTCTTCAGGAAAGGGACCATCAGAGACTCTACAATCACAGCTCATGGCCTTGCAACCATGTACTCAGTCAGTGCTACCCAGGAGGTCAGCTCCTGTGTGGACTTCAGAAATTGCATAAGCAGGTGTCATCTGTACAGCATTCAGCATGTTCAAAGCATGCTAAAGACTGGCTATGCCTGTGTGCTGGTGATCACATGGAGAGATTCAAGAGAGACAGACTCTCTTATCTTGCACATGTCCTCTCCTCCCTTTACACTCTCTTATCTTGTACAAAAACATGGAGCTTGAAGTGTCAGAAAATTTTAAAAAGTTGAAGAGGAGAGGGAAATTCCTGCCCTGCAGGAGGCAGTGCCTGAAGGAGAAGATTTGCAAGAGTAACACCGTCTCCTTCAAAGACCAAGTATTTTTATTTTCTGTCTTTGCATATTTCTAGAAAGTAATAGCCATAGCAGTATTTGTGAAGGAAAAGAACAAGGGGAAGAGTACAACATAGACCCTCAATTACTGAATGAAAAATTCCTGATTTTGACACCAGTACAAATCGTTCACTATAATCAGTTGGTGCTCTCTTGGCACTTCTGACAAACACAGGTACGTAAGCAACCAGCATATGATCCAAGACTCATCATGTTCTACGGGATAGACAAAGACCAACAAAATTCCATTTATACCACTGATTGTAGTTCTGTGACACTTTGGGGCACTTTGCAGTCCAAGTAACTGGTGATACGAATGTATCAATTCTGCTTGAATTCTAAAACAATAAAGTGTCAATTCCTTTAGATTTCCAACTTTGAATAGTGTACTGCTTATATTTGTCTCCTGTTTAAAAGACACACACAAAATGCAGGTGTTAGTGTAGAAGCCAAACATGTCTTCAGCAAAAACCCCCCTTCCCATATTCAAGTTCCTCATTCAAAACACACAAATTTTATTTTTCAATAGACAAGAGCAGCAGTGAAATACATTTCAACTTTCTTACTCAAATGCATTTGAAATGTCATTACTTTAAAGTAAACTTAAGCCTGGCCACTTAAAATCACTCCTAAAGGCATGAACACTGATGCAGGGTCTTCTTTTACCCACAATATACTGCTGGATGCTTTGACACAGCTCCTGTAAGAACTCAGGCAGCGAGCACAACATAGTACGGGGAAGGAAAAACCAACCACAAGATGTGCCTCCACCACCAGGGAAGGCTGACAGAAGTGTAGTTCAATGAAGAGCCTCCCACATCTCAACACCTTCTACTGAAGAATTAAAAATCTAAAGGTCAATGCAATCTCCACGTGGTCACCATGGTCTTTGTGAATTTTTAATCTGTTAGGGGCTAGGATAAGTGCCTTAGTGAGACCTACAAAGGCATACAAGAGTGACTTGTCTGAGTCTCAAACGCAAGGGTTTTTTTTTATGTGTGTCAGAAAAACACATTGGTGCAAGAGAGGAAGGAAGTGGAGAAGTTTCAGATTTAGCAATGTCTTTGAAACAAAAGGGGTTTTAAAGTGCTTTTTTTCCCCTGCTTCTGTTTTCTAAACATTTCATTTTAGAATGACCTTGTTTTGAATTATTTTTTTAATGTAACTTAATCTCTCCCCTGCAACAGTGGCCTGTCAAAAAAGCAGAATCACAGATCACAGAATTAACCAGGTTGGAAAAGACCTTAGAGATCATCAAGTACAACCTACTCTACCTAACACATGATCGGCTAAACCATGGCACTAAGTGCCTCAACCAGTCTTTCTTTCAAACACTTCCAGGCTTGGTGACTCCACCACCTCCCTGGGCAGCCCTTTCCTATGACAATCACTCTTTCCGTGAAGAACTTCCTAATGTCAAGCCTAAACCTGCCCTGGCACAGTTTGAGACTGTGTCCTCTCGTTCTGTCACTTGGTGCCTGGGAGAAGAGCTCAACCCCCACCTGGCTACAACTTCCTTTCAGATAGCTGCAGACAGTGATAAGGTCCCTCTGAGCCTCCTCCAGGCTGAATAACCCCAGCTTCCTCAGCCACTCCTCACAGGGCTATGTTCCAGCTGGCTGTGCTCCAGCCCCCTCACTAGCCTTGTTGCCCTTCTCCAGACACATTGGAGCATCTCAACATCACTCTTAAATTGAGGGGCCCAGAAATGGACACCGTACTCAAGGTGTAGCCTAAGCAGTGCTTAGTACAGGGGCAGAATGACTTGCCTGGTCCTGCTGGCTACACTATTGCCGATACAGGCCAGGATGCCATTTGCCTTCTTGGCCACCTGGGCACGCTGCTGGCTCATGTTTACTTGGCTGTTTACCAGTAGCCCCAGGCTCCTCTCTGCCTGGCTGCTCTCCAGCCACTCTGTCCCCAACTTGTGTGGCGTTGTTGTGGCCAAAGTGCAGAAACTAGCACTTAGACTTGTTAAATCTCATGCTATTGGACTCTGCCCATCTATCCAGCCTATCCAGATCCCTCTGCAGAGCCCTCCTACCCTCTAACAGATGGTACTTGCTCCCAACTTGGTCTTGTCTGCAAAATTCCTATTGGTGAACGCAATCCCCTCACCCATATCATGAATAAAGACATTAAACAGGACTGGGCCCAGCAGTGATCCCTGGGGAACATGACTAGTGACTGCCCACCAACTGGATGCACTGATTCACCACCACTCTCTGTGCCCAGGCATCCAGCCAGTTTGTAACCCAGTGCAGAGTGCCCCTGTCCAAGCCGTGGGCTGCCAGCTTTGCTGTGGCTGACAGTGTCAAGGGCTTTGCTGAAGTCCAGGTAGTCTAACTACTGATGTACCAAACAGCAGCATAAGGACACAAAGACACTTTTAAGTGTCAATATGAACAGGGACAGCTCATGCCAGCTGCAGCCAGCAAGTTTCTAGGAATTCTGCCTGTTACTGAAGCTGCCAGCACAAATAAGCCCAGCCCAGGAAAGGAGGAAGGATATTTCATAGTCTTAAAAACTTCCTTAGCAAAGATTGGAACCTTTGTGGATTCTTCCCCTTGATCTGCAATGTAAGTTAACCTTCATTTCATATGGTGTAAAAACAAGACACCAATGCTGGAGAAAAAAAATTACATTATTTTTTCTCCTCCATTTCTGCTGTTTCACTAAGAGACACTGACTCGTGTCTCTCAGTCACCAAGGCATTACAAACAAAATAAACTGGAAAGGATTCTTACTTTTACAGTAGTACTTGATGCATTTTCCCAGTAGTACACATGATACTGAAGAAAGTCACCTGCTTCAGATTCAAAAGGTGGCGTGACACTAATGAGAAGGGAGTCAGAGTTCTCAACCACATTCTTCACTTTAGGGGGCCCTATAGTAGCTGAAAATAAACACAGAAAGAGCAGTGAATCTCAGGAATGCAGAAAGCTCATCACGCTTTCTTCTGCTTTACTTAGATGTTCTTGGCAAACATGCTACTGTCGGCTTTTTCTTGGGAAAAGGGATACAACATTTTCTCATCTACTTAACACATTTAAGATACCCATTTCATTTCAAATCTAAGCAAAAAGACTTGAAAGTATAAATGGAACAATGTTTCCTGTTAACTTTCCCTGGAAATTCAGTAAACATTAATTAGAATGTATCTGAACTTATCTGTACTTAATGGTGATACAATTTTGATGGGTTTGTTTTGTCTTGTTTTATTTTTCTTCATATACCCTGACACATAGTATGTTTTTTGGAGAACAAGGAATATCTGGGTCAACAGATTGAAGGAGGAATCGCTAGTTTTCCCCCTCCTTGCTTTGATGTCTCCACTTGTCCTATAGGATAAAGCACCTCTGCTAGGAGGACAGGCTGAGAGAGTTGGGGCTTTTCAGCCTGGAGAAGAGAAGGCTTCGAGGAGACCTTATAGTAGCCTTCCAGTGTCTGAAGAGGGCCTACAGGAGGGCTGGGGTGGGACTATTCACAAGGTCTTGTAATGACAGGGCGAGGGGTAATGGGTTTAAACTGGCTGAGGGGAGATTTAGGCAGGATGTTAGGAGGAAGTTCTTCACAGTGAGGGTGGCAAGACACTGGAACATGTTGTTCAGGGAGGTTGTGGCTGCTCCCTCCCTGGAGGTGTTGAAGGGCAGACTGGACGAAGCCTTGAGTGACCTGTTCTAGTGGGAGGTGTCCCTGCTTATGGCAGGGGGCTGGAACTGGATGATCTTTGAGGTCTCTTCCAACCTAAACCATTCCATGATTCTATGATGACCTCCTCTTGTAAAGTTACCTGTTGATTACAGGTCATATACATTCATTAGTCATTTATCTTTTGTATCTTCAAATTCTTCCACAAGTTAAGCTTGTAAGCATTTGTAAAGCACTGAAGGACCTCAAAAAATCCTCTCATGCAAATATTAGAGTATTTCACAGCTGCTTGCATACTGAAGAAAGGTAACTATTAGCAGTGAAAAACAGTGCATCCTCAGTAAGTTTGCAGACTACATGAAATGAGGTGTGAGCATTAATCTGTTTGAGTGTAGGGAGGCTCTAGAAGGACTTGGCTATGTTGGACTGATGGGCTGAGGTCAACAGTATGAGCTTCAGCACGGCCAAGTGCCAGGTCCTGAAGCTGGGCCACAACAACCTCATACAAGCTTGGGGAAGAATGGCTGAAGAGCTGTGTGGCAGAAAAGGCCCTGGGGGTACTGATTGACAGGAGGATGAATATGAACCAGCATGGCCCAAGAGAGACAATGGTGTCTTGGCCTGTATTAGAAATAGCATGGCTAGCAGGATCAGGGAAGTGATTGTCTCTCTGTAATCAGCATTGATGAGGCCACACCTTGAGTACTGTGGTGAGTTTTGGGCACCACAGTACAGGAAGGACATCGAGGCATTGGAGTGGGAACAGAAAAGGGCTACTGAGCTGGTAAAAGGCCTGGAGAACAGGTCCTGTGACGAGCAGCTGAGTGAACTGGGGCTGTTTACAAAAAAGGAGGCTGAAGGGAGACCTTATTGCTCTCTACAACTACCTGAAAGGAAGTGGTAGAGAAGCAGGCACTGGTTCTCTTCTCACAAGTAACTAATAATAGAATGAGAGAGAATGGCTTCAGGCTGCACCCGGGGAGGCTGAGATTGGACATTAGGATATATTTTTTCACTGAAAGGGTTGTCAGGCATTGGAATGGGCTGCCCAGGAAGGTGGTTGATTCACCATCCCTGGACATATTTAAAAGCCACACAGATCTGGTGCTTGGGGACATGGTGTAGTGACAGATTTGGTGGAGTGGGCAAAGTGGCTGGACTTGATAATCTTGGAGGTCCTTTGCAGCCTGGATGAGTCTGTGATTCTGTGACTGTTCAACAGAAGCAGTTAGTTCATACTCAGGCTACCACAAATCAAGGGGGTGTATGTGGCAGTGCTAAGTGAGGAGATAAGAAAATTGAGAACTCTCTAGCATAATACACATTGTAACTCTTATAAGACTTAAAGACACGAGGAAACTTCTCTGTTTCTCTTTTGATACCTGTTGAAAGAGTACACCAGAGGAATCTCACTACAGAGGAACTAAGTAGTACCAAATCTCTAGCAACACACCAAGGCCTTGTAGTTAACCGAACATCTCCTGTCTTCTCACTGGGCTTTTGTGCAAAAAACTTAGAACAGGCAACAAACACTTTTATCGGAGAAATCTCATTTGAGAGACACCGAAATCATAAACAGAACTTACTGTTTCTCTCTGCCACAAAAGGATCCGTTTCCACCCAGTCAGAAGCCACTTGCCCTAGCTCAGCCCTCACACGCAACACAAGAGTCCAGCGCCGCTCCTTCAGTGACCAGGGGAAGCTGCATTCGGTTTGGGAGATGCGAGTGCAGTTCATCTCGTCCCAATGGTTAAAGGATCCTCTGCTATGCAAAACAAAGGACAAATAAAGCCCCAGGAGATCAGCACAACTACCTAAAATACGATCCCTCCCACCTAGATAACTTTTGGAACAACAGAATACGTTACAAAACTACCAATTTTGTGCAGGTTTAATTCCATGGACCTTTCAGCACCTGCATCCCCTCAGTATCTGGGGACAAATTAAAATTACTAAGGGACAATTCAGTAAGGCTAAAATTATGCAGGAAAACGTGCAACATTTCTTGGTGCTCTTCACATCTTCCATCTCAGCTCAGTTTAGTGGAAATATCACAGGCTAAGACAGCGTCCATCTTCAGAAGCAACTTTAATATGTATATAAAAACATCTGTAACAAACAACTAATAGACAACTCATTCTTTCACTTGCTTACTCATTTTCAGCTGATTTTGTTTTTTTCTGGGTTTTGGGGGTTTTTTTTTGGCGGGTGGGGTTTTTTGTGTGTGTTTTCTTTGGTTTGTTTTTTGTTTGTTTTTCAAACCAATTGTACTACTTGATCAAAATAATTTTGGCTGGGTTTAGCTCTAGCTACTTACGTTTTAAAATGGACTGTATACAACACCAAGCCTCTATCCACTTCAACAGGAGACCACCTCAGTGAGCTGTGAAAGTTATAGGAATACACCCTTACATCCTTTGGTGCTGGTAAATGAGGAGAAGATTCTAAAGCAAGAAGAGGAATAAAGATAACTGTTAAAGCATTACAGATCACAGACCATAGGATGTGAGAGGTTGGAAGGGATCTCTGGACATCATTCAGTCCAACCCCCCTGCCAGATCAGGCCCATAGAATCTAGTGCAGGTCACACAGGAACTCATCCAGATGGGTCTGGGAAGTCTCTAGAGAAGGAGACTCCACAACCTCTCTGGGGAGCCTGTTCCAGTGCTTATGCCTGTTCCATGACCCTTACAGTAAAGAAGTTCTTCCTCATGTTGAGGTGGAACTTCCTGTGCTGTAATTTATATCTGTTACCCCTTGTCCTATCATAGGGCACAACTGAGAAGAGTTTGTCCCCTCCCTCCTGATCCCCAGCCCTCATATATTTATAAACATTGATTAGATCCCCTCTAAGCTTTCTCTTCACCAGACCAAAAAGCCCCAGATCCCTCAGCCTCTCCTTATAAGGTATGTGCTCAAGCCCCTTAATCATCTTCGCAGCCCTCCATTGGACTCTTTCAAGTAAATCCCAGTCCCTCTTGAAATGGGGAGCCTAAAACTGAATGCAATATTCCAGGTGAGGTCTCACCAGGGCAGAGTAGAGGGGGAGGAGAACCTCCCTCGATCTGCTGGACACACTCCTCTTAATGCACGCCAAGATCCCTTTGGCCTTGGATGCAAGGGCACATTGCTGTCCCATGAATAGCTTGTTGTCCACCAGGACTTCCAGGTCCTTCTCCACGTGACTGCTTTCCAGCAGATCACCTCCCAGCCTGTACTGGTGCAGTTTATTATTCCTTCCCAGATGCAGGACTCTGCACTTGTCCTTGTTGAACCTCATTTGGTTCCTCTGTGCCCAGCTCTCCAGTTTGTCCAAGTCTTGCTGGATGGCTGCACAGCCTTCAGGTGTGTCAGCCAAGCCTCCCAGTTTGGTGTCATCAGCAAATTTGCTGAGCAGACACTCTGTGCCCTCATCAATGTCATTAATGAAGATGTTGAACAGGAACACATCCAGCACTGATCCCTGGGGGATTCCACTGGTTACAGCTCTCCAGCTGTACCTGGCACCATTGATCACCACTCTTTGACCTCTATTGTGTAACCAGTTTTTAACCCATCTCACTGTCTGCTCTTCTATCCCACATTTTCTCAGCTTGCTCACAAGGATGTTATGTGAGACAGTGTCAAAAGCCTTGCTAAGGTCAAGGCTGCTGCATTCAAGTATACAGTAACTGACTTTTGGTCTCCATCACCATACATCACATATTTACTACTTTGCAGGAAAAAAAAAAATCCTCCTTATTTTGTTTCTAGGTGCAGTACACTTAAGTCTCTGCTATCCACAAAGCCCTGGATTGCAAAATAATGCCTTTATTTACTCCATACAGACCACAACATTGAAAGTACTGAGTTTACCAACACAAAACGATAAACCCCATCCAGCTCCTGCAAAAGCAGCAAGTTAAGGTTCACGGATATGTATCATTACAGAAGCTCATTTATTTCAATTGTGTGTTACACATTTTACTCTGCTAAAATCTAAGAACATTTTTTCTGACCACTTGCCTTCTACTAATTTGCTTGAAAACATGGACCTCACTTCACTGAAACTTTCCAACAACCAGGTAAAAAACAAATACTTAAACATTCACAAACACATGGGGCACCATTCCAGCTAAAAGCTTGAATTTTTGTCAGTTTTGAAACCCATTTCACAACGACAGAAAAGGACAGAAACCTCTGTTACAGGCACATCCTCTGCTAGAAAACATGTCCACTCAAATTCAGACATGCTCTGAACATGGGGGTGAACAAAAGCTGCAATGAGGCAAGCAGCATGGAAGCAGAGAGCAAAGAGCTGTGTTTCTAGTAGGAGGGAAGAACCATTTCCCTGCTCACCCAAGCAGAGTGGAAGAGGAAGCTGTTTATCCAGACTGGAGCACGGCCAAAGCCCAGGCTCTAAGATGAGGGTGACAGAATAGAAAAAACCAAATGGAGGAAGGGAAGGCACCTGAGCAAAAGGCAGAAAGCCAAGAGCTGGGGAAATGGGAGTGGATGAAGAAAGGCAGATGAGAAGTAGGGTAGAATCTGGAGGCAAATGTTAGCTGGCAAACAGGGCAGAACAGCAGGCTGAAGAACGATTAAAATATTGAAAGACAAGGAGAACGATGGCAAGGAATTGGGATACCCAAAAGAAAGAGACTAAGATTACCACAAGTAGGCTGAGGTAAGGAAGACAAGAAAGCACAGTTACCAAATGTCTTTAAAACAAAAAAAAGCACCCACACTTTTAACTGTGCTGCAGTCACATAGGTGGGAAGGAGAGCAAGGCCAGCTCTGCCATCAGACTAGGCTCCTCAGGGCTTTGCCCATGCAGGTCTTGGAAAGCTCCAAGGATGGATCCTGTGTAGCCTTGCTGGGTAACAGCTTCGCTGCCTGCCTGTCCTGAGAAGGAGAAATGTTTTCCTTCTACACTTGACTTGTATTCGTCCATGTAGTGATCTCCTTACACATAGTGGGTCATAAACATACTGGGTCGACAGGTCCAAAGCTCAAAGGCAACCATCACATGACATGATAAAATTTCCATTTTTTCTTCTTAAGATAATAGTCTCCTAAGATACGGTTTGCTTATTTTTACATAAATAAGATCAGCTCTTTAACCTAAATTCGGGCCCCAGCCCTTCTTTAGGAATATGAGGATAACCTTAAAAAGCATTCTGATGTCTGTGTCTGATTTTAATACACAGCACTAGACAGCACATTGATGGTGACAGCACTATCTTTCAGAAGAGCTGTCATGCCAGGCTCTTAGCATTCTCAATGTACAGGAAAAAAAAAAAGTTTCTTCAAAAAGTTGCATTAAACTTGAAGTCCAAAATACAAAATAAAAGTTTTAATTAGGTACATTACTAGTTTCCTAGCCTCGAATTTTTTGAGTAATGCTCTCAAGTAAACATATGCAAATGGACCACTAAGCATTGCAAAGCTGTTTGAGATTCCTTACAGTTCCAAATGTTACCTAAACAACTAATAATCTCTTGGCTATTTTAAGAGCTACTAAGTAGCCTTTTGTGCATTTTAAAGTGTTCACTTTACAGTCATGCCAATTGCTTCTCCCGTTCTCACTGCTGGTCTGGCATGTGGCAAGGTATCTCACACCATCAGTAATCTGTGGAGGAGATTTTTTTTCCTTCTCTCCTCTCTCAAGAAAAATACAGTAATGGAGGATGAGGGGAGCTGGTTCTTCTCTTCAGTCAAGACTGCACACTGATTATTTTGCCTTATATGAGCATTCAGAAACAGGTCGCTTCCTTTACCAGCTTCAAAAACATTGAAAAAATTTATCAAAGCCATGGCTCTACACTTCAACATCAAGATGTTGTTCACCACAAGGCACTTACTACTGCACTGAGGAGCTGCTTCTATAGTACATCAAAAGAACACGTTTGTCTTTTGGTTTGATATTTCAACTTGACAGAAGTTACTTAAATTTCTGAAATCACACACTAAACTCCATAATGATCATTAACTCATGTGATCTGAAGTAAGAAAACGCATATTTCAGGAAAAAAAAAATAAATTAATCTACATATTGCAAGTATCCTAGAAAAACTCTACCTACCTCAGTACCTGAAGTGAAAGGCAGCAAACCCCCATCCTTTCTGTCCGGAATATACTCTCACTGAATCGATTTTTTTAAAGTGTCTGCCAAGCAACACTCAGATCGCCTTTTTTCCTGATGCAGAGACTTCCTGGCTCTTCAAGCCGCAAGTCAAAGCTTTCACACAACAGGGTGTGAAGCCACAAGCTAGTGAAAGCACCTCAGCTTGACCTAGCCATTGGTTTCACAGATTCTGCTCCTGAATGATTTCAGATCCCTGCACCCACCTTAAAATACATCACGTTGCTAAATGGTAAAAAAAGAAGTCTGGGGATTTTTTTTAATAGAATCGTGTTGCTCTATTGTACTAAACTTGCTTTTTATACTGTCAGACAAGCACCAAAGCCTGCAAAAGTTGAGTAACAGAAGCACGTGGCCAGGTGGGGATGGGTGACTAATGCTGGCTATTCTTTTAGCTCAGATTTCAAAGTGTAGCATCCAAATTTGCAGTATGTGCTGGTTTGAGGTTAATGGGAATATTTTAATAAGAGAAATTAGGTTAGAGCCTGTGGAAATAAAACAATGGTGATGTCTACTTCACTCATAGGTTGAGATGTACAAAAGCAAGGACATAAATGTCACTCTGGTCTGAGCTCTGGCTGTTGGCCTCTCCCTCTCCTTGGCTTCTAGCTGGATCTGTGTAACCCAACTGATAAATTCTGCTTCTAACCCCCCTGGCTGATCTTCCCTGTTTCCCTTGCACATAAGGTAGATTCTGTGATAAGATTTGAGGGTGGAGGGTAGGTGGAAAGGTGGCTGGGAACCAATCCCCTCTTGGTGACTCTGATCTCTGGGAGGGGTGTTGTGTTTCTGTATTACCTTTTTGTTGCAAATAGCTGCAAATATTTGTAATATATTGTAAACATCTGCTTGTATACCGTGCTAAGCTGTAAATATAAAGATGCATTCCTTAATTTCCAGCCGGCTAAATCTAATCTGGGTGAATTTATTGTGTGGGGCGGCAGACAACTCCCAAACCATCACACAACAGAAGAAGCTTAACCCATCCATGGGCGCTTGGTCTCCTGAATCAGCCACAAGACTGCAGGCCTGAAACAGCTCCCAGACAGCCAAAGAGCCCCACAGGGGTTCACCAGTCACAGGCTGGGCAGCCAGGCCCTGATGAACAGGAGAAAACGTGGCAGCAGACGTACTGAAGTCATGGAGGTAACCTGTGTGTCTGAACAAGGACCATGCTGTATGAGGTAACCTGTGTGTCTGAACAAGGACCATGCTGTATGAGGTAACCTGTGTGTCTGAACAAGGACCATGCTGTATGCAATACCTCCCTCATCACAGTAGCCCTTCCACACTTCATGCGATACATACAAAAGCTACAGCTCTGACCTGACCTGAAGAGGAAACTCTCCCATTACAACAATTCATTTCGACTGAAGTATAAATTCAATTCCACCTGTCAGTTCACACAATTAAAACCAAGGACACCCAAGTACCGCTGATGAACGGGTGCCGCGCTGCAAACTGCAGCCACAACAAGGACTTAAAGTGTATCAATCTCCCTCAAGCCTGAAGCAGCGCAGGTTTTACTCGCCCTCTCGCAGCGGCGGCCGGTTTGCGGCCATGCCGCCCTGCCCTGCCCTGCCCTGCCCCCTCGGCCAGCTTTCGGCCGGACAGGAGCCGACGGCAGCCCAGACGAGGGCACCTTTTAAAAGGCGCTGCAAGCCCGCGGTTGGCAGGGAAAATCTGGGCTTGTCCTCCTCCAGGTTGCTCAGGGAGGTGGTGGAAGCCCCATCCCTGGATACTTTTAAGGCCAGGTTGGATGAGGCTCCGGGCAAACCTGATCTAGTCGAAAGCGTCCCTGTCCATGGCAGGGGTTTTGGAACGGGATGATCTTTGAGGTCCTTTCCAATTCTGTGATTCAGTATGCCAGGCACAGGCAGGATGAGGAAAGGGTGAAATTCACCTCCCTCCCGTTGTGGTTCCGGTATCTGACAGCTCCGGCTGCTCGCCGCAAGCCGTCTTGTAAGGCAGCACCGGCCCTATCCTCCACCCCACGGGCTTCCGCTGCCTCCCGTGCCGGAAGCCCGCCGAGAAGGAGGCACACCGGAGAGACGCAGTCCCGGCCGCGACTGGAGCGACCCCCGCGCTTCGCCACACCCACCTGCGCCCGAGGCCCGCACCAAGCCGAGGAGGAAGAGATGAAGGAGATGGGAAAAGAGCAGCGCCCGACACGGCATGGCCCGGCCCCGCTCACTGCCAGAGGCTCTCTGCCGGTCCCTGAGGAGCGGGGCCGGCTTGACGGGACCGCCTCACTCTCCCGTCGCGACTCTCGCCGCCGGTGGGGCGTGAGACGGCCGCTCTGGTCCGGCCTCGCTCCGCCTCTACCCGCTCTCCCCGCCTACGGGAAGGCAGAGCCCGCCGTCGGCTCCGCCTGCCGCCCTGGCGCTTGTCGAGGTTCGTCCTGCCTCAAGCACCCCGGGGCAGGCAGGGCGGCGCCGAGGGAATTAATTTGCCGAGGCCCCGCGGGCTGAGGCGCAGTCCCAGAGGCTGCTCCTGCCACACACCACATGCGGTGTGGACTCGCTGACGGGCGCCGAGGGCTGCGTGTGCAATGGTAGCATGCGGTTGATGTAAGAAATCTTGCCGATAAGTGGTCTCCAGGTGCATCTAGCCTAACATCAACCCGTGGTTAAGCCTGACCACATACCTTTAGCTGACACTGGTGCGCCGTTAAAAAACGTGGAGGTAATGCTGGGAGGCAGCATTTATTAAAAACTAAAACTATTTTATTTTAATAAAACAATTGTTTTTAAATAAGAAGATGGGAAGGTTTTGGTTTTGTTTTTTTGTTTGGTTTCGGGTTTTTTGGTGGTTTTTTTTTGGTTTTTTTTTTTTTTTTAATGAGCTTTGTCACTAGTTTACAAGCACCGTAAAGCAGAAGCTATTTCACATTATCTCCCGAACAAAGAAAGTCAACGTTCTTTTAAACACTTCAGAGAGAAAATAATGTTTTTATTAGTACAGGACTGAGCAGCCAGCAGGACAATGACTACGAGGACTGCCAACGGAGGAAGCCGTGCAGACTTAGGTTTTAATATTAATAAAGGTTTTATACTAGGTTGTCTGAAGGCTCCCTGAGCAAAAATTAACACTGCTGCTATCAGCTTTCTGATCAAAGGAAAGCAGGGAAGCACAGCAAGAGTATCTAGCACCCAGAGCACCAGCTGTCCAGCTTTGATTGCCAAGTAGCTTGGATGAAACACTTTAGTTTGCTGTAGTTCAGGTCCTCCTCAATCGAAAGAAAGATTTCCCCCTTTCTCTTAGCCCTGTATGGCCTGCTCTTTTTAAGCTTTCAGGGCAAAGATCCTCCTTTTGCAGGGAGGAACAATAAAATGACCAAAATCTCAGTCAGAGCCTTTTAATGCTGACGAGAAATGCTGACAGATGGAAAGGAATAGAAATAAAGGAGAGGGGGAAGCAAATGGTGAAAAACCAACTGGTTGATCGTTCAGTTATAAAAATAAGTCATCCTATGAGAGGATGATAGAGGTTGAAGGAGTTGTTATACATTGAGTTCAGTTATACATTGAGTTTTCTCCGCAATTAACTTATCTGACCTCTTTTTGAACCCTTCTGGGAAGAGTGACTCAACCCTGTTCTGCTGTAACCTGACACTCCAAAAACTTCATTTTGGGATTTCCCCAGGGTCAGGCCCATACTGAGACAAAGATCCTTTAGTAATTATGGCTGAAGCCACTGAAGGAATTTTGATCACACTCTTAGTGTGACTTGTGGTGCATTTCTGGTAGCAAAACAAGTAGCTGGAAAAGCCACTGGCAATTGTTCATTCATAAAAACCTAAATAGGAAAACGGAATGATCAGAAGGCTTGTTGATTCTGGTGACATCTCTACTTCATGCATTAATGAAATTCTGGTTCACAGAGAAAACTTAAGTATATTAAAGATAAACTCAAAACAGGAATTCTGAAGAGGGATTTCCCTCTAGCTTTGATGTTGAGGGTAGCTAAATTTTACCCAAAACTAAGCAACCATGATGAGTCTCTTCTGAAACCATGTAACAGGGAGGAAGGGTCCCTAAGAACAGAATGTTGTAGCATCCGTTGTGTAGACAGCAATTGTTCAAAACAGATTTGAACAGGAATTGTAAACACATATGAAGTAAACAAAGAACTTGGCTGGGACTGAAAGTATGGAGAGATAGCCTTGTTTGGGAGTTATAAGCCAACTCCTCACTCTCCCAATGAATTCACCCAGACTAGACTCACCCGGCTGGAAGTTGAGGAATTAAGCTTTATATTCACAGCTTAGCACAATTTACAACCAGATATTTACAATATATTGCAAATATTTACAGCTATATACAGAAATATACAAGTTAAAAGTAATACAGAAAGATAATGCCCCTCCCAGAAATCAGAGTCCCCAGGAGGGGCTTCCAACCACCTTCTTTCCATGCTACTTTCTTATCCTAGAATCTGCCTTACAATGCAAGGTGAGTTGGAAGCATCGCTTAGGGGCATTAGAGCCAGCTAAAAGCCCTGGAGGGAGAGACACCAACAGAGTCAGCAGACAGAGTGAGACTGTCTTATATATGTTTATGTCCTTGTTTTTATACATGTCAGCAAACCTATGAATGAAGTAGACATTGCCATTGTTTTCACAGCCTATATTCCAATTAGCCTCAAACCAGCACAAGCCTCTAGTTACCTTAGCTAATTATAAGACATTAAAATACAAAGACCACACCTCTAAAAGTTAGGACACCCACAGCCACTCAAAGACCCCTGCCCACTGAGTTTACACAGTAAAATTAAAACCTACTACACCTTTAAATGAAGGTAAAGAAAGTATATAGATCAGCTTTAAGACAAGCATTATAATGACTAGTAAAAGCATGATGAGCAATGAGTATTCTACTTCCAGTTGTGTAAGAGAATGACTGTCTCAAAGACTGGTGTGCTGGATTTTTGGAGTTACCAAGCAGCACACTTTAATGTGCAGAACTGGAATAAAACAAATATCTCAACTCTGTGTGTTGATTTTATTTTTTTTTTAGTACCAGGTTAAAAACCTAGATTTGGGATAATGCTCTTGCACTGAAAAACATGTATTAGAGAAGTCCCATAACTGATCACATGTGTTTTCCCTTTGCCAAACCAGACAGGAAACTGCAGGCTTTTGGTTTTGCTTCAGCTGGTCTCTCACTTATTAGGCCAAAACCCAAAACCCCACTTTCAGACCAGCAGGCTATAGGGACGGAAGTCAAAATGACTGCTTGTGCCTTCATGGGAAAAACAGTTCTGGAAATACATGGTTTTCAGCATCACTGGATGAGGGATGACCTCTTAAATCTGGTAGCTCCACAGAGAAGGATTTGGGAGTACTGGTGACTGAAAAGCTGGCCACGAGCTGATAATGTATTCCCAGAACCCAGAAGGCCAGACACATCTTGGCCAACAGGCTGTGAGGTGATTCTTCCCCTCTTTACTGTGCTGGTGAGATCTCACCTGGAGTCCTGTGTTCAGCTTGAAGCCCTCTGCACAAGAAGCATGTGAACCTGTTGGATGCGGGTCTAGGGGAGTGCCACAAAAATAAACAGAGCACTTCTTCACTGAAGAAAAGCTGAGAGCACGTGGGGTTGTTAAGTTTGGAAAAGAGAAAGCTCTGTTGGAACCTTATTGCAGACTTTCAGTAATTAAAGGGGGCCCTATAAGAAAGATGGGAACAGTCTTTATCAGCAGGCCCTGTTTGGACAGAATGAGGGACAATGGTTTTAAACTAAAAGTAAGTCAATTTAGACTAGATATAAGGAAGACACTTTTACACCGAAGGCAGTGATACACTGGCACAGGTTGCCCATAGAGTGGGAGATGCTCCATCATTGGAAACATTCCAGGTGAGGTGGAATGAGGCTCTGAACACTCTGATCTTGTTGACTATGTCCCTCCTCATTGCAGGGAAGGTTTGGCTAGATGGTCTTTAAAGACCCCCTCCCATCTTGAAGCATTCTACAATTTTATTTTTATAAATAGTTCAAAACCTAAAAACAAATCACAAGATTGTCCAAATACCTTGATACTTGAGATAAAGATTAGATTTAAGTTTTGCACTTGGACATCCCATATGTCTTTGACTGTGTGAAAGAGTGAACAAGTATTTTATGTATCATAAATGCACAGAAAGAGGTGATTCAAGGTGGTGCTGAAGAGCTGATAAACACCTGTTTATTGTTTTTCTGTTGCCCCTTGACACATCCACCTGGATCTTAGTCTGCTTTGCCACAGATGTCTTCCCTGTCAGTTCTTTCCGTTCTTTAGCATCTGGCTGCTCTTCCATCTGCGTTTATGCTTTTCCACCTGCTGTAGGATCCATATCTGATATTTCCTCTTGAAAAAGTTGAGAAACAGCAAAAGAAAAAAAAAAAATCCAAAAAGTGGTAAAGAGAAGCCAGGTAACCAACTGGGAGAAAAAAATGTGTGCAAACTGCTGCACAACCAGGCAGTGTAATGGCAATTGGGCTGCAGTGATGCCTGCATGCAGAAGGAAACGCCATGTAGAACAGACTTCAGACAGGCTTCACCCTGCAAGAAAACATGAGCACCCACAGCTACCAGCAGCACTTAGAGGTTCCTGTGCCCTCAGAGAGTGTCAGAAATGATTGAGTTTGTGTGTGACCTGCAAACTCAAGCTGGTGTATGCTGGTGACTCTAGCAGCAGTGAAGCCTGTGATAAGCTATGAACGTGGGTGTAGGTTTTCCAGATCAGCATCTTGAGAAGCCCGACTTATCACCAGCAATTTGTAGAACCTGATGTTATTAATTATCTCATCAAAATCAACAGCTCCAGCAATAAGGCAGATGCATAGCTGTTTGGGAATTTATTAGTTCAGTGCCACCATGGAGGAAGCTTCTCCTGCTGGGGATTCCCACAGCATGACCCAAACAGAAAACGCCTGAGTCATCTACAGCGAGTTTTAAAGATCAACCTTTTCCTCAGGGAGAAAAAGCATTACTTTGTGTGAACTGTTCTGAGATAAGTTTTAAAAGAGTTAAGGAAATTATGTTATGCCAGTAAAGCAATTTGCTTCAATTAGTTTTGGAGTTTTGTTTGAAATGCTGAAGCTGTCATGCTTTGCATTTTGAGGCTGTAAGCACAGAAAAGTGCAGCACTCGATAGGTTTTAGTAACATCAATATCTAGGAAAAAAAATGTGAGAAATTTGTTTAAGTAATTAACAAAAAACATATTACAGTGGGAGATTAGCCCCACTAAACTGTCTGCAGGCTGTCTTCTTCCCCTCCCAGGCACAGTAGCAAGCTGTACTCATGAGGCTTAGGTTGTATTGTCTGTGTCTGTCAAAATGAGAGATGAAGAGATCAGGGAGACAGAAAGAAACACCTCCATCCTTTGATCATTTTTGCATGTTCTGAATTAGAGCATTTAGGATGTTTACTGGTGAACTGAGCAACTGTAGCAGCCTTTCCTAGAGGCCAGTGAATTTGAGCTTCTTGTGGTATGTGCATTTCAGTGTGCTCCGGTTTTAGTGCTTCATTTACAGTAACTATCTGATGAAATCAAGTCTCCTCGAAACAGAGAGGAAGTGTAGTGTTAGTCATGGCAGGCTTACTTTCAGTAGCTTACATAAGCAGCAAAAACCGAGATGTGCTTATGTGGATAGATAAACACCCTGTATCTGCAACAGATGAACTCGTCTTCTAGAGCATCATATAAGAGAAGCCACGTCTTGATGTCTGAAATTGTTCACTAATTTACTATGCCTGGCCATATTGTTAATAGTGTAAATAGTTGTGTTAAAATTATTACAGTGACAGAAAAAAAAACACCAAAAAACCCCAAAACAAACAAACCCGCATTTAGATGCAGAATTACTTGAAAGATAGAAGTTTTGGTATAGTGTGTTGGTTTGAGCTAATTGGAGAATTTGAGTGAGAAATTAGACTATTGGCTGAGAGAGAGTTAAACACAGTGTGTCACTTCACCGAGTTTCACTGAGAAAGAAAAAAAAAGTTGTTTTTAAGAGCTGTTCTCAAAACAACCAGATTAACAGTCTGCTTCTGTCTGTGTCTGGCAGCGGCTGCTTCTCTGGCATGATCCCTCTTTGTCTCTCAGTCTTTTAGCTAATTCAGAATAAAATCACTAAAACCATTAATTCCTTCCTGCCACTAATCTCTCTGACTGATCTTCAGCTTATCTGCAGCATCATCAGGTGGTGAGATAAGGCTGGGGAATGGGGGAAAGGTGGTAGGGGGGAGTTGGTTACCCTCTCTTGGGGATTTTGGTCTCTGGGAGGGGTGTGGTGTCTGTATTACTTTTTCACTGTATATATCTGTAAATATCTGTTATATCTTGTAAATATTTGCTTGTATATTTGCATTGCTGTAAATATAAAGCTTCATTTATTAACTTCCAGTGTTGTCCTGAGTTTTAGCCGGGGTTTATAAAGGTGGGGGGGCAGGTAACTGCAAACCCACTACATATAGGAATTTTCAAGGGGGTGAGACAGAAGGTTAAAATGGATCAATTCCATAAGCCATTCTTCTTTGAATTTTGCTCCCCAAGGCATATTACCTGTTCAAATATTATTTTTGCAAGTGGAGGTCTTGCAGCACTGGGCAATGACTTACAAAAGCACCTCTAAAAGGCATGAGTGTCCCAAAACAGTTGTATGTAAATAGATAAAGAACTCGAAGGAGAAAGATGAGTTAAACACACACGATTATACTGTGGGGAAATACAAGCAGTGACATATTTAAATGCTTGGGAGAGAATCCCTGTCTTCCTACCTGAACAAAAGCCAAAATGACTGCACTGTCAGTTGCACTGTAAAGAGGAGGCTGTCTGCCTTCTCTGGACCATGGTACTGGCCTAACTTGCTGACCTGACTAACTTGAAACAATACTTCTCAAGGTTAGTTGAACTGCACTGTGTATTTACTAGATCCAACACAAGGAAGTGAGGGAGTTGGGAGATGAAGGCTTGAGGCTGGGGTAGAAGAGATGCAACATTCATCCAGTCTGACAGCTGTAAAATCAGTTCTACCGTAAGGTCAAATCTCAACCTGCACACTGCCTTACCCTCAACAACATCCTTCTTTCATGCCTACATTAGTCCATAATGCTTACTGAAAAGCATGAGTGGAGACCTGTGACGCAGTCTTCTGAACCTCATGTGTTATGGAACTTCAAATGAATGTTGCCAACACCACTCAGACTCACAATGAATAAAATCCTAATCAAACTTTAACGCTCTGGCTTGGCTACCTCCAAAGTTTCCAAAAGTGGCTTTCCATTGGGACATCTTCCTTGAGGCACAGACTAGGATAGTTAAATCTTCTTGTCTTCGAGCTATGACAAAGCATGCCTAAAGTAAGACAAGGTTCAGAAGTAGAGCTTTGAATTTCCTAAGTTGACACTATCATTTCTTGAATACTCAGCCTTTAATTAAAAAGCCAGGCTGAGAATACCAACAATACCTGCTCTATCTGTCAAAACAGAGAAGGTAACGGCAGCAGCTAAGCAGGAGAAACATGCCTACAGTTGATCAACTTGAGAGCAGCATACAGAACCCATGCAGAAGAATCAGTTTGGAAGGAAACAGGGATGAGGGAAAACTGGTCATACTGACAAAGGATGTAGATCTCTTTTAGGAGATCCACAAGGCTCTTACAAAACACGAGGCAATTTGCTAATAAAATGTGAAAGGAAATTTGGTATGACTCAGTCAAGGAGTTCAGAAGAACGGAGAGGGAGAGGAGGTGCACACTGCTCCTTTTACAAGCATACAGGGCATGTACAGACAGGACTGACTGATGCGGCCAGGGCAAACAATAATCTACCCAGTACAGCATGTACATGTAGGTTGCTTATTGTGGCTGAAAATCTAGGTTTGCTTTTGAAGGATTTAGAATGTATCACATTTCTATATTTACAACCTTAATGTCAGTGCAAGCTTAAAAAAAAAAAAAAGGCATAAAAAGAGCAGGTTCCAATACTGCTGAAGGAGCTACTAGGAAAAAAAAAAAAAAAAAAGAAAAGAAGAAGCCAGAATAACTCCCAATGCATGAGTTTTCTGGGGCTTTATAGGCAGGAGTAGGGCCTGCAAACACAAAGGAGGAAATTATCTCCCAAAAACTTTCAGTTGGAAGACATACTTAAGAGGAAGGCAAATACACCATACTTACTGAGAAGTGAGGATTTAAGAAAAACCTTTGTGAGCCTCTCGTGGAAAGATTTAAAAGTATCACCGTTCTGATAGGGGAAAGACAAAAGCTGCTAATATCTTTCAGATTTTACAACTTTTTGATAGTGAACACTCTTATGTGTGCTTTACTTCAAGGCAATAAAGATAAGAAACTGTGTGCTCACTATGATCTTTATCATATGTGGGGAGGAAGAGACATGCTATCATACAGAGAGAGGACATTCCCTGCTTTTTCCCCCCCTTCTGGCCTTAAAAAAAGAAAAAAGCCTCAAGTTGCATAAGAGCACAGGGCCAGGGATACACAGATTTGAGTGAGTATGAGGAGAGTCACAGCTTAGATCCTACAGGGCACAGACAAAAGCAGTTCATCTAGTAGTTATTCTGACAAGTTTATTTACGTATTTCACACACACCATAAGAGACTTTTTGGCTCAAAATGCCAACAGACACCTTCCCTGGAATATCAAGGGAGGTTTTATATGTCTGAACCTTTCCCAGTGTTGCTTATATATAATATTACTTATATATACTTATTATATATTGCTTGTATATATACAAGCTCCCTCAAATGTCAGGACATTGGGGAGCTCAGTATATGTTTGTTTTTGACGTTATGAAATGAATAATCCTCTCAGCATAGGTTTATGTAGAAGAAGAGTGTCTGAGCTTTCAAGGATACCTGATCCAAGAGCTATTCCAATAAGATTGTCTGATCAGAGACCTTGTCAATTAGGAAATTAAGAGACAAGGAGGAAACCAGAAAAAAAAGTGCACACGGACACTGGCTCAACAAAACAAACCTTGCTACTTGCACTAATATATGGGCTTTCCAGAAACTACAGGCACCCCTCCCAGGACTTCCCAACCTGGAATTTGCAACTGATGAAAGACTGTGAACCAGGGAGATTCCAGACATTTGCCTGGGAGCTGTTCAGGAATCAGCAGAGATGTAGTAACTGATGATGGGACTTGCAAGAGGGAAGCTGAAGCAGGAAGGAACAAAGAGGAGGGATAGAGACAAAGGGGTATAAAAATGAGCTGTTTTCCTAGAATCATAGAGTGGTTTGGCTTGGAAGGGAACTCCAAAGGTCATCTAGTCCAACACCCTCTGCAGGAAGCAGGGGCATCCTCAACTACACCAGGTTGCCCACAGCCCTCTTGAGCCTCATCTTGAATATCTCCAGGGATGGAGCCTCAGCTACCTTCCTTGTGTAAAAACAAAGGTAGTTTGTACACTTCTCCAGCCGAGTCCTGTGTCTGATCACTGCAGTCTTGTCTTACCTGTTTATTTCTCTCTGTAATCTCACTGTCCTACGTGTCTGTGTACAGCAAGGACTGTGTGTCAGCTACTGGTGAGAGCTGTGTGGGTGAGACTGGGTTTGACACCAGCTCCTAGAGTCCAACTGAGGGTGTAGTGTCAGCTTCTAAAGCAAGGATCTGTAACCTCCAGTCACTGGGGCAGGAATGGCATCTGTCCTGAAAACCAGCTCCTTGGTGGGGACTGGCGAGAGTAAGGAGAGTGGTTCAGTGCCAGCAGCTGGAATGGGAACTGTGGATCACAGCTTGTGTGCCTTGTGCTGGCTGCTGGTGAAGGCAGGAAATAGTAAGCATCTGTATCTTGCTTCTGGTGTGCAAGGGCTGTATATGTGCATTTGCTAGCAAACTCCAAGCTGAACTGGCCAGCAAGCAGCTGGGCAGGGATTCATGTTGGTGTCCAGGAGAACTTAAAGAGAGGGAGTGCCACTGTGCCCAGTGTGTGTGTGCATTTGCTAGTGGACATAAAGATGGACTAGACAAGGAACAGGGAATCATGAAGCAAGTAAAAGGGTCTGGGACCAGAGCAAAGGTATATAAAGTAGAGGGAACATGCTGGTACTTGAAGAATCAGTGTACATGTTTGCATTTTTGCAAAAAGGAGGGAGAGGACTTGGCTGTCTATGCCTTATGTTCCAATCTTATATGAAGGTGGACCTTGTCTGTGGCAGTTGCTGTAACCAGCCATGTCAGTGGTCCTCTGTGTGTGTCTCTGGGGCAAGTGCTCAGTTTTGCTGCATGCCTCAGCCTGGCAGAGACCCCAGGTCTTGGGGCTGGACAGGAGGGAGTCTGGAGACAGCAGCTAGAATAGAGGAAAAGAAAGACAGAAACTGGCAAAGACAACAGTGAACTACTCACCTGACATCTATTACAGTGCTAATGAATATAGAAATCTTGTTTCCTTTTCATATACCTTGTGGCACACTGCAAATAATTTCACAAGCAATATCTGAAAGCTTTTTTTTTTTTTTTTTTTAAAGGAGCTCTTTCTGGAGTTTTTCTGTTTTGCTAGAACATGTTACATGCCAATTAGAACACCAACCCCACCCCTCCCAAACCCAAGGAGATGATGATGCTGAAGAAATATGTTTGAGAAATGTATATAAGCATCAGCTAATATGGATATACATGTATATGAGTCCAACATGTATATGAGTCCAACCTAGGTGAAATATGCAAGACTCAGCGATTCTGTGCTAGAGGGAAGGGATTTTGGACATTCACTTCAGAAAGAGTTAATATCAGAGTTCCCAGTGGATATCCTCAAAAAAACAATGCTGGAGGATCCAATAGCGACTCGAAAGTCATATGAGTCAGCATCAGCATACAAACCAGCAACACATGCCTAAGCAGTGCCATGATGTTGAAATATTTGACTAAAAGCTGTGGGCTTCACTCCATTTGGTATTGTAGAGTAATAGTAGTAGCCTTTTTGTTGTTGATACTTATGGTATCTATGTGTAGAACACAGAGACAATTGCATACGTAAAGCAGAGCTTTCTTTAGGAAGTAATTAGTTAAAAATAAGTGTTTTTAAACAAAATTACCCATTTAGACACTGACCTTGAAAATAGGGAAAAACAAAAAAAAAATTAAAAATCAGTATTCTGATGTAATTTAAATCAAAAGTTTTGCATTACTACACAGTCAGCTACAAATATATATATTACAGATTATGGGCAAAGATCTAAGGATAAGGTATTTGCATGGCAGAAAATTAGTAGCTAAATAGTTTGGATGTTTAAATTTGAAATGAGTCTCCTTTTAAGAGACTGGGGTTAAAAAAAAAAAAAAAAAAAAAAGATTTTTAAAAGGGNAAAAAAAGAGTATTTTTACAAGGCTGTTTACATACTGCCTCTGTCCTTGTCCCACGTAACTCTTGGGTAAGCCTTTTGAAATCTCCGTTAGAAGAACCAGCAGAGTGAGCTAAAAAAAACCCAAAAACCTACTTCATGAGAAGGAAGTGGCATGAATATTGAAAAATTATTGCAGCACATCCTTGGAGGCTGGACGAAGAAAAGTCTGCTGGCAAAATGAGACTAAAGGGGAAAAGCTTTGAATGGCAAGCACCTTCATGTTGTGTTACAAAAGCATTTTGTAAACTCAGGGGGGGGTCCTTTAATGACAGAAATTCCTCTTTGTTAAAGGATTCAAATTTCTAAATACGATTCAGTTAGGAGGAAGTATTTTACACTTCCGGTTACGCAGCCAAGTGGAATAAAAAAATTAACCAAGAATATGCCTTTTAACATGCCTTGCCACTGACAGCAACAGTATTCTTTAGTTTCTTCTCACAGCGTAGACATTTGCTAGGTATTTAATCCCAAACGCAGCGCTAAACTGCAGAGTGCTGCCTTCTGCCTGTGTAAACATTGTAAGATTCAATACTGACATTTAAGGGCTCTGTGACGGTACACACTGGCATTTAAAACAAACCTCTCCGACAGTGAGAAAGCCTTGTGGAACAGACTAGGTTTTGCAAGGCTGCATACCGCCTCTGTCCTTGTCCCACGTTAACCCTCGGGTAAGCATTTTGAATTGGCTGTTAGAAGAGGCAGCAGAGGGAGCTCAAAACATTCGGTACCAACTCTGCTCCTAGAAACGCAGCCCAGGGGATTAAAATCCCTCACTTCTCTTGTGACTGGACGGCAATGCCTGGCAGGTTTTGTAAATACATGAAAATCAATGAAGGGAATATAGTTACTGGAAGCTAAGCAAAGCTGCCATTGCCTTTTTTCCAGTATGCTTTACTTCTGCTGTCTCAGCAAGGCAACAGAACTGGGTTTGATACTAATTAAAATATAATTTCCAGGATGCTAGAAACTGCACAAAGCAAGAAAAGTGGTTCAAAGTACAACATTTTAGAAGTTTGGTGTCTTCATGGTAAAACTGTGGTACATGGACAAGCAGGTACTTGATTCTATGCCATTCCCTGTCAGATTAACTGTACGGTGGTAGCTTCACAGGTTCACAGGATGTCAGGGGTTGGAAGGGACCCAAAGAGATCATCGAGTCCAAACCCCCTTCCAGAGCAGGACCATACAATGTAGCTCAGGTCACAGAGGAACACATCCAGACAGGCCTTGAAAGTCTCCAGAGAAGGAGATTCCACAACTTCTCTGGGGAGCCTCTCCAGTGCTCTGTCATCCTTACAGTAAAGAAGTTCCCCCTTGTGTTGAGGCAGAACCTCCTGTGTTGTGGCTTAAATCCATTGCTCCTTGTCTATCCCAGGGTGCAAGTGAGAAGGGCCTGTCCCCCCTCTCCAGACATCCAGCCCTCAGATATTTAGAAACATTTATTAGTTCTCCTCTCAGTCCTCTCTTCTTCAGACTAAAAAGTCCCAGGTCCCTCAGTGTAGTGGGTTTGCAGTGACCTGCCCCCCTTTTGAAACCCCGGCTAAAACTCAGAAAAACACACTGGAAGTTAATAAATGGAGCTTTATATTTTATTTACAGCAATGATACAAGCNATCGGTCAGAAAGATTAGTGGCAGGAAGGAATGAATGGTTTTAGTAATTTTACTCTGAATTAGTTCAAAGGCAAGAGACAAAGGAAAGAAGCTGCTGAAGCCCGCGCGGTCCCAGAGCCGACTGAACTGCGCAAGCACACTGGCTTATCTGGATGTTTTGGGAACATTCTCAAAACAATCCTCTTTCTTCTCTCTCAGACAAACTGGGTGAAGTGACATTGGTGTTTAATTTCTCACTCTCAGGCAACAGTCTAATTTCTCACAACTCTCAGCAAGTCTGCAGATGACAACACACTCAGCCTCTCCTTGTAAGTCATTCCCTCCAGTCCCCTAATCATCCTTGTAGCCCTCTGCTGGATCTTCTTCTGCAGATCCCTGCCCCTCCACTAACTAGAATATTTTGTAGTTACTAGCAAATGCTCAGGTGGTCAGTTTTGTCACCATCAATTCCACACTACTGAATAAATTGCTAGAGCTTGTACCTGTTGTGAAAGCACCCACAAGACAGATAGGAACTGCCACTTGGAAATGGGGATTTACAGGTTCAGATATCAGTTGGGAGTATTCTGTTGCACAACACCTCCAAGGGTGGAGACTCCACGACCTCTCTGGGCATCTTGTGACAGTTGTCAGCCACTCTTTCTCACGAACAAAAACGTTCAGAGTGAAGTTCCTGTGTTTTAGTTTGTTCCCATTGCCTCTGGTCCTGTTCTAGGCACAGCTACGCAGAGGCTGGCTCCGTCCTGTGTTCACCTCCCCTTTGGGTATTTGTATACACTGGTAAGATCCCCTCGACCTACCTCCTCTCCAGGCTTAACAATTGTAGCCCTCTTGCCCTTACCTCATATTAAAAAGGCTCCAGTCCCCTCATCACTGGGCTTTCTCCACTGTGCCCATGTCTCTCTTGTCCTGAAAAGTCTGGGACAGGACACAGCACTCCAGGTGTAGCCTCACCAGTGCTGAGTAAAGGTAGATCACTTAAGTCTTCAATCCCTAAGACAGACATATATGCCCCAAGACTTACCTACATTTCATTGTCTACACCAAATGCTGTATAACCAGGTACCTATGAATTTTGTCTTCACTGAAAATTGTCACTGGCATACATTAGGAAAAAAAAAAACCAAAACACAACAAATGTGGGTGAATAGCACATAGCCATTTACTGCAATTCCTCCTCTGCTTACCCCTACCCACTGACATCTTAAAAGTGCCAATCCTACCATCACACATCTTCATCTTAGGTTCTCTGAAGTCAAGTCCCAACGTCAAAAAGCAACACTTGCAGACAAGCCAAATACCTCAGTACAAAGCACAGTCAAGTGTTAGTGGTGCTTCAAAACCACTCAGTAGAGCAAATGAATCAGTATTCCAAAGTGTTTGTATCTGCACATTCTTATCCATTCAACACCAAACAATTTAAAAAAACAAACAAACATATAAACCCTATTCTATGAATAGGGTTCTATTCTATTTTGGAATGAATAATAAAATTCATTCCAAAAGCAGAAGTCATGGGAAAGTCACAGCATGTGTGACTCAACATGCAAAATCATTACCAGATGCTGGCTTCCTTTCAACTAACAATCCCATGACAGGAAACTTTTGCTTCATCACCCTTCCCCAGACCCAGTCTTAAACCCAATTATCTTCCACAGTACTAACATTTGTTAAGTGTTTCTAGTTTCAAAAAAAACATTGGGTCTGATTATTTTGTTCATGGTTTTTACCATCAATACTAACAAATCCATCTCTACATTGTCCAGCTGAAATAATTCAATTATTAGTAGGGTTGTATTTAACATCTTTGTCAGTGACATGGACAGAGGAATCGAGTGCACTCTCAGCAAGTCTGCAGATGACCCCAAGCTGTGTGGCACAGTCGACTTGCTGGAGGGCAGGGATCCATCCAGAGGGACCTGGACAGGCTGGAGAGGTGAGCCCAGGCCAACCTCATGAAATTTAACAAGGCCAAGTGTAAGGTCCTGCACCTGGGTTGCTGCAATCCCAAGCACAAATCCAGGCTTGGAGGCAAATGGCTGAGAACAGCCCTGAGGAAAAGGACCTGGGGGTCTGGGTTGATGAAAAGCTCAACAAGAGCCGACAGTGTGCACATGTAGCCCAGACAGCAACTGTGTCCTGGGCTGCATCAAGAGCAGCATTACCAGCAGGGCAAGGGAGGTGATTCTCCCCCTTTACTCTGCTCTCATCAGACCCCACCTGGAGTACTGTGTGCAATTCTGGAGCCCCCAGCACAGGAAGGACATGGAACTGCTGGAGAGAGTCCAGAGGAGGGCCA
>VWZI01012486.1:841408-872742 GCA_013396835.1 Psilopogon haemacephalus
TGTTCACAAGGTCTTGTAATGACAGGACGAGGGGGAATGGGTTCAAATTGGCGGAGGGGAGATTTGAACGGGATGTTAGGAAGAAATTCTTCACAGTGAGGGTGGTGAGGCACTGGAACAGGTTGCCCAGGGAGGTTGTGTCTGCTCCCTCCCTGGATGAAGCCTTGAGCAGCATGATCTAGTGGGAGGTGTCCCTGTCTATGGCAGGGGGTTGAAACTGGATGATCTTTAAGGTCCTTTCCAACCTAACCATTCTACGATTCTATGATTAATTTAAGTGAAGACAGTCATATACAGTTCAAGACATCTTTCACATAATAAAAGAATAGCTATTGCTGGAAATATTTTGAACAAGTAAAAAAAAAAAATTAAAAACATTTCAGGGAGCTCATTCTTTAGTAAGACTTCGAAAAATAAAAAAAAAAACCAACCACATTTAAATTAAGTTCTTTTATGTACTGGAATGCACTGCTCTTGGAACTTGAACTGCAAAAATTCTGTCAAAGTCTCTTTCTAGTATTCCTGGGTCCCTCTGAAATCTATCAAAAGGAGACTGAGTCAAGTATTTAGAAACTTCATTTTCCAACTTAAGTATTAGATACTGTAAAAATAAAGTGAGCACATCCATTTCACAGTTGTGGTTTTGCTTCTTCCAGCAAGGCTGAGAAGAACCAACACAGGATCTTTGGTAATCCAGTTTACAACCAAACTTCAAGGACACACATCTATTCATTATTGCTTCTTTGGGCCTGTCAACAAATGATGATTGCTGCCTGTTTCAGAAACATTCACTGTAGACTGATGGTTTGCCATAATTTAAAATTTGTCAGTGAAACCCTTCACCTTAAGTAGCTTTCTTCCAGAGTGCTGGAATTGCAGGAGGCAAATAAAATCTTGCATTACAGAAGACTCCTCAGAACAACAGCCCACAGTCAGCTGCTCAAGTATCAAACATTTTCCCTAGATGAACAAGGAAAGAAACAACCCCCAAAGCACCACACCTTACTTCAGTAAACGTGTTTAGAATAACTTCACTTTTGAAAATCCCTGAAATGAAGATCTGTCCCTAAACTCTACCGTAGATGTAGGTCACAAATATGAAAACCAGACTGAAATCTAAGTTGTTCAGGAGAAGAAACACCTATGGATGCCGGCTGCAGCATAGAACACTGGGAGGAACAGTTGCATCAACAAGCTGTATCCTCACAGCAAACTTGTATTATACTGAAATGAATTAGCACATTCTTTCCTATTTGTCTAAATGACACAACACTTCCAACATAAGCCCCAATTAAACTTATTTATCATATTCTTCAAGTTGAGTTTTTTAGGAAGGACAATAACTGATCTTAAGTATCTCTGTTGTAGCTTCAAAGTTAATACATAAAAAAAACACACTGTAAGTAGCAAATGAAACAATGAAATGAGTTTTTATAATAAATGAGTATGAAATAGGTCAATGAAATAACTAAAGCACAGTAGAGAAACCATAGTTATTAATTTGTTAGCCTTTGTTTCTCTGAGATAACAGAGAACATAGCTGGGAAGACCATCCTTGTGACTCAAATGTAGGCTTCGGGTAAGGAGATGATGAATCATAGAAGCAAAGGTAGTAAATTATGAAGCAAGCAGTTTGCTTGAAGATAAGAAAGCACAGAGTCTTTTAAACAAATAAGACTTTCACTAATGAGTCCACACCTTTCTGAGCATGCGTGAAACCCAGGGTCAACTAGGGAACAGACTGACAACGATACTGGAGTGCTGGAGAGGGAGAAATGGGGGGAGGGGAATTTTTCCTGAAGACCCCTACCCAAAATTCACCAGAGGATGGGAATGTGCCTGCAAAAGAGACATTTGCATGAGCTCAGAAAGATTTTTTGGAGAAGTGATGAATATGCATTGATGTGCTTCAAGTGCTGTAACGAGACCTCTTTGGCACATGCAGACTTTACGGTGAGACCTGCCTGCATGTCTGGGTCTGAAATAAACATCTTTATTTGCTCTCTACACTTCCAAATGGGTCTTAGAGAGTTTGAATCTGATTTTTTTTTAGAACAATATGGAACCAAGAAAAGGATAAAATAGTAAATGTGCAAAATTTATTTATGTTCTTCAGTAAATGCAAACAAATAAAAATGTATAAAATTAGATCACATCTTCAAAATTAAAAAAAAAAAAAACAAACCCAAACAAACCCACAAATGGTTGCTTGTCACAAACAACGTCCCACACAAAGCTCAAAACCAGTTCACTCTAGATCATTTTCTCCATAAAAAAGAAGCTCTTAAAAAAATGACTTCATGAGAAGTGGCATGAATATTGAAACATTATTGCAGCATATTTTTGGAGATTGTATGAAGAAAGTCTGTTGGCAAAATGAGACTAAATGGAAAAAGCTTTGAATGGCAAGCACCTTCACGTTGTGTTACAAAAGCATTCTGTAAACTCAGTGGGGGTCCTTTAATGACAGTTTCCTCTTTGTTAAAGGATTCAAATTTCTAAATACAATTCAGTTAGAGGGAAATATTTTACACTTCTGGTTACGCAGCCAAGTGGACTAAAAAAATAAACCAAGAATATGCCTTTTAACATGCCTTGCCACTGAAAGCAACAGTATTCTTTAGTTTCTTCTCACAGCGTACACCTGGCTTGGATATTTGCTAGGTATTTAATCCCAAATGCAGCACAAAACTGCAGTGTGCTGCCTTCTGCCTGTGTAAACATTGTAAGATTCAATACTGACATTTAAGGGCTTCTGTGACAGTACACACTGGCATTTAAAACAAACCTATCCGACAGTGAGAAAGCCTTCTTGTGGAACAGACTAGGTTTTTGCCAAGGTTATCAGGTTTAAGCACAACACATGAAGTGTGCAGATCTGCTCCTGTTTATGTATCATAAAAGGCAGTGGAGATCCCAAAGTCACGCGGTCTTCCTTAGGCTCTGACTTTAATAAGAGAAGTTAAGTGCTTATTACACTGCCAGTCCCTTACGTGAATTCTACTTTCTGAAGAGTTACACTATTTCCTTCTCTAGTGTTTCTTCTGATGCTTTGTTCCCTGAAGTATCATCATCATTAGAATAATTTCCTGAATCTCGGCTGCTCTGTTTGGAACGTTTGTAGTCTCTGAAATCAATTTGATTTGCTTCTGTGATGATAGGCTCAATTACTGAACAATTTTCTATGTGTTCTTCTGTAGCTGGCAGATAAAGACTGCTGAAGAGCTGTTGTTCAAAACTCTGCAAAAAGAGATGCAGAAAAAAAAGGTGATGAACATTCGTGCATAATACCTACACAACAATTCTGCTTAATACCACAGCTGTATAAATTTGCTTTATTGTATTCAGAAGCATCATGAAGTTTTCTACCTGTAACATGCTATTTGTTTTCAAATACAAGTTCACAAACTTGAAGTTAGGATGAAGTTTAGTTGCATTCATATAACTGAGCACTGAAGAATGACTCTAATGTTAATCTTAACTGTTTCAACTACGCTCCTCATTCTCAATCGTCTGTGTAATTGCTCTATTTCATTGATTATAGACTTGAGGCCACATAAGAACTAAAGGAAAAGTCTAACTTAGGATATTTTTAAAGGTCCATGCAGTAGCATGTGCTTGCAAAGTCTACAAATCATCAGTTAAAGTCTGAAAGTAGAAGGTGAGTTGCTGCAGCATCATACCAAGCCTTATACAGCTCTCAACAGTGCACTGCTGTCTATTCTGCATGCTTTAGATCTATTTTCTGAAGTGGTCATTTATCCATCATAAAAGGTTCTAAATATGTTCGTTATATTACCAGTAGTCTACTGAACAAACCACGTGCTGGTTTGAAGTAATTGGAGGATCTGAATGAGACTATGGGCTGAGAAAGGAAAACACTGATGATGCTACTTCACTCAGGTTTTTTGAGGAAGAAAAAAAAAAGTTTAAGAGTTGTAACCCAAATATAGATAAGTCAGACGGCTTTGGGCTGTGGCTGCTTTTGCATGGCTCTTTTTCCCTGCCTTTCGTAGCTGGATCTGAATAATTTTACTTACCTCTTTCCTGCTGCTAATCCCCCTGGCTGATCTACCTTTGCCTATCTGCTGCATAAGACAGACGGTGAGATAAGATTGGGCAGGGGGGAAGGTGGTAGGGGTAGTTAAAACCCCCTCTTAGGGACTTTGATCTCTGTGAGGGGTGTGGTGTTTCTGTATTACCTTTTTACTGTATATATCTGTAAATATCAGTTATATATTGTAAATATCTGCTTGTATATTATGCAAAGCTGTAAATATAAAGCTTTATTTATTAACTTCCAGCTGACTGAGTCCTAGCCTGGGTTATTTCAAAGTGTGGAGGGGCAGGGAACTGCCAAACCAGCACACCAATGAAAATGCTGCTTTAAAAATAAATTAAATTCAGGATCAGCCCTTGTGAACTATGAGACTGATTCTAAAGGACAACTTTATTCAGAAAGCTCTGTATGCTATGTATCCTAGGAACTCCAGTGGGAAGATGACACATTGAAAAAGTGATAAGCTGCTCAGCATCAGTGTTCTGAGATACACAGAAGAAAGCACAGTGAAAAGCAGTTCTTGCTACATTTTAGAGTATACCTACACTTATGCCTTGCCTGTTCGTTCCAAAGCAGGATCCCTATTAAGTACCACCTGTGTCAAGCTAAGCTGGAAATTTGACATCTGCCATTTCAGAGACCATCCACACCACTAGGTCTGGGGAAAGCAGAAGCATTTGCTACCTACTACAGTAAAATTTCCTTTGAAGACTGGACTTGAATTTTCACCTCTGTTGTGTTTTAAAGGATGGCAAAAAGGCTGGAGCACGGTCTTCCAGATAACACACAGGTAATGGGAAAACAGTTTTGGTCTCACATGGCAAGGCAAAGGTACATTATCACATCGGATAGACACCCACATTTTCTGGAATAAAGGATTGCTAACAACACTTCTTGTGCAGACATAAAAAAACAAACAAGCAAAAAAAAAAACCAACCAAACAAACCCAAACAAAAAACCCCAGAAAAGCTAAAACATTTGCTAATCACAGTACTCTAGAAATTGCTACTACCTTTTCCCATACAGAAGTCCTATATTTCCTTAAAATCTATACAATTAATCTTGGCATACCCATAAGACCACAGGATAACAGACAAATGCTTTTTTTCAATAATATCTCCTGCTCATTTTTATTAAAAAACACATCTGCTAAATAAATGAAAAACATGTTTCTCATCTTACCTCTATGTTCAGAGGAGGCTGGCATGATGGAAAGAACACGTATTTGATTTTATTGTAGACTTGATACAGCATAAAAAGAACCGGCATAACCACAAGGCAGGCAGCAACCAAAGCAATGAAAAATGTTGCTAAAATGAACAGAGGTAAAATCTTACCTAAAAAAAAAAAAAAAAAAGGGAATAAAACCCATTCAGTCTACATATTCATAAACTACCAAAAAAAAAAGTACACAGTCTCCAAATCTGCTATGGAATTTATCATAAAACTTTAAATTTTTATAGTAGTATACCCAGCCATGATGTTCATTACAGAAATGATGCTGTTCCAATATCTTAGGTAATTTTATTAAAGCCACAGCACAAAATATTTATTTATAGTTTTTAATATGGTCTTTTTATATGTGCCTGTGATGATGAGACAAGAGGCAGTGATTATAAACTAGAGCAGGGTAGATTTAGACTGGACATTAGGAAGAATTTTTTACTCTGAGGGTGGCAAGACACAGGAACAGGCTGCCCAGAGAAATTGTGGGTGCTTCATCCCTGGAGGTGTTTAAGACCAGGCTGGATGAGGCCTTGAGCAAATTGGTCTAGTAAGAGGTGTCTCTTCCCACAGCAGGGAGGTTGGAGCTACATGACCTTTGAGGCTCCTTTGAACTCAAGCCATTCTATGATTCAATATAAAAACAGAGGCACTTGCAGACATGATCAGAATTAAGATCCAGTTACTCCGTTACACTGCAGTTGCATGTCAATATTTGACAGCAGGACAAAAATACCCTACATTGACAGCTACCATGAAGCCTTTGATGCAAATAGATTTATTTTGCTATTGCTTGTGTACCCCAAGGAACAGAATATGTCATTGACAGAGCTTTAAAAAGGCAAAGATGAAAGAGTAATAATCGCCACGGGCTATGGAGTAAGAACAGGCAATTACTACAGTGAAGTTGCCCCATGGTTAGCCAGGAAATTATTAATAGTGCCTAGACTTGCAGTCTTCAGGAGCCCAAAAGAATTCAAATGGTTTCTTGGCAGGAGAAGAACTTCAGTTGTAAGCTTCAGGTGACTATAAAGCAGCCAATAGGGAGAAAAAGGATCTTCCAGTGGGCACCTACTCCTTTTAGTGCTTATGTAAGAAGAAATAAACACTGAGGCTATCCCAGTTAATTCCTATGCTAGTCATCTAAATGCTAGCTCAGCACAGGATTCTACTTTGGCAGTATAGAAAGGTAAGATGACATCCGCTTCCATGCTCACACATGGCGTCATCAACTTGATGTTGCCAAACAAAGTGGTGCAGTTGACTATCATGAGGCAATGGACAGCATCTGGTAGGGCTCTGACAGTTCTGAGGAGTAGACTCGTGTAAATTTGTTCTCTTGAAGCTCAACAAGGCCAAGTGCAAGATCCTGTGTCTGGTTTGCGGCAATCCCCAGTATGAATACAGACTGGGGGATCAATCAGTTGAGAGTAGTCCTGGGGAGAAGGATTTGGGAGTACTGGTGGATGAAAAGATGGACATGAACCAACAATGTGTGCTTGCAGCCCAGAAGGCCAATTATATCCTGGGCTGAACAAAGGAAGCAGGGCTGGTAAGCTGTGGGAGGCAATTCTTTGCCTCTGCTCCACTCTGGTGAGACCTCATCTGAAGTACCATGTTAAGCTCTGAGGCTTTCAGTATGAGACAGATATAGACCTGTTAGACTGAGTCCAGAGGAGAGCCACAAAAACCATCAGAGGACTAGAACACCTCTCCTAGGAAGAAAGGCTGAGACACTTGGGGTTGTTCATTCTGGAGAAGAGAAGGCTCTGGTGAGACCTGATTGTGGCTTTTTGACAATTAAAAGGTACTTAGAACAAAGATGAAGACAATTTTTACAAAGGTCTGCAGTGACAGGACAAAGTGCAATGGCTTTAAATTGAAAGAGGGTAGGTTTAAATTGGATACAAGGAATAATTTTTTTTACTGTGAGGTTACATCTCAGGTTGCCCAGAGATGTAATGTCCTATTCCTTGAAGTGTTCAAGGCTAGGTTGGATGGGGCTTTAAACAATCTGGTCTAGTGGAAGATGTCTCCAGCCTATGGCAGGAAGGTTGGAACTAGATGACCTTTGTAGGTCCCTTCCAACACAAACCAGTCTATGAGTCTATGCTCCTGCATTCCTATGTTAACCCAGGAACTGTGGGAAAACTTCAAACACGCTAGGCTCAGACTGACCTTATGGTAGCAGGACTTTACATGACAGAATCCAGCTTTTCATAGTAAAATATTAAAGTCAAAGAAATCTCTTTTCTGTATAGTCATAAGCTATTCAGTGCTTAAGAGTCTTGCAAATGTCCTTCTCCCCTCCACTCTTCTGTTTTGCAACATATTCTCTGGCATATTATCTCTAGCAAGCAAACAAACTGAAAGAAGTTTGAACATACTAAAATTTAATACATACCAGGAGACACTTCATAAATAATAAAAATGAGACAATAACGTCTTATTACCTCTAGTTCCAGTTAGTATGAATGATCAAAGAATCAAAGATTTCCATATTGTGATACAAGATCATAGGGAAATACAGGGCATGACCTGTATGACTGCCTTGCAATGTACAGTCTTGATCATATTGCTTGGTCTTAAATAGACCGATTATAGTGGAAGAATATGGTAAAGACTACTAACTAACTAGTAAAATACATGAAAGGATTCATCTTATGAAGGTTAAAAAGTACGTTTCTTTCTTTTTAGGCTTGATAAAGACAACAAAGAGAGAACTGCAATATACATGAATCTCAAGAATTTAAGACCTGAGGAAGTACCAATAGTATTATTACTACATTTTCTTAGTTTTAAGTTAATTCGAGTATTTAGTAATTTAGAAGGTAACTGCACACATTCAGCTCAATAGACAGCTTGCTCTGATGTTCTGAGTGCAATCCATCTACAAATGTATTCTTGTTTTGCACAAAGGTGAGCTTTCAGCTACAATGAGTTTGATGAATTCTCTTCACACTTTAGCACATTACAGAATTAAGATAATTTAATGAAAAATAAATTATTGAAAATATAGGAAGGTACAATCCCTAAAATGCTAAAAATACCTTTAATGTACTGGAAACTAAAACTTGCCTATTAATGAGTCATTGTATGGAATTAAGCTGGATTAACAACCATTAGTTCTTAATTTGAGATAATTTCTAAACCAAGTTATATCATGGAATTACCAGAATGTAGCTTTGACCAGCTCAGAAACGCAGCAGCTGAAGTTCAGCTATAGGACAGAACACAGAGAGCAAAAAAGTGACAGATTGTTGACATGGATCTCTGCCGAGCTAGGCATAAACTCTGTCAGGTCATTAAGTCATGCTGCAAATATTTAACTTGTAAGGTATAAAAAGGCCTATAAAAGGTTAACAATGTTACTTCCCGAAGTGTAACACTTCTGAAGCTCCTCCTACCTCCAGGTGTTTTGATGCATTCCTCTTTGCTGTAAGGACTGCTCTTGTTGTAAGCTTCTGAGAATGCTTGCACTTTCACACAGTACAAAGTCTCAGGTGTTAGATCAGAGACTGTCCCTATTGTCTGTTTTATCTCTTTCGTTTTAACTTCTTCCTGAAAAAGGAAAATTGGAGGAATAAGATGCACATACATGGCACAAGAGTCACTCAAGCAGATTATAACTTTGTTCTCTGCTGAAGAAGTAATCCTGTAAAACCAAGATGCTGTTCTGCACTTAGATAAAATAAAAGAAACCACACAACTCTCCTAAGCAAGCATTCAAGGAAACACTTACCAGCAAAACCCAACCGCTTTCACCACACTGAAATCTTCAATGCTGTGTGCATGTTGTGGTGGACCTGATAGCATCAAAAATAGGCTATACGTGTACTGGCTTGCCCAGACATATTTTTCTGCTCTCCTTCCTTCCCTCTGGGGAGAAGCAACCGCTGGAAAAAGGACGAAGGACCTGGAGCTATGGAGTCTGAGCACTCTAGCTTACCCAACTTGTTTTTCTCCTGTTTGCATTCCATGGTAAATAAGGTGTACCCTTTGCTTTGTGCCAAGCTTGTGCTAGGCCTATGTGTCTTCCCTAAATGGTCATAGCAGACCTGTGGTTTCACCCAAATACGGTAAAGCTTGGCTTACTGCCACACTGATTGGATAAGCTATTATGTCCAAAGGCCCAACCAATCTCAGGCACTGATATAAAAACAGATCAGCAGGTAACACAACGTGTTTTGCTGCTGTTCTGTGCCTTTGCTGATATTCTGTGTTCCACTGTTGCCTGCCGGCAATGCTAATGCTTTATTATATATAGCATTATAAGCTATAATCCAGCCTGGAACTGCTTCGAGTTTACCAGGAGCAACTCTAATTGCTTTCACACCATAGCTGCATACAACAGCCAGTGTGACACACCTGCTGAGAGCTCATCACAAGATACCCTGCCTGCATTTCCTAAGACGAGCAAGCCCTGGAGGCACACAGATCTCCAAAGCCAGGGCCATGTCAGCAATCTCTGTCCCTTTCTCTCAGCAGCCTGTGGGGCTCGTAAGGGCACTTGAAAGTCTCAGTAGTGGCCAGCAGCCAGACAGGCAACAGACAGAATTCCCTGCAAGTGTTTTGGATACTGTCTCAATTTATTGCTAGCCTCACCAGTCGAGAAATAGTATTTGTGAGTAAATATCTTAAGCTTTTGCATTTACTTAGCTTCTGCCCTGTGCAGAGGGGCCCTGAATCCATCTAGTGGCCAAGCAGGATAACTAACTGCAAGCAGAATAATACCTTCTCTTCCAGTTATTTGATTTCAATTGGATTTAGGCGTGTATGTATTGGTAGTTAATACTAGATCTAGATATCGTTTATGTAATGTGTTCCATGACCGTTACAATTGAACCAGTTTATTATTAAATTTAGTGGTCAGGGTTGGAAAAGTTTGAATATCAAAATTAATAAACTATATTAATTTTGAAAAATCACTTTGCATTAATCAAACCCCCATTCCATCACAGTGCAAAATTAAAACTGTTGCAGTCTCTCCTCTTATTCCACGCATTTACACATATACACTTACTGATTACTTTAATGTAAGAGGCATTTAAAAGAATATGCAAAGATCCATTAAAACTTGAGCTAAGAGCAAGTAAGACTTCATTGTTTTGTAAAACATATAGCTATAAAACTGCAAGTGCAGAAAGAAGGAAACTTGAGGGGCTGGAAGCTAAATTAATAAAAGCCAGTGCACAGAGCCATACTATAAGAAAGATGGCACAACAAAACCCTTATAACTTCTTCTAAGAAGGGAGTTATTCAGCAGCTTGTACAGAACAGTGCAGTTCTGCAGATCATTACATAGAGCCATATCAATGTTAAAAGTTTAAAATCTCTATTACATTCTGATAAAAGTCATCTTGACCAGATTTATAAAAGAATCTTTCAAGAAAAAAAACACAAAACAAAACTCTGAGGAAGCTCTGAGGAAAAGGACCTGGGGGTCTGGGTGGATGAGAAGCTCAACATGAGCCTGCAGTGTGCACACGCGGCTCAGACAGCAACTGTGTCCTGGGCTGCATTAAGAGAGGCATTACCAGCAGGGCAAGGGAGGTGATTCTCCCCCTTTACTCTGCTCTCGTGAGACTCCACCTGGAGTACTGTGTGCAATTCTGGAGCCCCCAGCATAGGAAGGACATGGAACTGCTGGAGAGANTTGGCGGAGGGGAGATTTGAAAGGGATATTAGGAAGAAATTCTTCACAGTGAGGGTGGTGAGGCACTGGAACAGGTTGCCCAGGGAGGTTGTGGATGCTCCCTCCCTGGATGTGTTCAAGGCCAGGATAGATGAGGTTTTGAGCGACCTGATCTAGTGGGAGGTGTCCCTGCCTGTAGCAGGGGGTTGGAACTGGATGACCTTTGAGGTCTCTTCCAACCTAGACCATTCTATGATTCTAAAACAAAAAAAAAAGACTCTGTTGGTTTGAGCTAATTGGAGAATTTGAGTGAGAAATTTGACTATTGGCTGAGAGAGATTAGTAATAGGAAGGACCTAGTAGTTTTACTCTGAATTATCAAATCTTAAAAACCTAACTAAACAACAAACTGATTGCATGACTGATGCACCACAAATGTGCCTCTTTTCAAAACAAGCTTATTGAGAACTCAACCTCGGTGTTTTAAGTCATGACAAATTTTATATATTGTTTTTAAGTACTTAAGTAGTTCACACCTCATCAATGGATGAATTCTTCCAATACAGAACCCGGTAAGACAAATCATAACGGTCCCTCATGACTTCACTCTCAGGTCCTCCTGGAGGAGAAATCTGGATATGGAGCAAAACATCACTGATGTCCACCTTCACATCAGGAGGGCCAATTTCATCTTAAGACATTAAAAACAAACAAACAAACAAACAAAACATAAGACTGAATACAAATAAAAATATTGTATAAAACATTGTATTTAAGTCTATGACAATTTAAAAAGAAATTTACACTTAAAAGTCTAACCTGACCAACAGTTCTATTCAGAATTTTGGGTCCTTGGAAATATCTCAATTACTTTCTCTTTCCATATTTATATGTTGCTTCTGCACATTTTAGTGACATGAAATAGATGGACAGGAGATTAACTTTGTGCAAGCCAAACTACTAGACATTTCTTTATCTAATGAGGTTGTGGGCCCTGTTTTTCATTTATACCCTCTTTCACAACCATAGTACAGTTGAGAAGAAAGAAGTATCACAGTTATATTATTAAAGAATTATCTAATTACCCAGTGCTTGGACAAGAGAATGCTGACACAAGGAATAGCTATAGATTCCATCTTCAGTATCAAAGGCAACGGAATATTTTTCGACATACTACATTAACATGTCAGTCAAACATCAAGACAACTTTTTGGAAGCTAAAATTTTAGTAAGGTCACATTTCTCACAAAAATAAAAAACTGCAACGAAGATAAAAGTTATTATAAACTTCTCTGGAGAATGTTGCATATTTTTGATTTAGATGTCATCCAAGACTGCTTTTTCATTAAGTTCTTCAGGGTTATGGGTCCAAGCACCACTGCTTCAGCACAAAATTGAGGACTACATTGTGTAGAGGTAGAAAGAAGGAGAAGATGAGAGCAGAGGCACAAGAAGACAGAGGCAGTGAATTAAAAATTATTAGACTCAGGAATTGTTTATACCAACAAATGCTCCCTGCCAATGGCAAAATCTCCTGCTTAACTTTATGAGGCCAGGATTTCCAGCACAGTTTCTCTAGGGCAAGTATGTATTCAGTTTAATTAATCTAGCAAGGTTTCCTTTGTAAATAATAAACAGTGTCAGGTACAATTTTGTAGATAAAGGAAAACTTAAGAAAACACATTTGCTTACTTGTTATCAGAGGATCTACTTTTACTTCATTAGACAGACATGATTTATTGTATTCATTCACGGCCTGCACATGGAAGTAATAAAATCCAGAAGTAGCAGTGATGATAGAAGAGAGATTGCATTGCGTATTGGTGATGTTTTCACATCCAGGAACATTGAGCCACTTCGATGAGTAATCATCATGAAGTTTCTTTAGATACCCACTGCAAAAAGTATTTTAATAGTTTTTGAATGTCAGGTTCTTAAGCTAAAAAAAAAAAGGCATGTTTGTTTGCACTGACTTTTTTTTTTTTTTTTTTGTTTTTAAAGAATGGGTCTCTCACTGATGTCAAAAGGAAAGAGTTAAAAACCTTTAATTTGCATAAGTTTACAAAGTGCTGGTCTGCAACCAGGATAACAAGAATCAAAGGCCCTGAAGACTAAAAGATGGGATGATCTTGAAGGTTAAAATAACTCCTGTGTCTTGTTTTTCATTAAGATTCTGTCAGCTTTTGTAAATAATGCCTCATTATGGCTTCTTTACATAAATGAGATTTGGATAATGATCCAAACACTGAGGTGTCCCCTAGATAAAATCTGGTGATTTCAATACTAAAAAGCACACCTCTAGGAACAGACTTTAAAATGCAAGTGTAGGACTGCATTAGCATAGTAAATTAGGCAACTGATTGATATATGCAACAGGTGTATAAAGCACAAAAATTTATGTGATGTAAAATTGTATAATCAATCATATATATGATCACAGGACAAGTTCTTTGTTATCTGTACTGCATATAAACTGCTGCTGTTTGAGCTAAGTGTGCTGGATGTATTGCCTAGCACCAGTCCTGCAGAACGGAAATAAAGCAAGCATTTCAACTCTGCATGTCAATTGGCTTTGCACACCCGGTAAAGGACCCCTCTTTTGAGACTATATTAGAATTTTATCATCATTTAGATTTGAGGTTTGGGTTTGGTTTTTTTTTTCATTTACAACTGAAAATATTAAGTTAGTTGTATCAGAGAATACAGCTGTAAGCAATCCTCAGCAGAAAAAATACAACAGCTTTAGAAGCTTTTAAAAATCAAGGGTTTTCATATAGTTCTATTAAGTTGATTACTTCTCTCTAATGATAAAGGAATTCCAAGAGAAATCCGGAGGCATCACTCCTTTCCATTTAGATGCTTGATACAATACTTGTCCGACAACTGAATATTAAGCTAAAGATTTATAGGCATAATTTTTCCCATATTGGGAAAAATGCATGTGCATTTTTGCTCACTTCTAGTAATCTGATTTCTTCATACTCAATAAAAAGGAATGCAAAACTCAGATGTTTGAAAAATGCTACTTAGCATACATTTAAGTACTTCATTCCATCTCAGAAGACTAGCACCCTGGAATTCTAGGATATGACGTTACATGTAAATCCTTTTAGAAGTCACTCTGTGTTCAGATGAGGTACCCAATGCTTCAGTGAAGACATTAAGCCACTTTTGCTAAGTATTTAAGCTTCTTGAAACTGTTTTCAAAATACAGTGGATGGCATTTAGAAGGACATAACCTGTTTACACAGATATGCCGAAGCTTTTTAACTTACATGAGATACTGTACATTGTAGCTCACAGGCTGTTTATATTGATTAGTCCAGTGCAGATAAAATTTCATATTCAAGCCAAGAACGGTCACATTTTTTGCACAATGTAATTCATTCACTGCTCAAAAGAAAGAGAAAACCTCAGTTACTGAGAAGTTACTATATAATCTACAGTGATTTCTCACTCAACGGACATCTCTCAGGTAAAATGGTCACGGTACAGTTTTAATAATTTTTGAACTGTCTATTTAATCTGTCTATATAATCAAAGTCTGTGACATATACAGATAAAAAAAGAGGAAAAAACTCAGAATAAATAGTACAGATACAATGAGATGAGTAGAAATAATCTGGTTAAATGAAGAAAACATGTAAAATACAAACGTGTAGATAAAGTAGTTGTGATGTACTATCTGCTTAATCTAATGTCTGACTTCATGCACGCCATGCTTCCCCCTCCAAAATAAACATTTAGAAGTACTTAAACTGACACATGAACAGCACAAAATAATTCAAATTTAGACATGATAAACAAGCATTAGTGGCAAACTGCCACTAAGCCATTCTTCAGTACCTGTAATAATAAATTCACCAAGACTTGCATCACACTAGTATTTTTTTAAATCTTAGCTCAACTTTATATGCATTTATTTAATGCCAAACATACAAAAGGCTTTTATTTTGCCTATATACACATCTCTTTTCTCCCAGTTCGAAGTCACAGACTCAGAAATAGCCAGCTTTCCAAAAGCCAAGAAAGTAATTTTTGCAATCCAAATGTACAGAAATTACCTCAGAGTAAAAAAAAATCCTTTTTTTAGTATTAAAACTTGAATATTGGTAGGTGACAGTATCAATACACTGACACTGCTTTAAAATAGAAAGCCTACCTAACTGTCAAGAATGCTGTTATACCACAATGAGCAGGAACTTGGCACTTCTAGGACCTTCAGTTAGGACCTTTAATTTTCAACAGTTTAAACCTGAGTGATCATTTTAACATAAAACAATTTTAGTCTGTACCTTTACGGGTAGTTTTTATGCAATGAACGGGACTGAATAAGCCTTCTTTCTGGTCCCACGAAAGAGTTGCTTGTACTTTCATACAATATGTAGTTTCTGGTGCAAGATCATCAATTGTGTCAGTAGGAAAAATACTTCGGCTTCTAAACTGTAAGAAAACAATTGCAAATACCATATGAGGATAACTCTTCTTTCCTGATGACCTGATTCTATAAAGTGTTTTTTCATTCCCCAGCTTTCATCCTATTTATATAATACGCCATCAAAATTGGAAAAATAGGGAACGAAGGACAATACGTGAGCTGAATAAATGCGAAACAGAAGTTTTCAACTTAGCCACACGAGGAGGGAACATGTTGTGTTTCTTTGAAAAAAGAGTGGGGAGGAATAGTGATGCTGCTCTACAGGATGCATAACAAACCACACAAATATTCAGACCCATATTCAGAACAGAAATAGGACACTTCCACCCCTCGATTCATTGAGCAAACTCTTCTCCTCCTTCTGCCAGCTCCCTGCTTTTGGTTTACCACACTTTTCAGTGCCTGATCTTTGTATATAGTCTGTACTGAGCTGAAAAGATTTCTGCCTCCTCCCTTTTTAAGTGTAATGATTCTGACTAGGTCTTCCAAAACAATACAGATCTCTCTCTTCAATTCCTACCTTAACCTAGCTGGCACTCATTACCCTAAAAAAAAGGGACAAAATCCAGAAAAAGTGCTTCTACCTTGGTCTTTACAAAATAGCTCTGTCTGCTGTACAAGACACGAGCTGTAGCTTGGAAAATAGTTCATAATTACAGGATGTCAAAAGAATCCCTAAAAACCTCTGACTTTCAGTGTGAAAACAGAATTAATGACACAGGACTGTGTAAGCGGTAAGTCTCTTACCTCTTCCCTCCCCCATATCTATGTTTTACTGTAAACTAACTTAAACTCACTTCCCTCCCTGTTCCTGCTGACTGGGAGTGGTTGCTGTTCCATGAGGTGGTTTGACCTTCTTCCTCATGCATTGGAAAGTGGCTCCAGCATTTAACAGAACTACTAATTTTTATCACAAAATATCTAATACAATCCTCTGCTAAAAATAAAACCAAAAATCCCTCTCCCAGCTATCAAAATGCATAGCAACAGTAATTAAAATTATGTTAAGGTTAAAAAGCAAAGAATAGAGAAAAGTGACCATACCTCTGCATTTGATGAATTTTCCCAGATAACTAAATTATATTTAAAACTCAGATGATCTGTCCACATTTTTCTGACGTGATTTGCTTCTGGAGGAGAAACCTTAATTTTTATGGCTCCATTTTTGGACTGCAATTTTATTTCTGGAGGACCAATCTGAGCTGTAAATATTGGTGGGAGGGAAAAAAAAAAAGTCAAGCATGACTATTTAAAAACATCAAAAAAGTAACTTATATTAATAAAAACTTAGTAACTGTCTATAATATTTTTAGGCAGTAATAGCCTGTAAGATCTTAGCTTTCATGAATCTCAGGCAGTATCTTATAGAAGAAATCTACCTAAGAATTGTCATCACCTGGTTCTAAAAGCAGTATAGTTAAAATGCAATATTACTGCTAGAGAATGTTCTCCAGAATCCACTGTGAAAAATCAGTAGAAGTGATTCTAGAACATGCAAGTCAAGAATTTAGCTCAAACAAATCAACCCAATGCTGAAGGAAGGCTTTTTTTCCTACTGTAACTACTGAAAAGTCACAAGGTTAGGTGAACACTTCCAAAGAAGTCCTCTGTCAAAAAGGATTTTTCTAAAATCTAGGAAAAAAGTGACAGAAAAGCCTGTGGGAAAAAGAGCATCACTGAGAATTCCCTCTTTCCAGAAAGGGGAAAGTATCATAACATTCCATGACCAGCAAATATATTAAGGTTGAGAAAACCACTAGGTCATGTTGTTATTAGCAATGGAAACCACAGGCACTTTCCCCATAATAATGTGAAGTATATGAACTAAAAATATGTTCTAGTTGATATGGAACTCATACCTATAAGATATGGAATCATCTCAAAAACGCTAGACCACGGAGACACTTCTTCCCTTCCTTCAGCCCTTATACGCACATGATACATATCATAGTATTTGGTTATTGCAGAGGAAAAGTCACATTCCCTGCTAGTGACATTTTGACACCCAGGCAACTCCTTCCATTCTGTTCCGTTTGTCTCAAAATCTTCAAACCTGTAAGAAGGAAAACATCTCAAAATGAAGCAAATGCACCATTTAAACATTGAGAGTCTTTCTTTTCTTCTTAATTCTAATAAATGTTGCACTACTTAATACTGTTTTATCACCAGCACCAGTGCAATCACTGTTACCTACTCAATTACCCTGGAATTGACATGGCAATCAACTCATGAAATTAATCTATTCATCTATTAGTTTAGTCTTATACCAAGAGCTGAACTACCAGCCTGCAAGAGCTGAACTACCAGCCTGCTTTATTTATCATGTAAATATTGCCAGAAAGCAACATCAAAGAACTGTCATGATCTACTATGATATCCTTAGTACATGAGGCTAGTCTAACAGCAAATAATTCATTGGAAGAAATTTTAAAATCATGATGGAAGAAGTGTTTTAAAAGTGTGTAAAAGCAGCAACCCCCTTCCAATTCTAATATCAGCAAGCAATGCAGATTATAAGAACAGAAAAACACCAACGAGTTTCAATAACTGTCAGAATAATTAGCTTTACAGAAGCTATTTTTCTTGTGAGTTAACAGACATCCACACCTTAAGAAAGAGACATTCCATATAGAGATATAAAATGTTCTGACCAAAAGAGAGGCACAGACTTGAAGCAGTGATTCTTTTCATCCTCAACTATCTTATCTTTCAGAACAGGATTACATTTTTACAATTAAAACTGTTTCTCACTTACACATAAAAGGCAGCAAGTGAATATTAGATTTCTTTTTAAAGATCCCAGATCATACACTAGGAAATACTAAAGTTCAGAACTTCTTACACAAGGTAGCTTTATTTAAAACAAACCAAAACAAACAATTAAAAAAAACCCAAACAACCCACAACAGAAACCAAACCAACACAAACCCAAATATTCTAAAAAGCCCCAAAACTAAATACTAAATATTTAAGTGTACCAGTCAAAGAACCACTCTGGTATTAAGCTTTACTACCAAGTGTGCTCTTCATTTATACATTGCTATCCGTGAACAATTAAATTTTATGTATGAATTAGACAATCAAAGGGCACTAGGATTCCATTTCATTTCAAGACTTCAAAACTTTCTGGGTTTCAAAAAAGTCTCTAGAAGTTTTACACGGCAGCATCCAGAAGCACAGTAATTAAGATGCTCTACCACACAAACATCAGACATTTGTGGCTTTGAATAAAGTTACTACTTACCACCGATATTCGGCAGAAAACGTCACATTGGTATCATTCCCAGTGTAGTTCCACCTTAGAGTGAAATTTGTATTTATAACATAAACCTGAATATCCTGTGGACTCTTCAGATTAGTTTGGCCTACAAGAAAGTGACGTAAAGGTATAAAAAACATCAGGTAAGTAATTTGTACATAACTTTAGAATAACTTTATTTAAAAGGTAGTGAGCTATAGTGAAATGAAAAAAAACCCACAAAAACCAAAAACCCAACCAACCAAAAAAACCTCACCAGACCCTCAAAACATTAAGAGTTAAGAAAACCCCACACCATTCAAATGGCATTTCAACATACAGCTCAGAGAGGCTGTGGAGTCTCCTTCTCTGGAGACTTTCAAGACTTGTCTGAATGCATTCCTGTACAATCTGCACTAGATTCTATGGTCCTGCTCTGGCACGATGGTTTGGACTCTATCTCCAGAGGTCAGTTTCAACCCCTAACATCCTGTGATCTGGTGTGCATCAGGTGGCTCCGTTGCCTGTTTGACTAAGTCTTCCCTTTATGCTGAGTCTTTTCAGGTCTCTTTAAAACAAGAAATATATACAATTGTAACATTCAAGGCCTGTGTTCACTGTCATGGGTTGATTATGAACAGTCTGAATGCATTTAAACCAGTACTTTATTTGCTGGATCAAATTTGGATCTCAGCTGCCAAATGCTGGCGATTGACCTAACGCTGTGATTTCAGCTGCGGCACAGACTGAGACTCGTTTCATGTCACGTGTTACTGCCATAAATTCAATGTACTGCACATAAACCTTTTGCCATAAGGCTTCATCACATGGCACATCTTATATCTTGGCCATGGTAGTCTAGTGGGTTTTTCTGCACAAAGAACGATTCATCAAATGACTTACAGGGGTTAAGGATAAAGTCTCAGGAGGCATAAGAGTGTCTATAATACCAAGAGGAAGGATCAGATAACGAGGAAACTTAACAGTTAGATTGCCAATGGGAGGGAAGCAGGCACACTAGAATTATCTGCAGGATAGCTCTCCTCCTTATTTTCCACCTTTAAAAATTAATTATTAAAACCCCCCAATGACCCTGTTAATTGCCTTACATGCCAATTCCTAAGGACAACTTCACCATTAACTTTGAGATATGCAGAATCCTAGGTGTCTCATTTGGTATGCAATTCAGGTATCAGAGGTCAGATATGATAGAAAGTTATTGATACTTACTAAAACTGCAGTTTATCTAGCTATTTCTAAGGTGTATCTTGCTTTCAATTATTTCACAGCACTCTACAGCACTGCTTCAATGTAGAGAGGCTAAAGCTGCAACCAGCGCTGAAAGTTTCAAGTTTTCTAGTACTAAAAACAAAACCAGACTGTGGCATATAAAATAAAAGGAAACAGCATGAAGGCACAGGGAACATGCGTAAGTTGATGAAATCTCGGGCAGAGGTCACTGAAATTACACCAAAACCACCACTAAGCAACCATACTCAGATTTACAGAGCTTAAGTATCATCAAAGTCCTTCTGCCTAGTGTCCTGTATCAGGTATCTTTGATAACCCCCAGGCTATGTACATTTCAGGCAGTCCTTTAAGAATGCACTTTTAACTTCTAACTCATCAAGGACAAAACACGCACCACAAAAATCAACAAAATAATAATAGTAATAATAGAAAATCTGTATCACCACATCATTCTAACTTGGCTTTCTATTTGTAGTGGGTTTGCAGTTACCTGCCCCCCCCACCTTTTTAAACCCCGGCTAAAACTCAGAAAAAAAACACTGGAAGTTAATAAATGAAGCTTTATATTTACAGCAATGCAAATATACAAACAAATATTTACAAGATATAACAGATATTTACAGAAATATACAGTAAAAAAGGTGATACACACACACACCACACCCCTCCCGGAGACCAAAATCCCCAAGAGAGGGTAACCAAACTCCCCCNACGTTTTGAGAACATTTCTTAAAACAATTTTTTTTTTCCTTTCTCAGTGAAACTTGGTGAAGTGACACTGTGTGTTTAACTCTCTCGCAGCCAATAGTCTAATTTCTCACTCAAATTCTCCAATTAGCTCAAACCAACACACTATTTTAACCAGTTGTGTGTTATACAATCACTTCTCAACGGCTACAACTTCTAAAAACATATGTTAGTGTCCATCACTCTGAAATTGCTTTTTGATGTCAGTCTAATATTTAACTATATTAGGAAGAATCCATGGCAGTATATGCTGGTTTGAACTAATTGGAGGATTTTAATGAGAAATTAGATTATAGGCTGAGAAAAAAAAAAAATGATTCTACTCCACTCACAGGTTTACTGAGACGGTATAAGAGTTAGAATCAAAGCACAGATAAATCAGAGCTGTCTGAGCTGTTGGGGCTGCATCTCTCTCTCTCTCCCTCCCCCTGTTTTCTAGCTGAATCTGTTTAACTCCACTAACCAGTTTCCTACTTCCTTAATGCCCCTGGCTGATCCTCCTCGCTTATCTGGCAGGTAAGACAGATAGTGAGATAAGATTGGGTAGTGGGGGGAAGGTGGTAGGGTGGTTGGTTATCCCTCTTGGGGATTCTGATCTCTGGGAAGGATGTGGTGTTTCTGTATTACCTTCTCACTGTATCTATCTGTAAATATCTGTTATATATTTTAAATATCTGCTTGTATATTGTGCAAAGCTGTAATATAAAGCTTCATTTATTAAATTCCAGCTGACTGAGTTCTAGCCTGGGTTATTTCAAAGTGTGCGGGAGGCAGGTAACCACTAAACCACCACACAGTGCTAAGCAGAAGTTTCACAACAGGGATTCCCAAGGTAGATTCTTTACTCTGGCAACACAGAACCTGGAAGTAAACCTTAAGAAGGTAGGTTTAGGTAATACAGTATTAGCCAAGAACCACACTCCACCTGCAGAGCTCCAACACTGATAAAACCCACTAGTATATTAAAATCATACTCTTTGCCTTGAGTAGAAAATCCAGGAGTCACTGGACTTACAAAGTATCTTTCCCATGCTTTCAAATTCTTAAGTTTTACAATAATTTCTACTAGACCATGTACATTTGAGGACAGAAGGGGAAAAGGAAGTCTGGAAGCAGAAACAAAATAGTTTCAAAATTCATCTTCTAACAAAATAACACTGTCTAACCAAGTTACGAAAAACATGCTGAGGTAAGACATCACAACTAATGTTTTAAGCTATGCCAGCGTTTTCTAAAGTCGGTAAGCAACACAGAAAAGAAAAAAAAATATCCCACCTTTGGACACAAACAACATTGTACAAACAGGTCTGGAATCTGGTGTTTGGAAAAAGACACAATATTCCAGTCCCAGAGTAAGGTCACACAGAGTGAATCAGAAGGGGTTTATTCCAGAACAACTTTGAGCTTTGGTTAAAGGCTCAAAAGGTGATGGTCAGACTTTTCAGATCTGCCTCTTTCTCTGAAAACTCCCTCATGCAAGTTTGAGCAAAGATGAACTCCATCTTGACATTTAGAATCAGAATCAGTCAGGGTTGGAAGGGACCACAAGGATCATCTAGTTCCAACCCCCCTGCCATGGGCAGGGACACCCTATCCTAGATCAGGCTGCCCACAGCCTCATCCAGCCTGGCTGCAAACACCTCCAGGGAAGTGGCCCCAACCACCCACCTTGGGCAACCATTCCAGGGTCTCACCACTCTCACTGAAGAACTTCCTCCTCACAGCCAATCTGAATCTCCCCACCTCCAGCTTTGCTCCATTCCCCCTAGTCCTGTCACTCCCTGACATCCTAAAAAGCTTTTTTGTAGGCCCCCTTCAGATACTAGAAGGCCACAATAAGGTCACATTGGAGCATCCTCTTCTCCAGACTGAACAGCCCCAAATCTTTCAGTCTGTCCTCATAGCAGAGGTGCTGCGGCCCTCTGATCATCCTCATGGCACTTCTCTGGACACTCTCCAGCATGTCCACATCCCTCTTGTAATAGAGACTCCAAAACTGGATGCAGTACTCCAGGTGAGGTCTCACCAGGGCAGAATAGAGGGAGAGAATAACCTCTCTTGACCTGGTGGCCACACTTCTCCTGATGCAGCTCAGGATCTGGTTGGCTTTCTGGGCTGCAAGTGCAGCTTTTTTAATCCTCCAAACAAAATGCTGAAATCACACATTAAGAGCTGCTGTCATAGAATCCTAGAATCCTAGAATGGTTTAGGCTGGAAGGGACCTCAAAGGTCATCGAGTTCCAATCTCCCCATGCCATAGGCAGGGATACCTCCCACTAGATCAGGAGGCTCAAGACCTCATCCAGCCTGGCCTTGAACACCTCCAAGGAAGGAGCAGCCACAACCTCCCTGGGCAACCTGTGCCAGTGTCTCACCACAGTGACACATGACAGCCTTTACAGAAAGACACTACTCAGAGAGACTACCTGCAAATTAAATGAAAATCCATTACGGGGTTAAAAGTAACTTGAACCCGTTACTCAAGAAAGACTGTAGCTTTCAAGGGTATTTTCAGAAGGTTGTTCAGTGTTATTCAACAACAACAGAAAAGGGCAAGCACTTGCAGTCAGTGCTCAGTAGTAATCCAAACGGGGAAAAAAAAAAAAGGTTAGAAATTATATATGGAATTAAGGGAGTAAAAAAGAAAGCTTGATGTCATTATATGAAATCCTTATAGACTTATCTTAAACATCTTGTGCAGCTTTACTGTGCCCATTCTCATAAGCAGATAGGAGAACACAGACAGAGAAGGGAGACATAGACAATCCAACATAAGGAACAGCTTCTGTCCAGAGAGGAATCATATTATGATTCTTCAGCCTGAAAGGGAGACTGAGGTGAGAATTAAACATATCAGGAATGTAAGTGGCAAAATATTGATTTCTGTCTTCTTAACACAAAGAACCACCTTGCTCTAAGCAAACAAATGAAAACTGCTGCTTCATTCAACACTTGGTCAATCTGTGGAATTATAGAATCACAGAATGGCTTAGCTTGGAGGGGACCTCAAAGATCATCCAGTTACATCCCCCCACCAGAACAGGTCGCCTAAGGCCTCATCTGACCTGGCCTTGAACACCTCCAGGGAGGGAGCAGCCACAACCTCCCTGGGCAACCAGTTCCAGTGTCTCACCACCCTCACTGTGAAGAACTTCCTCCTAACATCCCATTTAAATCTCTCCTCTTCCAGTTTAAACCCATTCCCCCTCATCCTGTCATTACAAGACCTTGTCAATAGTCCCTCCCCAGCCTTCCTGTAGCCCCCTTCAGATACTGGAAGGCTACTATAAGGTCTCCTTGAAGCTTTCTCTTCTCCAGTCTGAAGAGCCCTAATTCTCAGCCTGTCCTCCTAGCAGAGGTGCTCCAGCCCTCTGATCATCTTCGTGGCCCTCCTCGTCCCCTTGGAGTCTGAATGCCGACTTCATATATCAGATATGAGTATAGAGTCAAATATAAAGTCTAAACACTGCACACCGAAATACTTAGGTTGTGCAATGTTACTATATACTCGCTTTTTGGTTCTTTCCCACTCCTACACTGCCAGCAGCTGCTGTAGATCAATACTGGGCTAGATGGCCTTTTGGCTTCATGTGGTGTAACAACACACCAGCAAAGAACCCCATGTGATGAGGTACTTTACTTCTTACTCTGGTCAGAAAAACAGGTAACTGCTTCAGCAATAACTCCTAGTCCTAGCAGGCAACCCTGATAATTCAAACAACCTTCACTATGAAATAAAATCACTTATCCAAATTCGTTATTCATTATTCCAGGCTGCAATTATGTTCTTTCAGCTGTTCACTTCATCTCCTATATCAGCTAAAAATGAGGAATATAATCTGAGAGTCAACTATGACTTTCATACTCTGCAGAATGTCTTTAGTTGAAATTTGATCACCAGTTCACATTTTACCACTCATTCATATACTGAAAGCAGAGAAATTGAGCTGGAAAAAAAAAAGAAAACTTGCAAGGCCACCTGTATTTCACATTGCAGAAAGAAGGTGGCCAATTCTATGTACATCATCAGATGTTCGTGTAGAAAAGTTCTATGGTTTCTACCACTGCATCATCTATTCTTACAGGCATCCAATTCCCTGAACATTTTCACTCTCTCCTTACCGTCAGAAATCAGGGAGAGCTTTCTGTAAATCAAAAGCCAAGAATCTCAAATCAGATTTCCTACTAGATTTCAACAGAGGTCTGGATCTTTGCAGAACACATTCAAATCTCCTTACAGTAAGAACACTTCTTAGTTGTTCATAATCCACGGATGACAAAGAGTTTACAGCCTGCAAATCCCAGAATTTATCATGTATCTCCTCTAAGCTCATTTAGCCCATGTACTTTTCTGTCCATGGATATTAAAGCACACTATTCTTTACATCAAATATATTTCAAAACAATGTTGAACATGACTAATGACGAGAAAACTGAGTGGCAGCCACAACTCCTTCAGTTTTTCCTTTAATCCAGATTTTCTTGTTTTCTCAATTACTTTTATTGTTTTCTTTTGTATTCCCTCCAAATGCTTGAACTTGGTTGAAATAGCATTCTTCAGAAAAAGTGCAACAGTCTAGTGGAGAGAGCAAATGAAAGTCTATCTTACAAGGTAGATGACCTAACCTTTTAACTTTAATTAGCACTGCTGTGCCCCAATACTTCTGGGGTTTTCTATAGTGTATCACTTAAACTTCTACACCTGAATTACAAAGGCACGGATATACTTTTGAGGTTTTTTCAGAACCAACACTTAGACCATCCTTTGTAATCCTCTATTTGCCTAAGTACACAGCACTGCACACGTCCTTTTTTAAAGTTTTTTTTTCAGTATTTTTCCAGCTTGTCAATAATACTTCTTGATTTCCCCCCGCTGCTTTTCAAAATAATTTTGAACTCCTCTCCGTTTTATGTGGATTAAATGGAAGGTTCCCTCTTGACAGTGAGCTGTAAAATGTTTTGGTAAGCTAAAAAAAAAAAAGCCCGCACAGAAGTTGCTTAACAGAAATTATTTTTCCCAGTGTGTTTGCACACAACATAAAATCAAAAGCACTACTAAGCCTAAATCCATGCCATTGGAGCTCCTCTAGCTGCACTACCTTTCATGTTAAAATATCAGAAATTCAGGATGATTTAACGTGATATTTATTCTCAATACTACAGACACAAAGAGGTGATCCACTCACCCATCCTTTCACATAATACTCCCTATTTCCAAAACTGTTTTGTGTATGCTTCCCTAAATTACATTTCTTAAATCCCAATGAAGAGCAATCCATGAATGTAGGAGTGAACTCAGTAGTGTTTAATTACCAGAAAAACGTTCTGATATAGTTAGAAACCAGATAACTCAAGACTTCTTCCTGGTTAATTTCACTATTGATCAAAAGCCAAGACATGTAAAATTAATTCACGTTCTTTCATTTAGAGCAGGATGGCACTGTGGTGCTGAGCACATAACAGGTTAGACTTTTATGGGAAAGCACAGATCAAGTACAAGTTTTTAATGCAATTGCCTTACTTTCCCCACCAAACGTTAATAAATTAAAATAGATACTATTCTAACAAACATAATAACTTATAATGCTTCGATAATATTTTCAACAAGTGATGCTTGGAAGTAATAACTATCCAAGATTATGTAACAGCACAAATCATTCAACAAGAGGAGTACCCTTAGCAAGACGGAAACACGCTCCCTCGGGAGACAGTCAAGGGGAAATCCTGTCAAGAGTACACAATGACTTACTCCTTATTACATTAAGTATGTAGTAGAACCCATGGAAACTCTAAGTAGACCTTTCGGGATAGGAACAGACACCTACTGTTTTGCTTTTAATGTCAGACACAAAGCCACAGGCAAACACACACCAAAAGTGGCCCAACTGTTTTTGGTCCTGTAAAGCAGAAAGACACTCTAGAGAACTGAGAACTCTTAGTGAAAGAACTTTTATACAGGAGCAGCAGAGAGGAACTGCTGTTCTTGGCAAGGCAGAAAGTGAGGGAATCCTTCTAACTCTGGAAGCAGTATGTGTCACGTTAATCGTTTGCTGCAATACGTGGGGGGGGTTAATCAAACAGGTGCATGTTGCAATGCTTCCAGTTTGAGGATAAAACTTAGGACTGATGTACAAAGGATTCACCTACGAACAAAACGTCTGAAAGGAAACAAAGGAAGAGGTCTGCTTGAATCCTACCACAAATTCCAAACGTGGACACCTGAAAACACCCTAGCTACAGCACTGCAATCTTACAGACTCCTCAAGATTTTAGGTGACATCAGAGGCAGCATGCACACTAACCCATAGCTGTAACACTTCCACCATCCAAATTAGCTTAGCCCATATATATTCTCTGTTGCACATCAGGATGAGCTTTCAATATGCAGGAAGGTAATTCACAGCTTCTCTGGGTTGCACGAAAAAAAACCGGGGGGTTGTGCGACAACTCGTTACTGCGTTAAATAGGTAAGGAAAGGCGTTACTACCTTGTGTGATCAAATCCTTAACCTGCAATTTTATTTCACTCATTTCCTTATTTATACCTTAGATTCTGCCAGTCCAGGCTACCACACCTTTCAAAGCAAATCAGCACGATTCATAAACCTGTTTGCACTACGCTTAAGCTACAGCTTCTAGAGACTGGAGGTAAACTCGACACAGATGAAGACTGCTACTGAACAGTAAACCCTGAGGCACTAGACGGAAACCAAGCCCAAATTACTCAAAGGCCTGGACACCGCTGAGTCCCCGCAGCGGCGCCTACACACCAGGGGCCGGGACTACGTTCGCCTTACGGCACCGCAGGCTGGGGCACCTGCTGGAGGAAAGAAGAGGGAGTGCCCGCAGCCACAAGCCCATGCGGGGGGCAGCCGGGAGCCGCGCCACCTGCGCCCGCACCAAGCCGCGTCCTGCCCGTTCACCGGGACCCACCTGCGCAGCACAGAGGCAGCGAGACCAGGAAGCAGAAGAATAACGCCACCACGGTCGCACGCCCCACGGCCAGCGTCGCCAGGCCGCCATCCATCCGACCCTCCGCACAACCGGCGCCGTTACCGGAAGCCCCGGGCGGCCGCGCATGCGCAGGTTGCCCCCGCACCGCCCCGGAGGCTACGGGGACGAGGTCGGTGGGGCTGACGGTGTTGGGATGCCTGCTTGTAGTCCGACTCTGCCCTTGAAGTGTGTGGGGAACGGCTTGGTCTTGGAGAATGGTGCTCTCTAAGGCGTTTATTGTCCGGTGGCGGTAATGGGAGGAGTCGTTGAAGGAAAGAGAGAGGGAGGGAGGGAAGGAAGGAGAGAAGGAAGGAGGAAGGGAGGGAGGGAGGTTGGGCTTTTGGCGGCCGCGGAAAGCCCCGGTAGTTGCGCGTATACCCAGTTTCCGCTGCTCACCTCCTGGTCAGTGACCGGGTGGTGGATCGAGGGGTGTGGCCGTGAGTCACTGGGCCGGTCCCGGTCACGACGAGTGGCCGCACGCCCAGCATTCGGACGTACCGCTCCCGAGCGGCTGAAGATGGGGCAGCGGCGGGGAGGCCCGGCGCCGGTGCCTGCGCAGGGGCGGCAGGCTGCGCTGGCTTCGCTGCACCGCCCGCCTGGGTGTTAGGAGTGCTCCGCCGAGAGTCGTCTGTCAGGCGGAGGCACAGCTCCGTATTCTTACCGGCACACAGCACACTGTGTACGCAACCGAGTAGTGCGAGCTGATACCGCTCTCAGTGCGGGCTGGCAGTCCTGTACCGTCAGGACAGATGCTCGGTGTGCTGGTTCTTGCAGTCCCGGCAGGACTGCTGCCTTCCAGGGCAGGGGTTGGCGGTTGTGCGACTCTTACATTGTCTTGTCGCAGCCCTTGTGTTTCTCCCCCTTTATGCTGTCCTTTTTTGCCTGGTCGTTGTTTTTCCATCCCAACTTACACAGATCCCAGTCGTAGAATGCTAGGTGTTGGAAGGGTTCTCCAGAGATCTCGAGTCCAACCCCTTTGCAAAGTGGGACCGCTTAGGGCGGGTCACAGAGGAACGTGTCCAGGCGGGTTTAGAAGTTCGCTATAAAGACTCCACAGTCTCCCAGGGCAGCTGCTTCTAAACTCTAAACTTATCCTTGATGAACTTCATTAGGTTTGCCTTTGCCCAGGTGCCCAGTCTGTCTAGGTCTTGCTGAATGACACCACCACCTTCTGGTGCCGCTCCTCACAGTTTTGTATCATCAGCAAATTTCTTGAAGGTACGCTCTATTTCTTCATCTAGGTCGTTGGTAAATATGTCAAACAAGACAGGACCCAGCACTGATTCCTGGGAAACACCTCTTAACTACAGGTCTCCAGCTCTGTGCCATTGATCACTACCCTCCGGGCTCTGTTGTTTAGCCAGTTCTTGATCCATCTCACCATCCACTTTTCTAAGCCACACTTCCTGAGCTTTCCCACAATGATCTTATGGGAGGCAGTGGCAAAAGCCCTACTAAAGCCAAGGAAGACAACACCCACTGCTCTCCCCATGTCCACCTATTTGGTCACACCATCGTGGAAGGCTATCAAGTATAGTCAAACATGACTTTCCCTTGGTAAAACCATGTTGGCTGCTTTTTATAACCTTATTTTCCTCCATGTTCTTAGACATGACCTCCAGAATGAGCGACTCCATCTCCTTTCCAAGGATGGAGGTAAGGCTGACTGGTCTGTAGTTTCCTGGGTCCACCTTATTACCTTTTTTGAAGGCTGAAGTGACATTGGCTTCCCTTCATTGACACAGCTCACAGAGAAAATGGCCCATTCTGTTTAAAAATCAGGAAACTATGAAATGCATTGAGTCACAGAGAGGGAACATAGTTTGCTCACTCAGTAGTTTAGGGCACTTCTCTGGGGAGGGGTATATCTGTGTTCTGGTGCAGTTTGCCCTGGTTCTTGAATGTTTGAGGGAATGCCACCATGAATATTGAATCCATCATGCATGCTGCAGTCCTTGAAGTGAGGCTTGGTCGCAGCTCAGTGTTTGCAGACAGGTTCTGGTTTTATATCGTAAGAGCTCGTCTTCTCTTTTTCTGGGTTTGGTTTTTTGGGTTTTTTTTTCTTTTTTTTTTTTTTTTTATTTTAATGAGAATGCCTATCTGCAGTGGTTGTGAGGGTAGAAGTCAGGGTTTACCTTTCACTTCCTACCTCCTCAAAGCAACAAACTCCTCCTAAGATTAAAATCCATTCTGTACCTCAAGAGTGATCTCTTACTGAAATTTGTGATGCCTGTAGAATATAAATTAGTGGGTATAGCATTGTTGCAGGACATTTCTAACCTTGAGTCAGGTTTATTCTTTGTTAATTTGTTATCTCGTGTCTGGTAGTTCATAGGGAAACTTTTTTATGGCAAGTTATTTAAACCACACTTTGCCATAGCCACTTTGTGGTCTAGTTTGTGACTGGTAGGAATATTCAGTAGCCTGATGAATAATAAATACTAATTTGAACGCAATTTCCTCACTGATATTATAGAAGAAAGAAGCAGAAATTGGTGTTGATACGATCAGTTGGAAGAGAAGGTCTATCTATAGCACACAGGCAACAAACAGAAGTCAAGACAATGTGTGGTCCTCTGATCATCAATGTCAACACTGAAACATGTGTAATGGAGGAAACTAAGTCATGCATGCACCACTAAATTTATTTCAGTTGGCTGACAGACAAAGGAGAAATTATTTGCTTGTTTCTTCTCATGTCAACTCTGGAACAGGATAAAAGGAGCCAATACACTATTTCATCTTCTTTGAAATGTAGACACATAGGCTCAGGAAGGAAAGACTTCTGCGGGGGGTCTAGGGGCTCATTGTACAGCCTCAGGGCAGAATCAGTTCCACCTACCCCCTTCCTAACAGACATTTGATTTTTTTTAGTTGTCTTCTTTTTAATATGCTAGCTCCCAGGCAATATCTCCTATACTTTTTGTATTTTCATCATTAGAAAAATTCTCCTTGTGTCTGTCTTGTTTCAGTCTTATACTTGCTTTCACGTCTGCCATGGCCATATAGCACAGATTACTCATTTCCTGTTTTCAGAAGCCTTTCACATTTTTGAAGACTGTGGTCATGTTGCCATTAGACTTCTCATGGCTAGGCACATAACACTGTCTTCCTTCACAAACCGTGTTTTTTATTCTCTTGATTTTCCCCAGCACTGTCTGTAGCTCTTCACATAGCCTTACTAGTGCTAAATAGCTGGAAGGATTACTTTATGTTTTTTGTAGGCTACTGGGCAGTTTGTGTGGCAATTACCTCTTTCACAACAGAGAGACAGTGACTCATTTATAGTTTATGACCCAGTATACACCACACATTTGTCTCCTTTAGCCCAGACCAGTTTTCCTTAATTTGTCTGTGTCAGTATCTTGTAAGATACTATGACAAAAAAGTCAGAATATAACCTACTGTGTTGGTTTGAGCTAATTGGAGAATTTGTGTGAGAAATTAGACTGCTGCCTGAGAGTGAGAAATTAAACACTGTGTCCCTTCACCCAGTTTTGAATGAGAGAGAAGAAAGAAGGTTGTTTTAGAATGTTCCCAAAACATCCAGATAAGCCAGTGTGCTTGCGCAGTTCAGTCGGCTCTGGGTCCCGGCAGGCTTCACCAGCTTCTTTCCTTTGTCTCTCTGCCTTTGAACTAATTCAGAGTAAAATCACTAAAACCATTCATTCCTTCCTGCCACTAATCTTTCTGACCGATCTTCAGCTTATCTGCAGCATCATCAAGTGGTGAGATAAAGCTGGGGGGA
>VWZI01012486.1:872983-939828 GCA_013396835.1 Psilopogon haemacephalus
TTTTTTTTTTTTGTTAATACATTGATATTCTGTAGCTGAGTGATAGTTTAAATCAATTTTTGGAAGTTAAAAAACACTACAAGTAAAATACATATTAAAACCCCCACTCAGTTCTTTCCCAGAACTGTGTTTGGTCATTTGGTCTTTATTTCTACATTTCTTGGACAAAATTCAGTGATGTTCACTGACTTAGATTTTTTTTTTTTTTTTGTTAATACATTGATATTCTGTAGCTGAGTGATAGTTTAAATCAATTTTTGGAAGTTAAAAAACACTACAAGTAAAATACATATTAAAACCCCCACTCAGTTCTTTCCCAGAACTGTGTTTGGTCATTTGGTCTTTATTTCTACATTTCTTGGACAAAATTCAGTGATGTTCACTGACTTAGATTTTTTTTTTTTTTTTGTTAATACATTGATATTCTGTAGCTGAGTGATAGTTTAAATCAATTTTTGGAAGTTAAAAAACACTACAAGTAAAATACATATTAAAACCCCCACCCAGTTCTTTCCCAGCACTCTGTTTGGTCTTTTGGTCTCTATTTCTACATTTCTTGGACAAACTGTGATTGGACTGCTGCACTCAAATGAAAATAAGTGTGACCCCCTCTAATGCCACATAACATGGCATGAACTATAGCAAGGCTGTAGTTGAGGCATTTTCCACAAGTAAACTTTTTTTTTTTTGTCAATGTGAACAGGTACATATCTATGCAATGCAAGTTCTTCCTTCACAAATGACAAGCAATTTGCTCTTCAGATTTCAGTCTCTTTGGGACTAGGGTATTTCATGTTGGGGAAAGCTACATAAAGCCACGTAGAGTTTTCAAAAACCTTTCAGTATGCCTTCTCATTCTAATTTGCCCTTCAGTCTGGCCAACTGTTCTGTGGCTTTTATTGTGGCAGAGATCCAGTGACTGGGTGTTACATCCCTGGTTTCCGATACTGGTTCTCTATCTTTGCAGATTTGTAGTATAGTGGGAATTTATCCTTGACTTCTGTTGGTATTTTTTGGGTCACAGTTATAATTTGAGATGAGATCAGCTGAACTAAGCCTTCCAGGTAATGTTTTCCAACCCCATAGCCTCCTTTTCTTCTGCATCTCCTTTGCTGCTTTTTCTTAAGATGCACATGTCCTGCTGAAGGCTTTAGCTACCATCAGAGGAGAAACTGAGGCCTCTAGGATGGACAATGCTTGACATCTGTCTAAATCTTTTTATTGCTTGCTTTAGCAAACTGCATTCTCTCTATGAAAAATATGAGCAGGGTCTTGTTTTCAGGAGTGGCTTCCAGAGCTGTGACAGTGTCTTTTGCTGCGTGAGAATTGGAAGGTCTAAGTCCTTGTTTCTGCAGAGACTCCGGTACAAAGAGAAGAGCCAAAGTTTGTTTCTCACAACTGCTTGTGTGGGCTGAGATGACAAACCCTTTGCCTGCTCTGTGCATCCTTCTAGTCTCTGCTGTATTCTTGACATACTGCACTGCAGGTGGCATTTTAGAATTGTTTCAAACGGAGCAGGATACAATGAGTAAGACCAAGCTTAGAGCTGCAACAATCAAGCTGATAGCACTGCATCATAGGACTTCCTTAGTAAGTTAAATTTCAAAGGACATTTCCCACATTACTATTTTATTCTCACACTGATGAAGTAGAAAGACTCTTCAGATCTTGCCCTTTTCTTTTGACCCTCCATCCTAAGATCTAAAAGGACAAAGTTAGTTTTGGGACAGGTATGATTCTGTATATCTGAAATGTTTTTAACCATTTGATCGCTGAGTATTTTCAGCACATGAGAAAGCTCAGGTACATAAAACACAGGCAGCTGTTAGAAGAATGCATTGGGGCTTTTCAGCCTGGAGAAGAGAAGGCTTCGGGGAGACCTTATAGCAGCCTACCAGTATCTGAGGGGGGCCTACAGGAGGGCTGGGGAGGGACTGTTCACAAGGTCTTGTAATGACAGGACGAGGGGGAAGGGGTTCAAATTGGCGGAGGGGAGATTTGAACGGGATGTTAGGAAGAAATTCTTCACAGTGAGGGTGGTGAGGCACTGGAACGAGTTGCCCAGGGAGGTTGTGTCTGCTCCCTCCCTGGATGTGTTCAAGGCCAGGCTGGATGAGGTCTTGAGTGACCTGATCTAGTGGGAGGTGTCCCTGCCTGTGGCAGGGGGTTGGAACTGGATGATCTTTGAGGTCTCTTCCAACCTAGACCATTCTATGATTCTAGATCTTGAAGGACAAGGCAGGGTCATAATTTACATCATCTGAGCTGTAAGAATGTGAAAAGCCTGCAGTCAACCTGTCCTTTTACAGCCGGTGAAGACCTGTCCAGTATCTTCTGAATGCCTAACTATAATACATCTACAACTTTATTTTTCATAGGCAATATTTCATAATGATCAGCCAGTTGTGCATGGCTGAGGTGAGCACCAGAGTCTGGTGGCTGTGTTATATCAGCATGTCTGAAAATCTAACCATGAATCACAAAATCTGTGCAAAGCTCCAGTTGTGGTTGACATCATCTTTGTAAGCACAATAGTCATGTAGATTGGAAAAGGGAGTGCCTGTTCTGAGGACCTTGCAATTTAGTTTTAAGATGTTCAGTGTAAACAACAGGAGCTGAGAGAAGAGGGTGAAAATGAGAGGCAATGTTTGACACAGGGAAAATGGAAGAGCTGAAAGTTATTAAAAAGATTCCGTGGTTTGGTGCTTTCTCCAGGGTGGAATCCTGGTGATAGTGAATGCACATCAGTGTTGTTGGAGCTGGGATTTCCTCTGTATGATTTCCCCAGTGGTTTCTCATTTGTCTTTTTGATGTCATTATCACCCCAAGCCTTTAGTCTTTTACAGTAATTTCTTGAAAGCAGCAAAATTAATTTGAGGAAATCCAATTTGTAAGGAAGAAATAAGAGAGGACTCAGCATTAGGGAAGTGCAAATGAGCAATTTCCAGTATATTGTATGCAGAAGTTAATCTAAGGTTGTTGATTGTTCAGAGTACTTTCTGTAAAGTAGCTATTTTCACCTTCTTTATCACAACAGTAGGATATCAGGGGAAGGGGTCTTGATTTGCACAGGCACTCTATACCGTTTATCCAACAACTGATGATTACTAGAAAATTACATTTTACCAAATGATAATGCTTACTTCCCAACTTGAATCAGGAGAAAAAGTGGGTAATAATATCACAAATTCTTATGCTGTATTTATGTTTAAGAGTCATTGAAAAGCTTGCTTTTTTTTTTTTTTGGTGTGTTTGTAGCTTGTCATGGATGTAAAGTTTTGTGGCAGTTTTAGAGTCGACACTCTAGTTTCATTCAAAATTTTACATAAAGAATTGTATTGGATGCAGAAGAAAAACGTCAAGATAAGTCTGTACCATTCCATTCATTTGCTGGACTAGTATATGATCTGCTGTATAAATAATTTTCTTCCCTTCTCCTTTCTGCTTCCTGCTTCCCTCCTCCACACTGACTGATTTCTGCACTTTGGCTATGTAGATAATAGTTGGGGCCTTTCTGGTTTTCTCACTGAGGGGGGAAGGAAAGAAGAAGGGTGGCAGTTGGCCCCTCCTGGGCTTTGCCCAGGGGGATTTTTGTGTTATTTCTAAATCACAAATAATTGTAAATATTTGTAAATATACTCTTGTACATATGCATTGTATTTATATGGTTTTAGATTTTAGCTTACTGTAAATACATAGCTTCATTTGCTTCCATGCCTTCTGAGCTAGTCTGGTGATTTTTGTTTGGGGGTAATTTTCAACCCACCACAAGCCTTTCTGCCTATGTTGCTGTGGATGGGCAGCCAGCAGATGCAGAGCTGTGATCTGCAGCCAGCCAGTTAGCCTTCCCTGTTGCCTCCAGGAGGGACCAGAGAAGGAAGACACTAAAGTTACCAATATGGACAGAAAGAAGAAACATGTGGAGCTGCTGGGCTATCACAGCCCTAGTGCTTTGGTTAGCAATCATAGAATCATAGAATGGTCTAGGTTGGAAGAGACCTCCAACCCCCCGCCACAGGCAGGGACACCTTCCACTAGATCAGGTCGCTCAAGACCTCATCCAGCCTGGCCTTGCACACATCCAGGGAGGGAGCAGACACAACCTCCCTGGGCAACCTGTTCCAGTGCCTCACAATGGACTTTGGTGTCACTCTTCTTCCTGCAATGCTCACTCTGCTTTCTTGACTGGAGTGTGCTAAATTGCTCTTCCTTCTCTTGCTGTCTTACTGTATTGCTCTCTTTGTTCACTACAAGCCTGGACTTCTGTCCCTCAGGTTGTCCCACTTTTCCATTCCTTAATCATCCTGCTCAGCTTTGCGTGTCATGCGTAAAATATTTTCCCCAGTAAGTCCCAGGTCTTCAAAGTAGTCCATTTTATTCAGCACTTTGCCAAAACTCATGGCACGCTCTGCCAGAGTTAGCAGCATGCTTCCATACTTTGCAGTTTACATCAAAGCACTCTTAGAAGTTCGCCTGTTTTATGGATTAATTTGCAATGTCCTCTCCATAAGCTTAGGTGAAGATCAGCTCTGCTTCAAAGAGGCACAAGATGCCATATACTTGAGCTTGTCCAGGTCTCACTGAATGGCAGAACAGCCTTCTGGTGTCAGCCACTCCTCCCAGTTTTGTATCAGCAAGGTCGCTGAGATTACTCTGTCCCTTTGTCCAAGTCACTGATGAATTTCTTTGTAGGATGGGACCCAGTACTGAGTCCTGGTAAACACTGCTAGCTACAGGCCTCCAACTAGACTCTGTGCTGCTGCTAATCACTCTGAGCTTAGTTGTTTAACCACTTCTCAATCCACCTCGCTGTTCAGTCACCTAACCCACACTTCCTAATCTTACCTATGAGGATGTTACAGTGAGCAATATTAAAAGCCTTGCAGAAGCTGAGTTGGACTGCTCTCATCTACCCAGGACAATCTGAAGGAAAAAAAAAAAATCTAGATTGCTTTTAGGTACTCTTGGAAGGCTTTTAAAAGTCAGAAAAAGTAAAAATTCCTCTCAGTTGGCACAGTGATATCTGAATTTAACTGTGTCTAGCCTCAGTGCCAGTCATAACTAGATTCCTGATCTCCCTGCTAAGCAGACAAAAGGAATACAAGATGTCAAAGAAGTGTTTGTATGGACTTAGCTTGCCTAAAAGGAAAAGCAGCCATTTTTTTTTTTTTTTTCCCCATAGTCATCCAAGAAAGAGATGCTCCTCCAGAGAAGAATTCTAGGCACTTGCATTCTGAAGGAGTTACCATCTTAGGGAGAGCCTGGGGGGATTTGCCTAACAGGGCTTGAATTAGAGTTTCTGAATAGATCACACCTTGTCACTTAGCCTAAGTGACTGATTTACTGGGTCTTGGCCTGTTGAATAACAAAACAGTGGAAAACCCCCAGGTCCTCAAGAATCGCTGCTTAGCAACATGTGGGTAAAAGCTGCAGGCATTGGTGGGTTAGCTGGGTTTTAGTCAGGTTATTATGAAATAAGGTAAACAAAACATATCAGAGGTGAGAAATCAGAAGTGAAAAATGAGTCAGCCTTTCCCTTTTCAGAGTGGTATGAATTCTTCCTATCCTTGTTGTAATGCTCTGTACTTTCACTTTGTGTCATGTGCCTGAAATATTACATTAAGTTCTTCCTATGTGTAGAGGAAGAAGCTTGTTTTCCCGTAGCAGGTTTCTTCAGATGTTGTGAATCATGCCTGGAGATGAACACCCTCCTTGTTTAGTGCAAGTCATGTTTCAATGAGCACCATGTGTAGGAGCTCTGAGGCACAGCTTATCACTCTTTCTCTGTTGTAAACCCTCTCTGAGATCAGAAGAGTAAAATCTAGTAAAGAAAACAGGAGTCATCCATGAAATTCCTTGCCTGGTTCAGCAAGCCAAACCTTTCTTCTAACAGCCAGTGAATGCACAGCTTCCACTATCCTCCTCATGCTGAGATTTCTCAGGTGCTCTATGTGTAACCTACAGGCCTTATTCCTCTCCTGCTTGCTCTGTTACTCACATGATGTCCACCTGCTTACTTAGAGGGCTTCTGTCTCTCCCATCACTGTGGTGTCTGCATTCCATAATCTTCATTTAACAGCTTTGGGAATTATATGGACAATGCAGCCAAGTGATTTAACCCAGGTGAGAAGTCAGCAAGGACGCATTAATTGCAGTCCTCCACTAGGTCAAATAATTATTTAACACTACTTTTGAATTATTTTATAAACAGGAATACAAACAATGCTTTGCTATACCACACAAATGCATGTGCTGGATGCTTCTATGACTGAAGGCAGAGCTGACAAGCAAGCAGACATCAGCATTAGGAGGTACCCTTGACCACAAGGTTAGCTCTACATGAAGTAAGACTTCTGTCACCAGATAATCAAATCAGGATTTCACAGAGTGCCTCTCAATATATTCTGCATCTAAGCCTTCATTTTTGTTCTGCATGGCATATAACCTCCTACTTACCAAGTTTTCTGCATTAGAGTAACACTACAGTAGGTGTAGTCTAACAGCTCTGCCAGCTTGATGTCCTCAGGACGACTAGAGCATGGCTGAACCTCTCAGATGCAGAGTTGGGAATTTAATCCCTGTTTTGTGCTAGTCATGGTGCAGCTGGTATCTTAATATAGTTTTCATTTTGGAATTCACTATAATAAAGGCTTTTTGATAATTATATAGGGAGTAGCTTAAAGGTGGGCTTATCTTAACCTGGCTATTTCTGTGAAGACATCTTAATCCATATTTAAAAGGTTAAACAAATGAAGCAACCAGAGCAGCCCTCCTTTTCCCCACATGTCTGGGTGCATTGAAAGAGGAAGCAATATTCTGAGAACAGTCTTTCCCTCTCCCTCTCATGTGATAATACAATTGGTACTGGCATGAGGGGGGACACTTCTCCTTTTTCAATGGGGAAAGCCAGCCTCTCAAAATTTCAGAGATTGTATTTTTGCACATGTTCTTCCTGCTTTCATCTGAAAGGACTGTATCTCTCAATAGCCAGGATTTGGGGTTTTTCTGTCCCCCAGTTTTGTTTACCAATAAGCCTGTAGTGAAGTGGAACCAGCACATAGGAGTGCCTTGGTGGTGCCCTTTGAACCACCTGTCAGCCACACCTGGTAGACAGTAGCTTCCTGCTTTTCCAGGAAAATAAGCCACCAGACAGATGAAAGCAGCTCTACTAAAAGACTGAAGAAAAGGCAGGGAAATCTCAGCTCAAAGTTTCTCTTCTGACAGTAGCTGGCCGGACAGTGAACACATGCATTGATCAGATGAGTTATGCTATGGGGTTCTTGCCATTCTGAAGGCCAGAAAAGGAAAGTGACATAACAAGAGAATACAAAGATGCTACTGTGAAAGGAGGCATAGGGAACACACAAAGGGAACGTAATTTTTACGGTGCAGATGTGAACCAGACACAGGACCTTGGCCCTCATTAGGATCAGCACTCACAAAGTGGCTTTGTTGAGAGGTGAAGAGAAGCATCAATGAAACAAAATGCTTTAAAACAACCACAGTGAAGGTGCTTCCCTATTTTTTTCCACAGCCCACATTAAACCAGTGTAGTAGTTTAAGGCTTACTGGAAAATTCCAGTAAGAGAAATTGGGGCTTTCCTGAAGGCTCAGTGCAGAATGCAAGTAAATTATAGCATTGGTTGTAAAAGAATAATGATAAAGTCTATATCATTCATTGGTCTGCTAAGAGGGATAAAATGTCAATGTACAAACATTGGGCTCTGTTGCTGTTCCTTCGCCTCTCTGGCTCCTCCACACTGTGTACTACCCTTGACTGATCAGGTAACAAATGAGATCTTGCTGGTTTTCTATCTGGGGGCAGAGAAGAAGGCAATGTTGGACCCTTCTGGGCTTTCTTTGTCCCAGGGGGGTGGTTTGGATTTCTGTATTATTTCTAAATTGTCTATAATTGTAAACACATGTAAATATATTTTGTATAGATGCTTGTAAATTTAGCTTGCTGTAAATTATAGCTTTATCTTACTTCCAAGCTGTCTAAGCTGGTCTGGTAAATCTTATTTGGGGGGGTGATTTCTCCAACCCACCACAACCAGAACATGAAAACTAAAACGTGCAGGAAAACACATGTAGATTCCTTACAGCTGGATGGTACAAAGAATCAGTGGCTGTTCTATGCTTTCTTTTTGCAACAGTTTCCAGGAAATGACAAACCTTAAAACTATGGCCAAAAATTTTGCAATTTCCACATCAAGTTGAGATTTATATACAACTTCGCTCATGGCAAGTTACTTTTGCTGACACTCTCATATAATGCATACCAGAAAATTTGCATCACTCAGCACACAGTGCAAGGGTCACACTTCATGCCCTACTGTCAGTGTGGACCTTCATGTGCTGCTTGAACAGGGCTATGCAGGTGAGATTGTATTAATGTAGTATGCAAGTCACTGGCTTTTTTTTTTTTTCTGAAATAATATATATATATATCAGTAAAAAAAAAAAATTAAAAAAAATTAACCTACCTTTTAAATCCTGCTTTAGTTGCAAAGTTTTCCACTGGGTTAGGCAGTGTGCTGGTTACATGCCCTACTGTTAGCATGGACCTTCATGTGCATGAAGATTGCTATGCAGGTGAGATTGTATTAATGTAGCATTAGAGTCACTGGCTTTACTTTTTTTTTTTTTCTGAAAAAGGAATATATATCAGTTGAAAAATAAAATTAACCTACCTTTTAAATTGTGCTTTAGCTGCAAAGTTTTCCACAGAGCTTCAACGGGCTCTGGGTTAGGTAGTGTGCTGGTTACATGCCCTACTGTTAGTGTGGACCTTCATGTGCATGAACAGGGCTATGCAGGTGAGATTGTAGTAATGTAGCATTAGAGTCACTGGCTTTACTTTTTTTTTTTTCTGAAATATGTATCAGTAGAAAAATAAAATGAACCTACTTTTAAATCCTGCTTTAGCTGCAAAGTTTTCCACAGGCTTCAATGGGCTCTGGATTAGGTCGTGTGTTGGTTTGAGGCTAATTGGAGTATTTTAATAAGAAAAATTAGGTTATACGCTGTGGAAAGAAAACAATGGTGATGTTTATCTCACTCGTAGGTTTGCTGAGATGTACAAGAGCAAGGACATAGATAAGAGAGAGTTGCTCTTGTCTGAGCTCTGGCTCTTGGTCTCTCCCTCTCCTTGCCTTCTAGCTGGATCTATGTAACCCAACTAATCGATTTTGCTTGTTTGCCGATTCTCCTAATTCACCTTACTCATAAGGCAAATTCTGGGATAAGATTGGTGGGTGGGGGGATGGTGGAAGGGTGATTTGGAACCACTCCTGGGGACTCTGGTTGATCTCTGGGAGGGGTGTTGTGTTTCTGTATTACCTTCTTTTTTTTTTACTGCACATATCTGTAAATATTTGTAATATATATTGTAAATATCTACTTGTATATTGTGCTAAGCTGTAAATACAAAGCTTCATTCCCGAACTTTCCAGCAGGCTGAGTCTAGTCTGGGTGAATTCAAATGTGTGTTGCGGGGTGGGCAGGTAACTCCCAAACCATCACAGGTAGGCAAAATGTAATTAGCCATAAAAACTGCAGGGCTGAGGCTCAGAGGATTGATCAATACCTGTACGTACAGGGCTACCTGACAGGGCATCAGAATGTTCCCATTATCCTTAGGAATGGAGTATGAGAAACACTTTGCAAGGCAAAAGTCTTTGAATATTTGTGTTTGGTTTATTCATAACGAGATTGTAACATCATAAAAACTTTAAAATTCAGCATTGGGTAAGAAAACAAAAAAAAACAAAACAGAAATATTATGCCACTAGAGACATCCTTAAGAAACACACACGATCTCTCATGTAAAAAAATAAGTCAGATCTGGTCTCTCTATACAAAATACGGTTTTCTGTTACAAACCTTATACAATATGCCACTTCGATTAGCACCTGCAATAAATAGTTCATCAAAGTCACATTCACTAATATATATTTCATTTGCTTTTTAACTTAATGTCATAATACCGTCCTAGATATTGCTACAACGATTTTTGCTACAAGCAAATATTATGTATTAATTCCTCACTTACAGTCAAGTTTGTTGTACTTTTAAAAAATGATTATGTTTGAAGTCTGTGCACACAATTTTGTATGTGAATTTTTACTGTTCTAAGAACGCAGCAATAAAAAGATAAAACCAGCTCATTTGCTTTTCTTTTGGCCTGAGTGAAGCATGCAGAGTCCATTTAAGCCTCTTCTGAAGCTATTACTATTCTTGAATCAGAATCTTCTTGTTCAGACTCCTGAAGGTGCTCTGTTGTCTTGCTGGCCTCATTTCCAGTCTCATCAGCCTGATTTTTTGATTCTTCTGAAACAACAGTTAGCTTGTCATAAAAGAGATGCTCTTCTTGTGGGAGTGCAGAAAAAATCTGTGAACTACTGGGAGGCTTGCTCAAAAACTGTGAAAGAAAGAGGAAATGAGAATTAGACTGCACCAGACACACCATCCTGTTTGCTTAGAAGTATGTTTTATGTTGTTTTCCACACATCAGCTGGCTTTCTCAAGCCTTAGAAGTCCCACAGTGGTGACAATGTGATAACCTTTCTGTTCTAACATTGAAATTTGTCAAAGAGATCCAAAAGATGTGAATAGTTCCAGCCCTTCAGAGCTGTCTACTCAGACATTAAATAGTGAAGCTTTAAATGTCAACATAAACCACAGCCATTTAGTCAAATAAAGGAGAGGGAGGGAGATTGATGGGGCTATGCAGTTCAGTGAGAAAGGTGACTTAACACAAAAATATTACAAATTCCTCCCTCTCCCTGTTGTATTGATAAGATGGAACCATTTAAAAAATTTTTTTTTGCAGGATATCATGACCATATTTTGAACGTCAACACAAAAAACAGCACACCTACTCAACACAGTAATAATAACAACATGCTGGGCACTCATTTTAGCAGCTGAAGTGGCAGCTGAAGGAGTACAACTGTATTTTGTCCTTGTGACTTGATCCCTATCTGCATTTTACATAAGAAACAAGCTGCTCTATCAGGAGTTCCGTCAACTGTAATTGCAAAAATAAATAGCAATATTATTTCTATTAGAGTTTTTTTTTTTTTTTTTCCTAGCAAACTGATTTGAAATATTATCAGTAACCTGCAATCTCAAATATTCATGCAGCAAAAACACCGCCTTTGGTAAGTGTCATTTTAGTAAGAATGATGGACCTTTGATTACTGTGACTAACCACTGAAACCTACCATCACAAAATGAAAATTCTCCCTTTCTTGTGAGAAACCTGTGTGCAGAGTGAAACTTGACTATATCCTGTATTTATCAGAACAATGCTACCTTCCCAACAGCTGAGCTCCAGGTTCAGCAAAATGCCCTGTGCTGAGTGTGGGCTCTGCTTAAAGCACAACATGATTGCTAAGTCAGCTGCAAAGCCTTAGTCTGCTGAACTCTAAGTTATTCAAAATAAAAGACCCAGAGAAATTGCAGGAAACTCAGAAGAATATAGGTAACTAACTTCAGAGTCTGTAAGGCTCTGTAGAGGCTTGTTTCTTGGAGCAGACTCTGATAATCAGAGACTGTCTATGTTGTTACATAGGTAACAGAGTCAGTTGGTATTCCCCAGCAGTAATTGCTAACCTTTATTGTTCTTATTTTATCTTCAGTTTCCAGACTTCCCTGTATTCTTTACCTAATTTAAAACTCTGTTGTGGTTTTTGCTCGTTATTCTATTTGTGAAAGAACTTTGTTTCAGGAGAACAAATGTGTAGGGTTAAGTTCAAAATGAGGTAGGGGAGACAGTTATATCTTGTTTGCTACCTAAAAAAAGGAACTGAAAGTTAGCACCTGTTACTCTCTCACTTTAAAATTAAAGAAAACATCCTGTTTCTAAGCCATATAAAGCTTCATCTTACAAATTATGCAGCTGCTTTAGGAATAAAATGATATGCCAAGCTTTCAAATCATTCAGCTTTTAAATATTTTTTACCATTGTGTGCAGAACAGTTCAAAATGACAGTATTTTAGAGTTTATTATACATCAGTATACTTCAAAATTAATTCTAATTTCACTGCTTCTTCCTTATGTCTGTGCTGGTTTGAACTAATTGGAGAATTTGAGTGAGAAATTAGCCTATAGGCTGAGAAATGAAAATACATGATGTCACTTCACTCACAGCTTTACTGAGAAAGAAAAAAAATTGTTTTAAGAGTTGTAACCCAAATATAGATAAGTCAGAGTGCTTGAGGCATCTCTGGGCTGTGGCTGCTCTTGCATGGCTCCATTTCCCTGCCTTTTGTAGCTAAATCTCAATAATTCCACTAACCTCTTTCCTACTCCTAATCTCCCTGTCCGATTTACCTCTGCCTATCTGCTGCATCAACAGATGGTGAGATAAGATTGGGGAAGGAGGGAAAGGTGGTAGGGGTGTATATATATGTAAATATCTGTTATACATTGTAAATATCTGCTTGTATATTGAGCATTGCTGTAAATATAAAGCTTCATTTACCAACTTCCAGCCCTTCTGAGTTCTAGCCTGGGTTATAACAAAGGGTGTGTGGGGAGGGCAGGTATCTGCTAAACCACTACAATGTCTATGCAGTGCCACAGAACTTGATGAAAAACATGGGGTACCAGTCATGCAAAATTTATGGCCCTATAGTGACAGAAATTAAATATTAATTTATAATATTAAAATTACAATATTAAAATTATAATATTAAATTAAATATTAACTTTCCCTACCTTTCCCACATTGAAAAGTACCTGTCTTTGTCTGCTTTTCCAAAGTTCACAACTCCATCATTCCACTTATTTGAATGTCTTCTTGTGTTTGGCAGAAGAATGAGTTTTACCATACACAACAACTATATAATCAAAGATACTCAGCATTGCTGCTTATAGTCTAAAGAACCTCTCAGAATGAGCTGCACTTTACTGATGGCTAACAATCAGGTGCAAAGGAAAGAAGGCAAAATAAAAGAAACTCTAAAGGTTTTGGCACAGAAAGCCTTTGGAAAAGCAGGAGGTTCTGCTGAAAGGGCTGATTTTCATTGTGTCAGGTAGAAAACAAACCTCTTCTAAGTGTTGTGGGAAAATATACGAAGGGCAGAAAACATGTTTGGTGAGTCGATATAGATACAACAAGGAAAAGAAACAAACAGGAACAGATATTACAATGGCCAACATTGATCCTATAAGAACAGTCACAATTATCCACACAGGAGTTACACCTACAAGAGACAAGAAAATGAAATGAAAAATGTGATTATTATTATTTTTTTTTAATATACTCATTTAAAACCACCACTCTACGGAATTAAAAATAAACCCAAACGACTACAAAATTGTAACGACAAACCTAAGTCTTTGTTTCCAGATGCAAAATATATCTTCTTAATTTTTTTTTGTCTAAATAGGCTGAGGAAGTTCTCAGTAAGGTAAGCTTACAAGGTGTTATACTTAGACATTTACCATTTACACTTACACATACTGGTGATTCTGCCTACAATGTTAGGTGAATGATTGAAGGGAAAAAGACCAACAAAACCATCCACAAGGTGACAGAATGCAAAAAGCCACTGTACGCTCTTTGGCTTCCACTTTCTCTTAAAGAAATTTGTAAAACTGGCAGCAAAGTGAAGATACAATGAGAGGAAATGGCCTGAAACTGTGCCACGGGAGGTTTAGATTGGATACTGGGAACAAAATCTTTACTTAAAGAGTGGTCAGGCACTGGAACAGATTGCTCAGTGCAGTGGTGGAGTCACCATCCCTGGAGGTGTTCAACAAATGTGTGGACACGGCACTTTGGGGACATGGTTTAATGGCCATGGTGGTCTTAGGTTGATAATTGGACCTGATGGTCTTAGAGGTCTTTTCCAACCAAAACAGTTCTATGAATCTCAGATAACGGGATGAAAGTTTGCCAAATTCTAAACCACCAAGCCTTTAAAAAATTTGTCATGCATAGGGATTTCACACTAGGAAATTGGAATGAAGATGTATCCATACCTCACTGTATAAATGTTTTAAACCAACCTACACTTGCTAAACACTGTTCCAGCCATGAACTAACATACAACACCATCACCAGAACCCATCTGCAATTCAACTGCCATGCATGCAGGTAATATATATGAAAAATGTATGAGAAACAGTTTATCTCAGTAGCTTCTCCAGGCATCTTGTACCTCTACCTCTGATTTTCTGCACATTATCTGAGGATGTAACTTAGCCAAAATACACATTATGCCCGTGCACAAGAGAGTATCTAGGGTAATTTCTTTTAAATAGCATCATGAAGCTCACTGCTAAGACAACAGGGTCAGACCGTGAGATGGTTATTGCTGGACTCCAGCAGCTAAGGTGGCATGGCTGGAAATAAAAGTGCCTTTGGTAGTTAACTGCCTTCAAAATGAGAATAACTGTATTAATTTCTGTATGCATAAATTAATAACTGCTGTGCTTCACAGAGAAAGAGCATCAAGGCCTAGTCTCATGGCAAACACAGGCAATATCACCACAGATCCAACACAGAGTCCAATTCCTTTCTCAATTCCAAAAATACAGAAAAAAGGCTTTTGTAAGAAAAGGAACGTAGCTGATGGTAAAAGTAATTCAGACACACAGGGTGATCAGTGAATGCTGAATTTCAAAGTATGAGGAGCTCAGATGCTTCTGCAGCAAAGCATTAAGCCACCAGTGCCATACTGCTTGTAGTTTTCGCTTTATTTCTCATTCCTCTGCTTCAAAGGCACACATATATTAACCAGCAAACAATACTAAAGTAACAAACACATCTGTTTTTGGAAGGTTTACACATGATACTGGTTTTAATTTTGAATGGCTCTGCACATTTCCCAGTTCCCTACTTGTGATACATGGAGGTATTACCATTGTGGGTTGTCTGCTCACAAAGCTCTCCGCTCAGTTCCCCTGTTTTGTTCCACTCAGGGATAACTGCTTGCACTTGAACACAATATATTGTCCATGGCTCCAACTGAGACAGGATTTCTGAGTCATGTTTAGTATCTATGTGAGTTACCTAGTGACAGAGAGGAACAAAAAAATAATTGAAAAGCACGAGGCCAGGGAATGGACTAGGCAAGTATTTAAAATTACATGTAGTAGGGCAAATCCTAGCAGTTAGAGCTGCAATGTGAATAAAGCTTTTCAAGCAGAATAAATTGCCCTGCCAGTGTCACAGAAATTATGACTACATTGATTTCACCTGTAGTTAGAGCATGAGACCATTCACACCACTGACTTACTTCTGTCTGCTTCTGGCAATGTTAATGAAATTTTAGATTAAAGAGATCAACAGAGATGTGATCAATGAGAGAAAAGCAATTGCTTAAACCAATGTGATTAACTAAGAGCATCACGGGCAAGCATAATTTTATTTGAGACAGAGCAAGTAGGATGGATGATGTAGGCACAACTGAAGATAAAAAAACCCAACGAAACCACAGGAAGGAAAAAAAAAAACAAAACCCCAAACAAAAACCCCAAACAAAAAAAACAAACCCAAAAAGAAAGGCTTGTGGAAGTGATTAAGTGACTGACTGGCAACCTACTGCTTAGAGGCACGATGGATTGTTTCCCTGTAACTCTATTGTCCCTGCGGAGTATAGGAATTCCCACATGCTCCATTACTTAGATTTTTTTTCTCAGGGGTAAAAAGATTGCAATTAGGTTTCAAAATTTTGAGCAAGCATCCACTTCAAAATGTAATCTATGAAGCTATATAGTCTACACCTTCTGTTTCTTCGATCCCTATGAATGTTCCCAGACTACCTCTGCTCTGCAGTGTCGCAAGCGCAAATTCTACCTGAAGTTTCCACTGTTTCTGGTAATCAACCTAAGTTTACATTCTGTATGCAGAAATACTTTCAATGCTTGTAGTTTGAAAATAGAAGATCAGCCTGATTTTTTGGAATCAATGACTCACTTTCAGGAATTAATGCCGAAGAATTTTGCAAGGTAACAAATACATAAATCAGAATTACTTAGAGTGGAGTCCTATTATATGAAAATTGTACTGATGTACAAAGCACTAGTTATACTGTGACTTGCATCTTTTGGTAAATAACTTCCTTCATCATGACCCTATAATTAATATACTATTTATGATGCTCCTCCATGCATTTTGCACGGAGAAGCCTTTTGAGATGAGTAACACATCCGTGGAAGATGTTGTGCCTGAGAGGAAGAAAGTAAATCACAACTGGTAGAAACTGAAGAGGTGAAGGTAACCACAGTTAGTATAAGGACTCGCCCATGGCACAATTCAAAGGCCAAAGTCCCACAAAGAGCACAAATAATTGAATGACATGAGATTCCAATCTAAATGAGCTTATTGGATGATCACAGGTACTGATGATGTTACAGCTTCTAAGGTTACCCTTGCTCGTATGTGTGAAATACAGAGATTTGGTGTGGAAGGCTGCATCATAAATAAGCACATCAGTGAAGCGAGGGCATAAACTCTCATAAAGTAGCAGTCCCTTCTAACCATGGGAAGGGCAAACTACATCCATGCTGCCATCTAACTACACAACTATTTACTATTTACACTTAACAGTGCTTGTAGTAACTAGTCTTGATTACACTGTAATTAGTAAAGATACATTTTTAGTTGAATAAGTACCTTTAGCTTTCAGAACTTTATCAGTATGGTATTTTACCAGGAAGACACCAAAGTCATGGGGTCAACATCTATGAGGCAGAAGTTACCTCTGTACTGCTGTCTTGCTTCCAGTAAAGTATTCTGTAATTCCATGAGCCATAATATTGCTTTAGAGACCAGTTGTCATGTTCAGCAAAAGGGCCTGTGAAATCCACATGCAGGGACCCAGACTCTGACCTCACTTTTACATCAGGTGGTCCAATGACTGCTGCATATTAGAATGGTAGAAGAAAAGAAATAATAGACTTCAGTTTCACATTGCTTTCAATTTGACATTTCCATACAATTTATACTTTGATTTTATCTATTAGAAGAAAGTGATTTCCTCTTGTGGAAAAGCATGAGTAAATCTTTCATTGAAAAGGACTTTTGTTTTTGCACTTAAATAAGATTCTGTTGCAGACCACATTTCCCATACACCAAATTAACTCAGTTCTCTTTTGCCAGCTGTGATGAGTCCTGGGAGAGGAAGGACTACTTCTACAGGTTGTTACTCACTTCTCCTTCTGGGGCGAGCTGTTGCAATATCTGTCTTTTTTGAGTAGACCCTCTAGTGAAGTGTTTAAATGTTCCTTTCATTGTGATAATTTTGAAAAAAAAAACAACAAAAAAACAACAGAAATATTTAAATTTTTTTTTTTCATTTCTTACTGATTGTGCTCCTTAGAGCAAATATTATGTTCTCCCATTTTGTGAATGGGCTTGTTTTCATTATGGCTTTGTGCCACTACATAAATTATTTCATGAGTAGCTTAGTTACCAACTAGATTGTGTAGGCAATGAGCTCTCCATTGTATCCTGTAATTACAGCAAACAGCTCTGCCTTGTCTGTCTCAACTGAAGTTCTGCCTGGTGACATTCATACTACAAAGTATCTGAGAAAGGAAGAGCTCAATATACAGACAATTTTGCATTCCTCTATAAATATGTACTTCTGTAATTAAAAATAAATCCCCCCCTGCTTGCTGGACCATACATTCATGTAAAGCTCATAAACATACTGAATTTACAAAAAAATAATATCAGAAGGGTCTTGGTTACTCTGGTTTTCTGATGCTATTCCCACATACAGTGTGGAATCTATTAAAAAAGCACTAGCAGAAATAACATAATGTATGGGGTTTGGCTGAGTTGGAGTTAATTCTCCACAGAGCATCTTTCTGGAGCTGTGTTTTGCAGTGCTGTAGATGGGTGATAACACAGCAGTCTTTTGGCTGCTGCTGAGCCAAGCACCAAGGCTGTGCTTTTCTAGCATTCTCCTCGCCCTGCAATAAGTAGGCTGAGCACTGGGCCAGATCCTGGGAGGGGACACAGCTGGGCCAGTTGACCCAAACTGACCAAAAGGGTATTCCATGCCGTATGACATCACTTCAGACATAAAAGCTAAGGAAAAGAGGGAAGTGAAGGAAATTCATTGATGGTGTCTGTCCTCCAGAGAAACCGCTACGTGTATTGAAGCCTCACATACTGGCACATGACCAAACATCATCTGCTGATGGGAAGTATACAATAATATCCTTGTTTAATCTTGCTTACTCGTGAGGCCTTTGCTTTTGCTTTGCATCCTGTTAAATTGCTTCTATCTTGACTTACAGGCCTTTTGTTATATTTTCCCTCTCCCCTGTCCATCTAAGAAGGGGAGTGATAGAGTGGCTTTGGTGGGCATCTGGCCCCCAGCCAGGGCCAAACCACCAGACACAGAAAGGAGTATCAGGTATTTTTGGTCATGATGCCCAGCTCAGATGAGCTATAACAACATTAAAAATCCTCATGTTCTCCTCATAGATCTGACCAGCACTCCCAGGGCTTTCTTTCCAGGTATTTTTATACACAGATTTTCCCATTTAGGAACAAGCTGCCTTTTAAAATCCTGGCCAGCTCTGAAGGCCATGTGCTCTTTAGAATGTATGTCAATCTACAAATCCTTTTAATGACTTTCAAGTTTGCTCTCTACTCTGAAAATCTGTCCACGTACTTTTTGTATTACACTTTCTTTTGGCAGTAATTTATGCTGACAAATGTTGTATTGTTTTTCCCCCTGTGCTATGTCTTAGTGCTTCTGTCCAAGGCAGATTAAATTATATCAACATTATGCTTTTGGACAGGTAATCAGTAAAAACATTCTGAAAAACAAGGCTGCAAACTGTAAAATTACAATCTGAAATCCAAGGAACAGCATGATGAAATTCAAGAAAATGGAATAATAAAGAAAGGATTAAAAGAAGTAACAATAAAGAATTTAAAAGAGTTTTGTCAAAGATGAGGTGTAATGAAAGCTTCCTCTAGAGTTTTGTGAGGAGAAAAAAGCTTCCTGTAACATTAACTACATAATCTAAAATAATTTGGTTTTTGGTTGTGTTTGGTGTAAAAAAATGTACAAAACTAAGTATGCTAGTCAGTAAAAACTATTCTGTCATTCCCTAGCTCAGCAACACAATTAACATCTCTGATAATTTCTTTAGATTTTGCAAAGCAATGTCTAAGTCATTTCTCACACAAGATTTAAAAATCTCCACTAGGAGAATGACAATATTGTGCAATGAAGATTTCTTGACTAAGAATTAATCTTTCTCTGTGCAATTGTGTGTTGGTGTTGTTTTTGTTGTTTTGGTTTTTTTTTCCCCTGGCATAGCAATAAAGAAGAAAGTAATTTAGCTTGTTTAGATATGCAGGAACTCTGAACCCTTGAAGAAAAGCTCTCCCTCCAAAAAAATGAAAATAATCCTTACTTTGACAGAAAAATATACATTTTAAAAAAAATCTCCTGAAAAGAGGTTTCAAGTACCAAATACTAACACTGAGCTGCTGTACTTTCTGGCAGCAAGTTCTGCCTTAAAAAAAAATGAAAGTGTTACAACTAAGACTTTATGGGTCAATGTAATTAAATTTAAATGTGATCTGCACGCTATAGCTTTTCTTATCGTCAGAGAATGGCTTCAGTTGAAAGGGATCTTAGAGGTCATCTACTGCAACCTCCCAACCATGGGCAGGGACACCTCTCAAAATACACTCGGCTGCTCAAGACCTTACACAACCTGGTCTTAAACACCCCCAGGGAGGAGGCATCCACAATCTCCCTGGTCAGCCTACTCCAGAGTCCTACTGCCGTCATACTGAAGAACTTCTTCCTAAGATCCAGTCTGAACCTACTTTCCCTCAGCTTAAAACCATTCCCTCTTGTTCTATTGCTAGACACCCTTATGAAATGTCTCTCTCCAGCTTTCTTGCAGGACCCCTTACAGAGCCAGACTGTACAGGCACAATAATAACAGACAACAGTTTTTGTGGAAAGGTAGAAAAGGGCTTACTGTCATCCATTGGCTTAAACGTGATGTTTACCCAGTCTGAATGGTCATTTTCTGACTCTGCTCTGACCTGCAAGATGTAGTTTCCGTATGCAGACAGAGAAGAGATATTACACTCTGTAAGTGTCAAGTTTGTGCCCACGTTTTCATATGTGTTTCCAGGCAAATTGATGCTGTAAAGAAGAGAAAGAAAATGTATACAATGTGTAAATTATAACTGACTAAATGTCTTTTCAGTTAACTGGAAGAAGTGATGTATCTGTTCATTAATACAACTCACTATGAATAAGAAAAACTAGATCTGGTGTGTAAGAAACGTCATTACTAATGTACACACAAAGCATTTTATATGCATCTACAAACCTGTAATAAAGCTACAGATTAGAACTATGATTCAGTAAATAGATGACCTTTCCCTCACAGCACTTACAAAACACTTCCAACAGTTACCAGACAAGTCTGCAAGACTAAGACAGCTACGCACAGCATTGCTCTCTTACTTGGGCATTGCTCAGAACTGTCTTTAAGAGATGACAGAATCACAGAAACATTTGGGTTGGAAAGGACCCTCAGGAGCACCAAGTCAAACCAATATCCCTACTCTACAAGGTTCACACTAAACCATATCCCAAAGCATCTCATCCAAGCAGCTTTTTAAACACATCCAGGGCCAGTGACTCAACCACCTCCCTGGGCAGCTCATTCCAATGCCTGACCACTGTTTCTGTGATTTTTTTTTTCCCTTAATATCCAGTCTAAACCTACCCAGTTGTAGCTTGAGGCCACTGCCTTTTGTTCTATCTTGTATATAAGGAAAAGCCGGAGAAAATAGCCGCTGAGAACTGACTGGGAACTGTTTAATATACAGTGTTCTTTCTGGTTTGCATCAAAAGCCTGCCTAGGAGCATAGTAATCCAACAGGGAGCTGCTACCAGAGCACAGAAAAATCTCATTTTGACTAAGATGGCCTGTACCCTCGGTCTGGGGTTCCTTCTCAGCAGACACCTGCCTGTGGGTGCTGTCATCTCCACTTTACATTCTACCCTGTCTTGGTCAAACCTTCAGTAAGAACACAAGACCTCTGGCCCAACATGTGGTTTACTTGTCAAGCACAGAGGGAAGGGAAGGAGCTCACTGCAGGGCTGGAGAAGTGGTTGCTTTCCTCAGTACAGCAATACAGATCACTTTTCTCAGCAGGAAAGACCATCTCAGAAGGACAAAGTTAAATCAGCCCACCAAAACTGACAAAAGGAGACCTCAGGAAACGTGTCCTAAGGCACTGAACAGACAAGCTACCTGCCTGCAGTTCATTGGGCATTTCCACTATAGGCACTGGCAAGCTCTGCCATTGGTGGCAGGACACAAAATGCTGCTGGAATGAGAGATCAGGTAAGGTCCTAACACTCAGCAGGATTAAGTCTTGTGAATGGCAGGTAACAGCTACACAGTACAGAAATAAGCACACATGGAGCTAGTAACAACCAAGGTCAAAATGTGTTTCTGGTTTAAAAAAAAAAAAAAGTGCAAACACAACTGGGTTGGGTGTGAAATGTGTACAAAATACCTTTGCTCTGTTATTTAGCCCACAGAAAAATGCCTTTCCCAGCCAAAAGAAACTGAGAGGTACTTACCTTTAAAGAAAGAAACAATGCAGTTGTGAAACATGAATTAAAGAGAGCACAGCTCCCCCAGACTTACCTCTTAGATTGGACAGTGTAACTTACGTTTCCTTTGTCAAATTCAGGTGCATCCCACTGTAAAACGCTGTGAAGATTAACAGAAATAATTCTTGCATTTTGGGGTTTTGGCACCATCGAAGATGCTATGGAAGCAAACAAATGAACATTTTAGTATGTGTTCGCCCAGCAACTTCTCTGTCACACAAATCTTAAATACAGTCTTCTTCTCTTCCTCACCTCAGACACTTTAAAAAACCTCCCCAAAACAGGCTTTAATATAATTTAAATTCTGATGCTTTGTATTCCTTCTGAGCTTAAGCAACAACAAAAAAATTAGCCAGCACCAATGATTTCCAATAAGTGAAGTCTTTATGGTAATCATCACTTATTATGCATGACTGACTTGTTAGTGCTTAAGACCCAGGTCCCATGAGACTGCATTCGTGAACTCTCACTGAAATTGTCAAAAGCAAGTATTTCAAAGTCCATTAGCACTATGGAAATAACATGGGTGTGTGGATCGATTTGTTGTGCATTTTTGAACAGTCTTTCTATACAGACCTGAATGTAAGACTTCAATTATTAAATTAAAAAACATCAAACCCCCCCAAATCTACCATCTTCATATCATGACTGCATGATTTAGCATTCCCATTTAAAATGCTTTACTCATTCTGTTATTAAGCCACCTCTTTGAAAAGAAGAGCTAAACGAGAACTTCTGAAGGCAAAGGAGCTAGTAAATATGCTGGTGCCCCAGCATAAGAAGGACATCAAACTGCTGGAGCAGGTCTAGAGCAGGGCCACGAAGGGTCAGAGGGCTCGAGCACCTCTTCTATGGGGACAGGCTGTGAGAGTTGGGACTGTTCAGCCTGGAGAAAAGTTGCTCCAAGGAGATCTTTTTGTGTCCTTCCAGCACCTGAAAGAGGCCTATAAGAGAGCTGGGGACTTTTTACAAGGGCTTGTAGAGACAGGACAAACGGGAACAGATCGAGGCATGAGGAGGGTAGATTTAGGCTAGATATTAGGAAGATATTTACAGTACGGGTGGTAACTGGAACTCGTTGCCTGGGGAGCTTGGCAACCAGCCATCTGATTTCTTCTCTCCTGCACCATATGGTCCTTGCTACAAAGGGCCCTCTCAAGGGCACTACCCAAGCTTTGAGGAAGCCCTTCCAAAGGTTTGAAGCAGGCTGGTAAATTGCCAGTAAAGACCGTGATGCCTTTGAATGCTCGCTTGCCTGGCAGCCCCTTCCATCTGAAAAGCCTCCAGGTAGCGATTTTTCCATCCAGCGCTGTGAACCCAGAGAGATGAGAAAACGCTTCTGTGGTTCACTCTAACAAGTGACAGGCTTGTGTGCAGCTCGCATCAGTTTCCCATTGGGAAGCGTGCGGCCGGTGCCAGGGAGTGCCACTGGTCGGAGCCAGGCGGTCCAGGCACGGCTACGCCCACGCACCCGCAGCCCACGGTCACTTGTGCCTTGCAGAGCTCGGTCGTCCAGCCACACGCGTGTCCCATCACCGGGACTCGCACAAGTGCTCAAAACCACGAAGGGAAGTTCTATTTTCTCAGCACAATACACAGCGGGTGAGCAGCGAGAGCCGAACCCACGGCAGCGGAGCATCCCGGCGGTCCTCGGCGCCTCCAGACCAAGCGCTGCCAAGGGCGGGCAGCTGCCGACCTTTCCCCGCTCCCGTCACCGCAGCGACGCCCCAACATGAAGCCGCCTCCGGGCTCTGCGGGCAGCGCGACTCTGGAGACCGCTCCCGGCCGCCTCTAGCGACCCTTGATCCCGCCGCCCCCAACCCCCACCGCGGCGATCAGAATCACGATCCCTCAGCCGGGCGGCCCGATCGACCTCCCTCCGGAGGCCCCTCGACCTCCCCCCGGCGGGCCCAGGGCGGACTCACCGCAGAGCAGGAGGCAGCTGCAGAGGACGCACCAGAGGGTGGTGGCCATGGCGGGTCCGGGCGCGGCCTCCGTCAGCTGCGGAGGTGCCTGCGCCGCCGCCACGCCATGGCACCAGGTGCTGTTCTCGCAAGCGGGGGTGCGGGGCTGCCCCGAAACCCTTCCGCCTTCCTGCAGCGGGCGGGGCGGGGCGAGGCTCGACGATGTGCGGGAACCGCGGCCGCTCCGAGCTGCAGAGTTTCACCCTCAGCCAGCGGGGCTGCCAGCCTCAGAGCAGAGGGGAAGCATCTCCGGCGCCTCGGTCCACGTCAGGGTTCAGCTTGAAGACCAAAGATGCCAATGCCACTACCAGAACACTAACCATGCCTCATCAAAAGCAGCTAAAATCTGGGGAATGAGGGGAGCAGAGTAACCCGGGTTCTTTAGTAAGCTGTTAATGTTGCCAGCTGGAAACACCAGTGCGTTACAAGGGCTTAATACACGCGTTTCTGGCCCCTTTGTCACCTCCTGTTATTAAATGAGGCTGTAAGGCAGGTTTGACCTTCCCTGGGCAGTCCCACTGCCTTTGCGCCTATGTGAACAATGCTCCTGAGCTGCTACTGCTGTGGAGAGGCACACCAAAGACACTGTACAAACAGCAGAGTGGCACAGCGTCAGCATGAGTGGAAGCTTCACCCATTGACTCTGTGGATGCGTAAGTCTGCAACCAATTAGTTTTTCTAGATCCAAACTGCTGCCTAACAGCAGTGCAGCATCAGCAGACTATATTCCAGCACCTTAGAAATTACTCTCAGGTATCCTGACCAGAACGACTGCTACCTATGGCAGCCAGGAAATGGCTTGTGGGCAGGAAAGTAACAAATCAACGCAAGGTGAAAAAAGCTGGGGGTCTCACCCCACTATGTGATACTGATAGCCCCCTCTTGAACATGCAAATCACCTGCGGAGGTGAGGATTACATCAAGAGATAAGCACATTGGGGAAGGCTTGCTTGACAAGACACCAATTCTCCAGGGGTATGTGGTGAGGCAAAGAGGGGCAGAGGCCCCTCCGATGCTGCCCCTGCATCACACAGAAGACCCCCCCACAGAAATCCACTCATAGAGTGTTAATGTGAGCCAGGTGGAGCTGCGATAAATGAACAGTATAAAAAGCTCAGAGTCATGCCTGCTCTGAGAGAGAAGAATGTCACTGAAAACACTACACGCTGGAGACATCACAAGCTGAAGGGACTTGGCGGCATCCTCGGACGTCTCTCCCCTCCTCCCGGCTGAAGACAGAAAAGACATCACAAGCTGAATGACTCGGTGGCACCCTCCTCAGACGTCGTCCTCGTCAAAGGCAGAAAAGACCCTGGCGTGGTAATTATCTATCTCCACTGCTCCTGCCTTCCCTCTCTTTCTCCCTTTTATTCCTTTCTCCGTTTCAATTACTTTATTCTTTAATAAATAGCCTTGTCTTGATATCTGGCCTTGTTTGCGCCTCAATGTCCCACATAAAATATTTAAAAGAACCACACCTCCTCCTTAACTTTTGGACCGAGACAGATACCTGAAAGCTTTCCTGTAGGAGTAAATTCTTTCTAGGCTAACACACAAAGCTTTTCAGGGGCACGAAGGAGCCACAGTAAAAGTTCAAACAGGGATGTGAAAAAATGTCTTTACAAACAACAAATGTTAAAGTGTATTTATATATATAAAACTGTACACTGCTGTAATTTTAAAATGCCATACAAATAATTTTTTTAAAGTGCAGTATTCAATAATTGCACAAAATTACATTAAAAAAAATCACAGTAAGGGGAACTCTTTTGTAAGTATTTGTATCTCTGCTCCCATTATTTCACTTGATCAGCTTTCTCAGCACAAAGATAGATACCAGTTTACTGACTTGAATGTAGCAATCACAGAATTAACCAGGTTGGAAAAGACCTTTGAGACATTGAGTCCGACCTATCACCTAACATCTTCTAACTAAACCATGGCACTAAGTGCCTCATCTAATCTCATTTTAAACAACTCCAGAGATGGTGACTCCACAACCTCCTCAGGCAGCCCACTCCAATGCAAGTCACTCTGTGAAGAACTTCTTCCTAATATCCAGCTTAAACCTCCCTTGGTGCAGACTGTGTCCCCTCTTGTTCTGTCATTGGGTGCCTGGGAGACCAGCCCCCACCTGGCTACAACTTCCTTTCAGGTAGCTGTAGAGAGCAATAAGGTCTCCTCTGAGACTCCCCTTCTCCAGGCTAAACAACTCCAGCTCCCTCAGCTGCTCCTTACAGGGCTTGTGTTCCAGCCCCCTTATCAGCCTGGTTCTCCTGTTGCTGGCTGCACTGTTCCTGATACAAGCCGGGATGCCATTTGCTGCCTTGGCCACCTGGGCACACTGCTGGTTCATGTTCAGTCAGCTGTCAATGGCTGTACCCCCAGGTCCCTGTCCGGCTTCTCTCCAGCTGCTCTGTCCCCAGCCTGTAGTGCTGCATGGGGTTGTTGTGATGAAAGTGCAAAACCTGGTACTTGACTTGTTAAAACCCATGGCATTGGACTGTGCCCACCTGTCCAGGTCCCTCCACAGAGTTCTCCTACCCTCTAACAGATCAACACTTGCTCCCAACTTGGTGTTGTCTGCAAACTTACTGATGGTGGACTCAATCCCCTCATCCCGGTCATCAAGGAAGATATTAAACAGGACTGGGCCCAGCACTGCTCCCTGAGGGACATCACTAATGCCTGGCCACCAACTGGATGTGGCACCATTCGCCACCACTCTCTAAGCCTGTTCATTCCACCAATTCTTAACCCAGTACAAAGTGCCCCTGTCCAAGCCATAGGCTGACAGATTTGCCAGGAGTTTGCAGTGGCAGATGGCATCAAAGACCTCCCTGAACTCTAAGTAGACTACATCCACCCAGCAAAGCAGGTTTCACAGTAATCCATCAGTCGAGTGAAAGTATAAAAAAAACGAAAATAGAAAAAACAATATGGTCTGGCTGAGAGACCAACCTCTTGTTTTTGTTTCTCTGTGGATAATCCAACTTGAACCATACCTGGAGCAATCTGGAGAGGTCAGAGAAGTATCTATTAAAAATGGATGTTACATATTTTCAATGTTCAGGCATATATTTGCAGAATTAAAAAAAAAAAGAAGGACAAGATCTGTATGTTGAGTCCAGAAGTAAGAGTTGGCCAATACTGGTTTGTATGTGTAGTGGTTTGGGTATGTTACAACAATAATAGTGGTTCTCAATTACTCATCTTCTTATGTATCCAGTGTTTTGGTTGGTATCTGAATCTGAAGACTCACTCTCATCAGAAGAACCAGTGAAATTTTGCCATTCATGTGAGCTATTACCACAGTGTGGTTTCTGCACTCTTTCTGTGTCATCCAGTTTTGCTTCAAAAGTGTGAGTACATTGACAGTCAGCTGCATCTTCTTCAGAAGAAAGAGCTGCAGAACTATCCACATTCTCTTCAGAGGTTCCCAAGAGTACAGTTTTTAGGTTAATAGCAAAGCAAGCACTGTTGCTTTGCCTAGAAGTATAGTTACAATCTACATCAGAGAAAGAGTTGAGTAAGCTGCTACTTGTATCTTTATCTTCCTCAATGTCCATCTCATGCTCTTCAAAGTCTTCTGGGTCAGCACCTGGATTTTCACTTGCCTGGCTGCTGCTGTCATCACATGTACTGTTTGTAGAGTACTGCACAAATACGTTTGGTGCATCAGGGGAAAGAGGTAGTCTACTTATGATATCACGCCTTTTATAGTCATGATTACTGTCACTGTCATCACTGTCACTGTCATCACTGTCATACTCATCTCTGACACCACCACTAGATTCATCTGCCTTTCTTTTAACCTCTTTGTAAATGACCTCTACAGAGGCTAAGTCTTCAGATTCCAATGTCCATGATGAATAGGCTGATGTCCTGATGCATACCTAAAATATAAAAGTTAAAAAAAATCAGCCAAAACCAAACCCACAAACAAAAAACCCAAAAGCCCAGTCATGAGGCTGTCAAGCAAATTATTCATTCTGTGCCAAGTTTTTTGCCTTTTCTGTAGAGCTCAGGGCATGTAGGATTGTTCCCTCTTCTCCATTCCTGCAAATGTGACAGCCTTCACTACAAATCAAGGCACATGGCATTGGACAGCCTCAAAGAAATGACACCAGTGCCAAGCAGTGTCCGATATAAAATATTTTAATTCTTGTTTTTGAGATATCCTTCAAAGACTACTAAGCTCATCTTAAACCTGAGGTGAGTCTTGCAACTCTCTATTACCTCTTGCAGTTACCAAGCAAAAAAAAAAAAGCTTTACATGCAATGATGAATTTTAATGTCCTGTACAAATGTACCATGGAAACAAGGAACTACACAACATCTGAAATCTTGCTCTCTAAATTTTACTCTGCACTTTGGAGGACTGTTGAATATTCGTAACATTGGGGAAAATGTTGACAATAATAAAATTAATCTCAGATACTACTTGGCAAAGTCATGTTCAGTAATCTTAGGGAGACGAAGCACAGCAAAAGACAGAAACATGAGAACAAAGAAGTCTTAGAAAAAGTTGATACCAATCTGCTCTGGGTATGTTTATAGAAAATGGAAAATACTTATGCTGAAAACCACCACAGAATTAAATGTAAAAGCAGCCAGAGGCTAAAGACACAAACAAAAAAGAAAAAAAAAGAGGCGTCAAACACCCCACGTTAGATAGAAGCAAGTCCAAGAAATCATTTTATTTTTGCTTGAAATTTACTGGTAGACCAATCTCTTCTATTAAAATTACTAATTAAGATGACTTGGGACTGGTTTCCTCAAGCACCAAAACGTGACACTAGAAAAGTCAAAGCAAGATTATTTTATTCAAAATAGAGGAAAGAATTGAGTGATATGTTACCAATTACTTTTATTTCCTCCTTAAGTATTCTTTCTAAATGATGGGCTGATCACTGTTATGTGAGTGCAGAGAATACTTCAGCATTAAGAAGGCAATGCAGGTGCTGCTCACCTTCAGTGCATGCCCATACTTCTCCCTACCCCTGCCTTATGTTTTCTTCCAGAACAGCATTGTTTCTTTTCTTTTCCTTGGCTTTTTGTTTTAGCTCAACTGCAATATTCAAGGAGATCATGACAGCTTGGTCCAGGAGTTAGTTTCTAAGATATTATGACTATGTCAGGCTCTAGATTCTGGCAGAGACACTCTGCATACAAATATCCTCTTTTTTCCTACAAAGTGTTCCACTGTAAGGTATCCCTTCTGCTAATGCCTGTTTATAACAGAATACAGTAACAAACCATTACTGTGACTGGAGAAGGAAGACAGAGATCAAGGTACTCAGAGAAATGATCCTAACCTTGCTAATTAGCAGTTCTAGCAAATAGGATACTTTACTGGCAGAAAACACGCACAAACTGCATCCCAATGTATGGCATGAGACATCTGTGAAACTAGAAGGTTGAGGACCTGCAAGGTGTATTCAAAGAGGATTTTTCCTTTGACTGAGAAGCTTCTGTTGATGTTATGAAGCAGACTCAGACTTCCTGAGAAACAACAAACTTTAAAGGCTGCTTCCTCAAAGCACTGTCTCATCTCTGTGAAGGTCTTTGATAGTCTGTCCTTTGTCTCCTTGTTGAGATGTATCGAGAACAAGTTCTTATTTGTTGAGTGAGAGATCTTACCAACAACCATCCAGATCTTGCTCTTACAAGATTGCTGAACTTTTTACTTTTAGTACTTCTCACATGCTGTCCTGGACATCTCTTGTGGATAATAACCACAAAGTTTAAGAAAAAATAAAGTCATATAGCACTAACAGTGACTCTTTTCTTTTCCAGACGTGCCTAAGTAACTGGGCCATCTTTTGCAGATAATCTGACCAAAAGTGTCAACTCTAGGCCATTTTCATTCATCACTACGGGAACAACATTCTGTGTTGATTTAGATTGAGACAGAGTAAATTAGCCTCAAAAGAGATACTGTGAAGATATGTTTTGGATTTGTGTTGAGAACAGTGTTGCCAATGTAGGGATGTTTTTGTCATTGCTACGCAATGCTTACAGAGAATCAAGGCGTTCTCTGCTTCCTGCACCATCCCATCATTGAGCAGGCTTGGGGTGCAATGAAGCTGGGATGGGACACTGCTGTGACAGCTGACCTCATCTCACTAAAGGGATATGCCATACCATATGACATCATGTTCAGCATATAGAGCTGCGGGGAAGGAAGAGGGAGCAGGGGATGTTCAGAGTGACAGTGCTTATCTTGCCAAGTAACCACTAGGTGTGATGGACCCCTGCTTCCCTGGAGATGGCTGATCACCAGCCTGCCAATGAGAAGCAGCAAATTAAGTCCTTGTTCTGCATTGCCTGCACTTGTTGCCTATTACACTGCCCTTATCTGAACCCACAAGCATTCTCACTTTGGCCCTGCTGATTCACTATCCCACACCACCGGGGAGAGTAGGCAAGCAGTCGTGTGGTGCTTGGTTTCTGGCTGGGGTTGGGCCAAGCAAACTGTATTAGGGGGCACAGGTAATGGTGCCACATATAATACTTGTGAGATGAACATATGTCCATACCCAACCGGGTCTTAAAGCTAACTTTTGTCTTTCCTAAGGAAATATAATCAAGAAAAGACCTTAAAAGCAAGTTTTAAATAGTTGCTTTCAGTTGTAGAATCTCAAAACGCCTTTAAACTCCAGCAATAGGGAATCTGGCTAAATTATCCTCAAATCTTCAGGAAACACTGATTCTTTTGTGTAATAAATGAAAAAAATATAGGAGCAATTGCTTTCGTTCTCAGAGAGCGGCACAATTCTGCAGGGGAAAATAATGGAGGGAAAAAATGTCAGAAACTGCTTTGCTAATGTGCATCCCCATTGCTTCTGAAAGTTTTCAGAGCATCCTTTACTGATAGAGAACAGGCCTTCTCACCATGCATTTCACCTAAAAACTCCAGTAGTTTTTTTCTTTTGGAGTTATTGCCCTGGTTCAGATTGCAGAAATTTGTTTGCTGCAGGAAGGATTTACATACAAGGTAATTTTCAAAGGGCAAGGGATTAATTGTCCTATGCTGGGTGCTCTGCTATAGGACCTAGCCTGCTTCTGTGTAGTGCAAAGAGTTAATCTGCAGTTACTTTGGGGAGGGGTTTCCCCTTCACTACTGCTTGTCCTGTCTAACTTCATAAAAATCACAGAACAGCCCAGGCTCAAAGAGACCTTGAAAAATCGTATGGTCCAACCTTTCATGGAAAAGGGAGCCTAGATGCAATTATCTAGCACCATGCCAAAACACATATTGAAAAACCTTCAATGATGGAGACTCTACCACATCCATGGGGAGGTTGTTCCAGTGACTGTTTGCTCTCACTGTCAAAAATTCTTTCTTACACAGAAATTTATTCTCTCCCAGCACAACTTATACCCACTGCCATATGTCTTGAGAATCTCTGTCCTGTTTGTAGCCACTCTTCAAATACTGGATTACTGTAATGAGGTAGCCTTTGAGTCTTCTCTTTCCCAAGGAGAAAAGATCTAACTCCTCCAGTGTTTCCTCACAGGGCAGGTTCTCCATCCCTTTGCTCTTCTTCCCTGCCCTCCTCGGGACCCTTTCCAATCTGTCTGCATCTTTCCTGAGCCATGGGAACCAGACATAACATTGCAGATGCAGCTTGACAAGCACTAAGTAGGGTGAGATAATCACACCTCTATCTTTGTTTAGTAACTTGTCACAGAGGTAACAAGTAATGGTTTTGAAAAATGCTATTTGTTCTGCAGAATAGACAAGACCTAGCAGCCTATAGACACTGCCATAGATAAACTGTGAATTAAAACATTATATATACTTGCATAATTTGTACCTATTGCATGAGATTAGAAATTTCAGTTAGTAAACTTCCTCCCCCCAACTAGGAAGGTTAAATATGAGAATTATTACATACCAAGTTACGTGGAAGTAATATATTAAGAAGAATGACACCTCCTGCATGCATACACTTCAGGGCACCAAGTACCATCAACAAAAGACAGATAGCAGCTGCGACTGGAACTGTAAGATAATCTGCATGTGAAAAAAACCAACAAATAAACATACATGAATGCAGTTTCCAATGACCTCTCTGGGGATATTCAAAGCCTGCCTGGATGCATTCCTGTGTGATCTGGTGTAGGTGGTCCTGCTCTTGCAAGAAGGTTGAACTAGATGATCTTTCCAGGTCTGTTCCAGCCCCTGACATTCTGTGATTCTGTGAACACATTTCAGATTTCACACTCAGAACTTAGTATCACAGAATAATTTTAGTTAGAAGCGACTTCTGGAGGCCATCTGGTTCAAAGTCAACACAAGATCAAATCTCAAATCAGATTCAGGAACTAAAGTTACACTGTCTTTGATAACTATTTATGCAGCTAACAGCGATTTGTATGGCTCACAGGATTAACAATAGATTTGCAGCCCCAAATATTTATATATTTATAATTTACAGTACCCCACAATGATTATCACTTAAGAAGGTACTTCCTCTCTTATTATTTTTAGTATTAATTCATAAATCTTCCTACATAAGAACACCTGCACACAATCAAATCAAGCAATCTGTTCCTGTACCACAGCAGCACAGTTACCTTGTTGAGCTACAGATTGAGCAATGCCACATTTCCAGGCTGATGGGATGGAATGTTTGTTTAGAGATGCAGTGACTGTAACAGACACACAGTAATTTTGATTTGGATACAATTCTTCGATAACAGTACTAAAAATTTCTTCAGTGGTTCTCTCCTGTGGTCTCTGTCACAAAAGACAACATTTTAAAGTTAGCTATTTGCCTAAAAAAAAAGATCCCCAGCCACTGATAAAACTTGATGGCAACTTCAGAGAAAGGCAGTAGCACGTGAAACTGACACAGTAACTCATCAGTTTACCTGGACAATTGCTTCACCTCTAGTCCTACCTGACCTCAAGATGCTTACTTTACATCTCTTTGAGAAATATCATATTATCAAAGATAAATTGGTTTCTGTCTCCAACTGTTGATCACTATTATGTTCCCTTGAAGTAGACTCCCAGTCTGTACAGATTCAAAACTGCAAGTGATATTCTGATTTGCAAAACAAAGGAAAAATATGCATGGTCTGCAAGACGTAGTCTTTCTTCTGTGACTCATGGCAGAATGAGTTAGATTAAATTCCCAACAGGGACCTGTCTGACCTGCTGTTCAAAACTTTAAGTACAGATAGTGTATGCTCTAGTTGGGCAACTATGTCCAGTGCTTTGCCAGCCCAGGTAGTAATGTCTCTCTTGATGCTTAATTTGAAGTCTGCAGAACCACCAATTTCACTTTACTTTTTTTGATCACAGTCACAGTGAATGGTTCATTTCCTCCTTTTCTGTAGCAAATGTTTATGTACTCAGAGACTTTGGCCTCCAACTATGCTTTGCTTGCTTATACTAAGTGGTTCCCTATTATTCCAGCATTTCCTTACAGCTCATGTGTCAGAATTCTCCACAGCCCTCACTGTTACCTTCTGGATCCTGCTCAGCTGATATACAACTTTTATGAACCCCAGATTGGTGTGGGTTAAGTGGGCTTTACAAGTATTGAGCACATAAACCCATGATTTTTAGCTTTCAGTAACATGTGAGTCATGTTTAGCTTACATTGTTAGAGAATGCTGTCATCCTTTCTGGCAAAACTGCTGCCTATGTAGCTGTTACCACTCTACTTATTATACAGTTATTAAGTGTTACGCCTTGCACTGATCCTTATTAAATTATCTCCATTTTGCGAGAATCATTTTAAGTTCTGGCTATGTTTATCCACCTCTCTAGTTCAGCATAACAATAAAATAAAAAGGGAAAGAAAGCAAGCAGGAAAGCAAGCAGGACCAATCCCAGAACAGGGTGCTTCAGAAAATAACTGGATGCATTTTTCCAGTTTGACAGAAAACTACTGGACTGCTCTCCTGAACATATTTTCCTGTAAGACATGCATATGCCTGCTAGTAGTTACTGATAATCTATCTTACCCTTGTCTTCCCACAGAATTATCCCTTGAGACTATGCTTCATTTCTCGTAAGGATATAGGACAACTACTCTTTTTCTTCTAGGCCTGTGCAGTAATAGAAAGCTAAGACTGCGTTGGCTCTTTGCCTTAAGTATCTACTTTTCACACATTTGCTTCTGAATCTGTTAACCATCAGAGCCATTGTATGCTTTCTGCATTTCACCCCTAAAGCACAAATAAAACAAAAAGTTCTTTACCTTATGTTCTCCATCAGATGTTTTCAGTGTTATCACATAATCAAGATCTTTATATATATCAATCAAAGACAGTAGTTTGTCATTTTCTCTGAAATGAGAGGTTGGCAGCTTTATTGTGACATTTATGCAGTTTAGACAGGAACTGATATGAACTTCTGCTGGTCCCAGAAATGCTATTAAAAGAAAAGAAAGAAAAAATGATGGAAAAAAACCCCACACGACGTATTCAGTACCAATTCAACTTTGGTGGCAGGTATATAGCTGAGTAATCAGATTCCAGGGTATGTCACTGCTGTAAAACCTAAGGCCCTTGCAACATTTAATTTCTGCAGTTAATCTTTTCCTGCATGACTAGGTTTTAAGAACAGAAAGCAGTGGTAGGGAGAGATGAAGCAGAAAGGTGACAACAAGCTTTGCTTCAGCTCCACAGAGATGTGAGACTTTTAGTCTATTTAAGAGGAAAGCTGAGGTTAATGCATAGGAAAAGTTGATTACTTTCCTGCTTATCATCTTCTAGTTACTCTGTGGAAGGAATCTGTAGAAATTTGGTGGTGTGTAGCCCTGCACATACTCATTCTGGTTGAAAGGAAGCATGTAGGTCTAAACTTTACAACTGAACTCCAAAGACTAAAAACTCTGTCAGGAGGATGGAGGTAGTTAGACTGTGAGACTTCTACTGAGTTTAAAGTAATCTCTCAAGTTCAGGTCCTCAGGACATGTACATGTTTGAAGAGCCATGGACACTGTGAAACTACATCAGAAGATCTTCTTTCCTCCAAAACAGGAAAAAAAGCAGAAATGTTGGAAAACAGCATGAGAACAAAACACCTCCATAATTTCATTTAGCATAGTACATTGCAGGAGGAAAAAAAAAAAAAAAAAAAACACCCATGAACATTTAGAGTTTGCATTTCGTGCCTGTCTTTTCCAGAAGCATGTAGATTTTGATCAAGGTAGAGACTGTTTGCCAACCTCTACCAAATTTTTTTAAAAAGGCACTATACTTTTGATAACTCCTGAAAGACAAAATCAAAACAACAGTTTAATAGTTAGAACAAATGTGAGCTCTCATCTACTCTCAAACAGGAAAGCGTGCCCTAGTCAAATCATTGCACACTTACTCCTATGGCATTTTTTGTTTTAAGTTACAAATAAGTATCACCTTAAATCCGATTAGAGTCAAATGTGGCTGCTTCCTGTAGCCTTTATGTCATTGCTTAAATTGGTCTATCAACCTGAGTGAGATTCCACTGTTTGTATTTGATGGTAGAGATCAACTACACCCAGTAGGGAAGTAGCTCAGAATATTGATACTTCCCTATTCAGGCACTGTAAAACAATTAAAGACTACAGGATTCACCTGAGTTCTGTGCCCTGGAAAACAAGACCACTCAATTGCTTATGGTTTGAACTCAAAACTACTGGCAAAACATCCAGTTTCAATTTACAAGTTGCCAGTGATGGATAATCAGTCAGACCACCTTACAATTTGTTCCACTGATCAATTCAAAATATGCCTCTTGTTACTAGCTAAAATTTATCTAGCTTCAGCTTCCCATCAGGGTATAGTGTTACACATTTTTTCACAAGACTGAAGAAGCCTGCCATCATATCAACTAGTGGTCAATGCACCTTCTGATCACTCTCTTAAACTACCTTATGAAAGACTGAAGATCTCCACCTCAGAAGGATGTTCTCCAATCCTTCATTTACTCTTGTGGCCATTTTCCCTGTTCCCTCCAATTTTTCATAATTTCTTAGATCATTAAGTGGATGTAACTGGCTGCCTTTGTGCTGAATTCAGAGGTAACATGACCTATTTCCCTCCAACTGTTTCTCAATCTCTCTGTTACTTCAAAACTGAGCACTACATATAACTAAGAGTGAAACAACCTCTGGCCTTAGAAGATGTCACAGCTAGTAAGCATTTGGTTTCAACAAGGAAATGGAAAAACACCAGGTTGATAAAGAAACAAGTAAATCTCTTTCCCTACACCTTGTGCAGACGTGGTATTTCTTTAACTCTTAACACTGATTACTTGAAGACATAAAAACAACACTGGTTTTTGAAAAGTTATAGTAAAAAACCTCTGAAGTGCATAAGATACATGAGTATGTCAATGCCTGACACACCATTTCCTCTGTATTTATATAAGCATTTTGTTGCAAAACCAGAGCCTCATCTGTTTATCAGAACTACTGTAGCCACTAATTTTAGAAAGCTATCTATATATTCTATGTCTTGTATGTGATGTGTGATAGATGATGTACAAATTCATATTCTCTTGGATAAAGGAATAAGTTATCAACCAAGTGTGCTTGGAGTGTTGCTGTAGCCACTGTCCTGCAAACAGCTGCTGGACACGTGCAGACTGTATGATTCCTTAGCTGAACAATTGCATGGTATGCGTGCCAAGAACAACATGCTTACATGTTGGCACCCTTTGATGGGAACATGCTGCAGAGCCTGCCCTCCTGCCACCTTTCACTGGGAGCACACTTTAGCTTATATATGTATTATATGTTACTGGCTGGATTTAAGAGAAGAAAGTATATAAAAATCAGGTACTTTAGGCAATAGATACTTCCGTTAGGAATTTATGGTTAGGAAGCTTTGGTTAGGGATTTTGGCTAGGGCTTTGGTGTAGGGATGCTGCTCGAGACTTCTACTTTGGTTGGCTGCTGCTACTATTAAGGGCTTCCAGGAAGACCTTAATGCAAGGGACTCTGACTGTTAATTACCTCTGTAAGTGCAACTCTGAGACTCTTATGCTGGGGATTCATCAACACAGTAATAAAGGACTACTGTGAAGACTTCTGAGACTCCCTGCCCTCTGCATTTCCAGAATTCCGTTGCTATAGCAGCAACAGGGTCATGCCTCATTCATCTTATCAAATGAATCTCCGTTCTATGGGGATTACTACAGCTACATCAGCCCCCTGAAAAGGGGAATAGGGCAGGTATTAAGATAGTGTCTTACTATAAAGCTAGCAGGATATAATTTATGCATTAGGGATGAATAAAAACTACTAAAACAAGCAAATGAGCAGAGAACTTACTGTCACTATGTGGCGTAAAACGAAGTAAAGAAGAATTCAATACTTCAGGTCCTAGGAAGCTCTGAACCAGTAGAGAATACTCAGTGTAAATATCTTTAAAATCATCTGTGAGATTACAGGAGAGCTGTGTAATATTTGAACATTGTTTAGCAGTCTTCCAGTTGCTGTAATTCAAAACGAGTTAAAAAAAATTAAAATAATCCGTCTGAATTCTCTGATACAAGAAATCACTGGGGCAAGGCGGGGTGGGAAAGCATTTCTGAGTGGAAAAATACACAGATAAACAAGAAAACCCCACCCGTAGTATTTTCAGCTGACAAAGATTAGAATTAAAATTTGTCTTATTAAATGAAACCTGCCTGTAGTCAGCATACAGCACACGGTAGTATATTGGCACAGCTGGATCACTTTTTGCCTGCCAGGACAAAATGTGCTGGAAGTTCGAAGATTCCATTTGTAGGTTGTCAGGTGGCCCTCCCAGAAATCTCTCTAAAAAAAGGGAAAAAAACCCCTTCAAACCAGCAAAACCAAACCAAAACCACCCACTCATATGAATGGCAAACAAATATGAGATTGCAACAATTGCAATAAACCAAATTAAAGCAGCCCAATATTTGCCCCAAAATAAAGCAACCATAAACCAGACTTCAGCACTAAAGAAACAAAAACGCAGAGAAAGGAACTGTCCTTCTGTATTATACTTCTATTAAGTCCTTCTATTTTAAAATTATGCTTGGTGAGCTTTTTGAACTGTTAGTAAAAGCACTTGAAAGACAATAAATCTCTTACCAGCCAAGCTGCAGCAAGCTGTAGACAGAATACTGATGTATGCTGGAAAATGAAACTGTGTATTAATACGCTTGTATGTCTACAGTACCTTAGCTTACTACTGGCAATGTGAATTTGCAGCAATTAGAGTCAATACTCAATATTCCCTCAGTCAAACTGTTTGTTTCTTTTCTTTCACATTGTCTTCCCACTTACTACTTTCCTCTACCTTTCCCTGAGAATGGGATTCCCCTTTCCAATCTGTGTCATTAATTTAAGGCTCCTTGAATTTGGTTCTTTGATAGCCACACTGTGGTTCAGGCTTATTCTGATCCCTCCCAGCTGATGTTCAAGACTCAGTGTGAAAAAACATTTTAATCAAATATTGTGTTAGAGGATTCTGACTATACTTCAGGTACCTGTGTATAGAACACCATTTAAAATCACAGTAAGACTCTTAAAGCTACTCTGGGAAAAGATACTATCAATGCTTAAGGAACATCAGTGAATTAGCAAAACTGACATCTGTGATGGTTAAGTGTGGGGAGTCCTCAAGGCTGTAGTTTAACAACTTTGGTATATTACTCACTGTCTGGAGTCAGCTAACTCCTGTAAATCCCTATTTCAGGGTCTGTTTTGTAACTCTCCCTCTATTTGGTGTCCTGTTTCTAACATTTTGCTGTGGATGTTTAACTCTACATCATTCTATTCTCTGCCTGCAAAAAGGAAAAAAAAAGATTCACTGACACATGCCTCAACTTCTTCTTTTACATGGCATGGTTAAGGCCAAATTAATCTGTCAGTCAGGCCTACTGACTATGTAATCTCTTGAATACAGCCAATCGAGAGGTCCCCACATCTTCCTGCATAATCTCTTCCCGCTGTCCCCAGAATTCTTTTCTTTTACACACTCAGCCTTGCATGATTCATTTTTTTTCAGCATGGTGCTTCAAGATGTTAATGAAATTATTGTTCTGACTCTTCATTTTTTTTTTTATCTCAAGATCCCTTGGCTCCCTGAATGCAACAAATACAAACTTTCCATCCCTGTTTTAAAGGCATTTTGTGGCCTGTCCTCCTACTGATGAGATGCTGACTCACATCCTCAGTTGGCCAAGTAAGTTATTAGTTTAACTTCAAAACATGCATGTGTTTTCTTATACTCAGAAAAACTCAACGGAAATAGCTGCAAAATTACTGCATTGTTTTCCCTGTAAATCTTCTCCACAAACGCTTTTCTTGACACTTCTATCAAAAAATATAGCCACATACAAACCCACTGCCGTCCTGTTATGTCTACTGAATTATGCTGATTAATGCTGCCTTAACATGTTTTCTTATTCTCATCTTACAATATTCTGTAGTATGAGAAATATATTTGACTTTCTATATATACAGCAACTAACTGGTCCACAACTGAGGTTCTCAGGTGCCACACTATGACAAATAGTGTAATGGAACCACCTGACACATCAAGAAGATATTTCACAGTAAGAATGATCACGGAAAAAAAAATGTGGGACATATCTCATAAAAACTAAAACAATCTTTATGGAGATCTATAAGTAACAGATAAGACAGAACTATCACAGAACAGCTGAGGTTGGAAGAGACCTCTACAGGTCATTTGGTCCAACTCCTGGCTATGCAAAACACAGTACCAAAATACATGCTACTGGCAAGGGGATCCAGAATAGTGGCAGATTAGTGGGAACTGTCCCATCCCTGACACACTGTGAGAATTTCCTAATCCATTAAAGCAGTTACATTTTGATCCTTGTCTACTTTTGCGGAGTACCAAAAGAGGAAAGGAAAATTTCCTATTCAAAGAGATATCTGCACAGACTCTTTACGGTTTTAGTGAAGTGCCTTAAAAATGGGCACCTAACTTTGTTGAAATCATTTGGGATAGATACTCAGCCAAGTATCTCTTGTAAATGTGGCTTCTTCAAATATCTACCTCATGAATATTAAACTATGTTCCCAGCATTCCTCCTGAAGTTAGATGCATGGAGATAAAGAAGCTCACTTGAGTTGCACATGCAGCAAATGTATTGGCATAAGATGGAAAACTCATTTTGCCATTCTATCCACAAACATCCTCTCTTTTGCACATCTTAGTTTTGCACTTGCTCTTCTACACTATTGGTGAATCATAAACATCCCCTTAGAGAAGTGCAGTTAAAAGTAGAATAATTAATTTATTACCACATTAACAGATCATCTATCTTGGAAAAAATAAAATAGAGTGGGTATGAATAACAAACCAATACTTCAACAGTCATTACTCTTTACCCGAAAACAAACCCAGATTTGTAGTAATTTGTGGCAGGAACTTTCCCTTCTCCCAGGTGACCTAAGGTTTTCCCATATAGTGTTACTACACAGACTCTAGTAATGACCTCCATGGGGCAAGTCCTCTGGATTAGGAGACGCAGTCTTTTGCCATTCTCTCTTAGGCCATCCACTTCATGTGTGTCAGCTCTCTTGCTGACGCATTTCCTGCTGACATAAATGTTTTTCTATTCTGTCTATATCTGTGATTTCTAAATTACTCCTCCCTATCAAACAATTCCCTTTTATCTAAGTTCAAACTGACACAGAACTTTGTTTAAACAAACACGTTTAGCAAAGACAGTTGGAGAGCTGCAAAATTTTGCAGGGTACATTATTACTACTCAAGAGACACAGACAAGAAAAAAAACAACCAACAACAACCACCAAACAAAAAGCCCACAAACTTAGACTGGAGAACTAAAGATCATCTATAAACTGAACAGGGAATTTTCTTTACCATCTTACCCTTTTCACAGAATTAAATGATCCCATCAAAATGGTTTCTCATTATAGCTATAGCTTAGTCAATAAACTACATTTATTGTACTTGCTAATCCAGAGACCATATATGCAGAACCCAAAAAAAAAAAATTAATAAGAAATGAAAACCAATATATCCACCTACAAGTTCACAGGACCCTGAGATAGGCAGAATACAGTATGAGGTTTCAAAACATTTCTTTCTTGTAAGAAAATGGTTTATGTATAACATGGAGTATATGGAACACTAGATTCTTGAGTCTGTGAATTATTCGAGGGAGAGGTCTGTAATAAGGCAATTATATTTTATTTCAGTTACTCAGGAAGAGCATTCATGAAAAATTAGCAGTGTTACTACTCTTACAGTATAGGAGCATAGGCAGCTTACCGAGTTGATAAAAATGCATTGGTCCACCCATCAGCATTTCTATAGTAATTAGGAATTATAACCCACTGATTGAAATGTAAACATTTTTCTTCTGTGCCTGCAAATGCATGAAAAACAAACATATTCAGCAAATCATCTTAGCAAATTCTTTGCAAGAAAAATGAGGACTATATTCAGAGAGTTAGTTTGATCTATTCAATATTTGGGAAGAGGCAGCGGTACTGAAGCAGTTACTGCTATCAGGATCGGGAGGGGACAAGGATCTGCAGCTTCGGCAATTTTATGATCATAGTACTTTTTTTTTTCCACTCTTGCCATTCCAAATAAATACAGAAAGCACTGTATAATTGTTTTCAGATAGCATCTCAAAATTCTATGCCACTCACTCCAATTTATTTAATACAATGAAAATAAACTTTGCTTTGATTTACTTATTACAAGATGACATCACCTTGTAAAAATGTTTACAGAAAGAGGGTAGATTAAGATGAGGGGTAGAAAAAAGCCCAATTATAAAATCAATAATGATACATAAGTTACAAAGTTTATTATTTTTTTAATACAGACGACCTACTAAAATATTTCCTCTCCTTGATGCTATTATTTTACTATATTTATTATTCTCATTGTATTAATATTTACAGGATCTGGTTCTGAATTACAGGCAAGGTACTGAAGTACAACTGTAAATCCTGAGGCAGCTGGGCATGGGCACAACCATTTCCAAAGAACTTTTTCCTTAGATTTAATATAAATAAATTGGATTTTTAGATTTAAAATTATTTAAAATAAAACTTAAATCACTCTCTGCATACAGTATGTTAAAATCAGATTAATTAAAAAAAGCCTATGTGAGATGTTGATCTTCCTCTGCTCAGAGTTTTAGCACGACAGAGTTTTATCACTGGATAAATGCTGAGAAGGTGTATCTGTGCAACTGATAATTGTAATTCCACGGGCAAAGAGAACATTCTTTTCATTTCAGTTTGGTTCATTTTATTAATTAATTCAAGCATGAGGAATATTTAGGAGATATAAAGTACCAGTCTTCCTCTTTTCAATCAAAATTTTAAATGATGGACTAGTTACAAAGTGATGACCAGTTACAAAATCTTTACATTTATCACTGCTACTGGCAAACCAGAAAGTGATTAAATCACACAGATCTATCAAGTCCACTTAATTTTGGAACTACTGAATGTGAAAGAAGCAAACTGAGTTTACAGATTACACCAAAAAAATCTATTTCAGAAAAGTTTATTCAGAAATCACACAGAAATCTAACGCCAAACAATGTTACTTTCACAGTTATTTTAAAGAACAGTTGCACCTGTAGGATCTGATTTTTCAGGTTGTTCTAAATTTTGCCTTAAGGAAATGGCTTTGAGGATTCTGAGTTCACTTAGCAAAATATTTCTTTTGTGTCTTAATCCTTGCTATTAATCACAAGACATGTTCAACACACTCCATATCTAGTATTATGCAATAGATGTATTTGTGTACCTTTGATCCTTTTTGGACATGCTGACATGAATAACAGCTACGCTGCTCTTGGAATCTGAAGTGATTCTTGTACGGCTCTGTGTGCTGAACACCAGATCACCAGATGTATCTTACATGATGCATACTTGAAGACAAGTTATGTGTTTAGTATCATGGAATATGTAAAAAAAAAAGTGGCAAAACGGGTTGATCTCCAAGTTTGTAATTATCTAAATCTGGATGTCCACTGCAGATCTGTTGATGCCAGTGAAATTCCAGGGGGAAATTGTTTCTATTAGACTCTGATTAGCTTTTGTTACCCTTCATCTTCAGAGCTTCAGCAATCCCTGGAAAGAAGCCACGAAAATACTAGTAAGTTCAGGCCCCACTCGTTCAGCCTGGGTCCTCAGTAACTCCCTTAGCAGCTGCCTGAAGACCCTAGTGCTTTCAAAACTCAGCTTTATGCTTCCACAGCATCTCCAGGGGCATCTCATATTTGACTGAAGTTCAGCTGTTTTGTATCTACTTCCCATCAGGAAAAAAAAAAGAAAAAAAGCAGGCTTTCAAGTCAGGACAGTCACTGACTTGTATTTCAGAAAAGCGCCACACGAGTAAAGCAGAGAACACATCCTGTTCTTTCAAACAAGCAGACGGTATATTTATTTATAGGAACCTACTTATCAGAATACTGAGGGAGAGACAGAGAAGAGAGATATAGACCACAGGAGATGTTGGCAGAGAAGCCAACAGAGGAATGTTCTAAACCTACATAGTAGGTTCTAAACCTAAACAGTAAAGTAGGTACTTGACTACTGAAACAACCTTAACTTGGGAATCATGCAGTGGGTTTTAATCACAGAATGTTAGGGGCTGGAAGCAACATTGAAAAATCATCTAGTCCAACTCCCCTGCCAGAGCAGGATCACCTATAACAGATCACACAGGAGCACATTCAGGTGGGTCTTAAATATCTCCAGAGAGAGAGACTCCAACCCCTCTGGGCAGCCTGTTCCAGCACCCTTACAGTGAAAAAAATTCTTCCTCATGTTTCCATGGACCTTCCTATGCCTCAGCTTCCACTCACTGCCCCTTGTCCTGTCACTGAGCATCACTGAGAAGAGCCTGACTCCATCCTCTTGGCACTCACCCTTTACATATTTAGAAACATTAATGAAGTCATCCCTTAGTCTCCTCTTCTCCAAGCTAGAGACCCAGCTCCCTCAGTCTTTCCCTGTAAGGAAGATGCTCCACTCTGTTAATCATTTTTGTGGCTCTGTGCAGGGCTTTTTCAAGCAATTCCCTGTCCTTGTTGAAGTGGATAGCCCAGAATTGGGCACGATGTTTCAGCTGCAGCCTCATCAGGGAAGAGTAGAAGAGGAGGAGAACCTCTCTTGACCCCTCTTCTGATACACCCCAGAATGGCATTGGCCTTTTTGGCCACAAGAGTACATTGTTGGCTCATGGTCAACCTTCCATCCATCAGAAACCCCAGGTCCTTTTCCCCTTCACTGCTCTTCAACAAGTCAGTCCCCAACCTATACTGATACCTGGGTCTGTTCTTTCCCAAGTGCAAAGCTCCTCTACACTTGCACTTCTTGAACTTCATTCAATTTCTCCCTGCCCATCCTTCCAGCCTAAGTGTCCCTGAATGGCAGCACAACCCTCTGGTATGTCAGCCCCTCCATCCCGTTTTGTGCCATCAGCAAACATGCTGACAGCACACTCTGTTCTCTCATCCAGGTCGTTGATGAATGTATCGAACAGTACTGGTCCCAATACTGACCCCTGAGGGACTCCACTAGCTACAAGCCTCCAACCAGCTGCTGTCCTACTGACCACAACTCTGACTTCTTTTCTTCAACCAGCTCCCAATCCACCTCACTACTCGATCATCCAGACCACACTTCCTCGGCTTAGCTGCGAGAATCCAGTGGGAAAAGGTGTCGAACGCCTTACTGAAATAAGGATAAGCCACATCCACTGCTATGCTCACACTTAACGCTAACTCCTGGCTTTGCTGTGGGACTTTGAATTAAGTAACCTCCGAACACAGCAATACCATTTAACCTCAGCATCCCAAGTCCATTACATTTTCCACACGCTGTCAGAAATGTTCCTAATGCATCGGACATGCCCCCAGAGGAACCCAGTGTGGCACATGCAGCACTACACTCGTATCAAGGGACTGCCCGGCTGCCCTGTGTCGGCTCCAGCACGGCATCCGCGACAAGCAAACAGCGCTGGCGACAACAGGCTGTGTCGGAGCCGACCCATTTTATGTAGCACTACACCCGTATCAAGGGACTGCCCGGCTGCCCTGTGTCGGCTCCAGCACGGCATCCGCGACAAGCAAACAGCGCTGGCGACAACAGGCTGTGTCGGAGCCGACCCATTTTATGTAGCACTACACCCGTATCAAGGGACTGCCCGGCTGCCCTGTGTCGGCTCCAGCACGGCATCCGCGACAAGCAAACAGCGCTGGCGACAACAGGCTGTGTCGGAGCCGACCCATTTTATGTTTCTTTAGAGATTCCTGAGCTACACGCTGACCGACATCAAAACCAGCCAGAGCGCACTCCGCCGCCTATCAACTTTGCATTAAAGTGACACGGCCGAAGAAACAAGCACAAGGCCCCGCTATCTGAGGCGCCATTCAGCCGCTATTACCCCAAAATGGTGCTGCGAGGGCATGGATTTCGGCCAACGGCGGCCTCTGCAACGCGCCCAGTAGAGCGCTAACACAAACCAAAGCCCTTTCCAGGAAATTCCAGCAGCACACCGCAGCTCGGGACTCCAGACCTGGCGCCCACAGCCGCCCTCTCCTCACCGAAGGAGAGTGGGAAGCCCACCACGGCCCTCCGGCTGCGCCAATGGAGCAGCTCCAACGCGAACACCCCAGCACCACGGGCCGCGACCCACTGACGGCAAGGGGGCCCGTCTCCCTCAGACGGCCCATCCACCGCCTTCCCCGTTATACCTGGCAACAGACGGCATCCCTGCAGGCTCAGCTCCGCTCCGCGCCACCTCCCCATAGATGCCCATGGTTTCCGCGACAGGCCCAAAAAGCGCCGGCAGGGGAACGGCAGAGGAGGCGCAGAGACGCAGGGCGTACGGATGGCCCCGCCCCAGCCGCCGAGTCAGCGGCGCCGAGTGCGTCGGGGCCGAGTCTCCCTTAGGCAGAGGGTCTGGCGTTGCTTTGTTGGTTGTGGAGTTTGCGCTTCGCCCGTGGACGGAATGGAGAAGCCCTGTCTCTTTCCCTACAGTCACGGAAAGCGGTGTTTGCCCTTGCCTGTCTTTTACCCGCCTCGCCCCCTCCAGCGCTTTCCTGTTTTGGGTGTTTGTTGGAAAGGAAGCTTTAGTGGAAAGCTGCGAAAGGCGCTGCTGATTCGCTTCCTTGTTTGCGGTTCCCTCGTCTTTGGTCTTGAGGGAGTGTGGTACTGCTAAGTGTTTTGTAAATATTTACCTTAATGTGCAGCCAAATGAATTGTGCCCTCTCTCTACGTGTTTTTTGGTAGTGGAAACAGCTGTAGTGTGGCATTAAATAAATGTAGCCGGTGTCACGTTGTGTGAGGGATCTTTATGAGCGCATCTCGGTACCTACCTGAAAAGAGCAAGGGGTAAGACACCAGGCCTGGCTAGTGCCTGTGCCCTGCTGCAGCTCCTCGTCCTTTGGCCTCTGTTTCTTCGCTGAGTGAGGCACCTGTTGTTCGTGGTTTTGTTTGATAGCTGGACATGAGGCTATGCTGCCTCTCCTTCAGCCACACAAGGCAAAGCAAATGTGGGGGTTTCCAATCACCATCTTTTTGGCTTCTACAGACTTTCTGGTTAAGCATATATATTGCTTTAGCTCATTAATAATTCAAAAGTGGTAAAGCTTTCCTCCATTGTACTTCATGAAGAAATAACCTGGACGTTAGGAGGAAGTTCTTCACAGAGAGAGTGATTTGCCATTGGAATGGGCTGCCCATGGAGATGGTGGAGTCGCCATCCCTGGAAGTGTTCAAGAAAAGACTGGATGGAGCACTTAGTGCCATTGGATAGGGCTGGGTGCTAGGTTGGACTAGGTGATCTTGGAGGTCTCTTCCAACCTGGCTCCTATTCTATTCTATTCTATTCTATTCTATTCTATTCTATTCTATTCTATTCTATTCTATTCTATTCTATTCTATACTATGCTGTTCTAACCTTGGATCTGAGAGGTAAACAGAAGAAGTCCTAGTTCCGCCTAGGAACTCCAAATAGGCTAAATTCACTGCATCCCATTGTGTGGGTTTGTCTCATGAGTAAGTATTACATGTGGCATGATTTTGCCACATATTTTGATTCCAGTTTGTTATGGCCCCAGTCAGCCACCAAGCACCACACAGTGACTCACTCTCTTGTTTTTGGTGGGATGTGAGACACAATCAGAAAGGCAAAAGTGAGAAAACTCACAGATTGAGGAAAGGGCAATTAAACAGGTAAAGCAAAAGTCTCAAGGAAAGCATGATTCCATCACACCTAGTGATTACTTAGGTAAAGACAAACACCATCACTGTGAACATCACCTGTTTCCTTCTTCCCACAGAGTCACAGATCACATCAGGTTGGAGGGGATGCTCAAAGGCCCCCTCATCTTGTCCAACCCCCTTGCAATGAGCAGGAACACCTCTAACTAGATGGGTGTCAGGAGTGGGGAACAGGCTCTTCTCACTTGCTCCCTGTGATAGGACAAGGAGCACAGGAGGTTCCACCTCAGCGCGAGGGGAAACTTCTTTACTGTAAGGGTCACAGAACACTGAACAGGCTCCCCAGAGAGGCTGTGGAGTCTCCTTCTCTGGAGACTTTCCAGGCCTGTCTGGATGCGTTCCTCTGTGACCTAAGATAGATTTTATGGTCCTGCTCTGGTAGGGGGGGTTTGACTCAGTGATCCCTTTCTGTCCCTTCCAGTCCCTAATACCTGTGATCCTGTGAACTAGATCAGCTTTGTATGCTGAACAGATGCTTTCCCCCAGCTTTATATGCTGAACATGATGTCATACAGTATTACGGGAACAAGTCATGGTCCACACGAGATCTAGTGAAAACTCAAATGAGAACATTTATTCTAATCAGTCTGAGGGTTTATATTTATTGCACATGCCAGGCTCAGCATATAGACAGCACAATGGACATCTTTATAGTAATAATTGGCATAAAAAGAAAACTTTCTCCTACAATCTAAAAGCTAACTCACCTCCCTCTTTAAGGCCAAAAAGCAGATATTTGGGGGATGAGGATCATCAAAGTCTCTCCATTCATTACTCTCCTTATTAGTAATGTATTGGTTTGGTTTAAGCTTCCCAGAGACCCAAAGCCTAACAGGACAGCAAGATATGTAGGCTGCCTCCCCACTTTGTAAAGAATTATGTATAGAGAGTGAAAAGGGGTAAAACACCTAAAGAACAGTCTTGCTCTGATTTGAAAGTTAAAAGGAAAAACTTTAAATAAAAGGTATTTAAGGTAAAGGGGTGTTACAAAAAGGTATAGGGATGGGAAACGAGATTCAAAATATATACAAAATCAGGTTGGTGGCTAATGGAGGTAGATTCAGGAGGTGGTTGTTCTACCATATGGTTGGCTGGACACATGGCAAAGTGGGAGCGGCAGAATCAAGGTGCTGTGAAACTTTGTCTATTTTAATCCCCACATGGTACGGCATATCCGTTTGGTCAGTTGGGGTATGCAGTCCAAGATGTGTCCCTGTGCAACTTCTCAGCAGCCTCAGCCTACTTGCTAGTGAGGTGATGTGAAAGGCAGGAAAGGTCTGACTCTGTGTAAAGCACTGCTGACGAATAACAAAAACATCTCTGTGTTATCAACACTGTTTTCAGCACCAATTCAAAACATAACCCCATACTAGATACTATGGAGACAATTAGCTCTGTCTCAGCTGATTCTCCACCCTTTATTCCATACCATTTACATCATGCTCAGGGACCACACTATGCAATATAATCTTCATTAATCACTGCCCCTCTTCCTGTCTACTGATATAATACACAGACATAATTCTCTTAGCCTATGGACCAGACCTGTAAAAACTCTTTAAAATGTCCACAAATGTCAGTTATGGTGGTCACTCAGGACAGAAGAGATCACGTGCTATGTGGTTATTTGGTACCAAAGCCAGCTCAGGTCAGATCACTGCTGCACATAACACTACTTCTTGTTAGGTGCATCCTCCATTGCTTCAGGTGGTTCCTGCTACAGTAGTTCCTATAACAACCAAATCAAATCCAAAGTTGACCTAACTGAAAGGTATTTCTATTACAATCACTATCCCTGTTCCCCACGGACCAGAGCATCATGTTAAATATTGTAACGAATGCCTGTCCCTGCTATAGCTTGGAATTGACTACAGACTACAGTCTAGGGGCAGACCTGCCCCAAAAGGAGCCAATTTCTCTGGGGGTGCATCTGCTGCAGCATAGACTTCTCCACAGCCACAGTCCCTTTGATGTGCACCTGTTGCAGTGTGACCTTCTCCTCAGGCTACAGTGCCATCAGAGATGTACTCTGGTTGTGGCCTTGCCCACAGCAACAGTCCCTCTGTAAGTAAACCTGATTCAACATGGCCTTACTCATGGCTGCAGTTCCCTGATGGATGTAGCTGCCCCGTTGTGGGCTTGCCCGTGTCCACATGCTTTTTGGTGCTCCAGCTTGACCTCATGCAAAGAGGTTGCTTGAAGCTGTACCCGATGCAGCACAGACTTACTCACAGCCACAGATGCTTTGAGGTGTGGACTTTCTCATGGCTGCAGGTGCTCTGGTGTGTCTTTTCCTGTGCAGACTTATCTGCAGGTCACAGTCCCTTTGACACCGGAGTTCCAGCCTAACGAGTTCAGCAGCACAGACAGCAGAGATGCCCTGGTCGTTTGCCAACCCAAGAGCATTGCCATTGCTGCTACCAAAATGTTCCCAGGCACAGCAGAGTAGGGGGATAAGCAATACAGCAGTACAAGCATCAAAAGCAAAAAGCAGCTGCTAAGAAGCACTAGACTCCAATGCACAGTAAGGCAAGCAAGCTTCCTGGCAAGCACAGGAGCCTACCAATCAACTGCTAAACAGCAATAACAGCTACAATCTGGATGCTCAAGTGAGCAGCAGCAGGAAGGGAAAGAGCTCAGCAACTTGGGCTCATGCAGGAGCCAGGTCCTTTGCCTTTGACTCTTCATGCGTAGGGACTCTTTCACTTGCTCACCTGCCTGCTTACCTTGTGATGAGATAAGCCAGCAAAAAAGGAGATTTTTATTGCCTAATACTAGTAGTAGTAAACAGAGGAGAATTTTGCTGGAAGGGGTAAGGACACCTTCAGCCTGAGTGATTGGCTAAAAAGCCAGAAAAACCTTGAAAAATGTTTCCAAGGAATCCTTTTGGAAAAGGTGTAGCAGAAAATCCAGTGGATCAGGTTCTCTTTTTATAGGTCCCCAGCTCATGGCTACAGGGAACCATTCACATTCATGCAGTAACTGCTGATGAGCTTGTTTGTAAAGCTCTTAAAATAAAATTGTGGTTTGCCATATCAGTTTGGTGCTGTTACCGGTATTATCTTTTTACCCACGCTCAAAGGCAACTTCCTGGGTTTTTCTTGGTTCCTCCTTGTACTTTTTATTTTTATTTTTCATGTCTTATTGTATCTGTTCTAAATAACAAAGGGTACCAAGAGCTTAAATGTTATTTTGGCCAGTAGCACACCCTTGAGCTGTGAGGTTGCTGAATTGTCTGAGAACACTTGATCCTTTTCATAACTTAGAATCCCCTCTCACTTAGATGTGGTATCTGTTAATGCTCTGCTTTCTTACTCCACACAGGATGTTACTTTTCCCGACTAACCTCAGGGTCTTTCTTACATTATTTCTTGTTCCTGGAATTATGTCTCTTCTGCATTTGTTTATTTTTTTTTGAGTGAGGAAACTCTGTCCCTATTTGGGCTGATATTACATAACATGCTTGTTTATTTCTATTTAAGTAGGATTTTCCTTCCATGGGCTTCAGAGTGCTTTTCAGGAAATGGATTAAGTATTATTATTTTATAGGTGGCAGAACTAAGGCAGAGAGGTAAGAAAGTCTATTTTCAAAGGTGCTTGACCCTTCCAACCCCTGGTGATTTTAGAGTGAGTTACAGGTTGTTGGCACTTCTTGTAACAAGTAGAAATTAATTTTTTCCAAGGTTATTCTGTATGTTGATGGCAAAGTAGAGCTAGAACTCAGTTTTCCTAAATTTTTGGTCAAGTCACCAAGTCACAACTATTAGCAATATAAACATAAGTTGCCTCCATGTATTGTCTATGTTGTCTATGTATGACTTAAGTGTATTTTTGGGTGCTAAATACTGCTTCCACTCCTAGTCGTTCCTGATTCTGCAGCACTTGGCAGGTACTAACCTAATGCAGATGGAGAGGAGGTTAGTACTACAAACAAGGAACAATGAAGATTTGGCTAGTGCAAAATACAAAGTCTTTCAATTTAGGCATCTCATCTTACATTTCCCATGAAAGAAAAAGTGCCAAAGCCACAGGGATACTCAGCTATACCGGGGAATAATATTTTCTAATGACATTTTCCATGTTTTTTGAGTGTTTGTTTGTTTGCTTTGGTTTTTTTTGGTTGTTGTTGTGTTGTTTGTGCATCTGTTTCAAATGTAGAGATTGACTTTATCTATTGTTGTAGTGTGTCCGAAGGAAAACGAAGAAGCTAGTGAAGGCTCTAAAGCACAAGTCTTATGAGGAGCATCTGAGGGAACTGGAGTTGTTTGGCCTGAAAAAAAAAAGGAGGTTCAGGGGAGACCGTATTGCTCTTCACAACTACCTGAAGGGAAGTTGCAGCGAAGTGGGTGTTAGTCTCCTCCCAAGTAGTAAGTTATAGGACAAGATAAAATAGTCTCGAGTTGTTCCAAGGTGGGGGTCAGGTTGGGTCTTAGGAAAACTTTCTTCACTGGAAGGGTCGTTATGCCTTGGAACAGAGTGCTCAAAGAAGTGGTGGAATCACCAACCCTGGAGGTGTTTATAAGATGCTCAAATGTGCTACTGAGGGACATGACTTAGTGGTGCACTTGGCAGTGATAGGTTACAGTTGGATTGATGATCTTATGTCTTTATATCTTTCAATTTGAATGGTCCTATGAATCACATGAGAAATCATATGTGGAATTTTTAACTGAAATGGGGAGCCTGTCTTGAGCTCTGCCATAATAAACACTGACATTATTCTTCAAAGAGCAATTGGGAAGAAATTACACAGACTCTGTACACTGGTGTCACAGAGAATGATTTTCTTAGTTCTGTTAATGTATGTCTGTGCATGTGCACATGTGTGTTTATATGTAAATAACTATTTGTGTGCATTCAACTGGTTGCTCTCTGAGAGATTGTACTGGGTTATAGTGGATTCCTCCTCCCCCAGTAGAATAAACTCACTACAACACAGATTCTTTTGGAAAGTCAGGAAAAATGAAATTGTGTTTTCTTATAGTTTAGACTAAATATAACAGTATAAAAAGAATATACTACTACAAGGAAAAAATAACCTTAAGGAGGATGGGGAAGGGGTCAAGCAGCAGTGAAGCAGCAGCCAAAACAGTGGAGGGGGAAGATAGCAGCGGGTGCAGCAGAAAGCATCAAAGCGGGGGAACAAACTGTGCTTCCAGACATAAGGCTCTTGATGCTCCAATGAAATTGTATTAACTTACCCATTGTTGCTGTTATAGAGCCTATCCCTAGAGTGTTCACCTCGCACAACTTTTTCTTATGTGTGAGCTAGAAATCTAGCACAAACGGCCACAGAGATCACCTGATGCACTACTTGCAGAAGATCAACACTGGATGAAGAACAGCTTGTTACATGTGAAACACACCGTGTAAAGCTGATAATGGTGAGGAAGGAAAGCATTTCAAAGAAGTAAATGAGATGCAGAATTCCCTATTCAGTGAAGACACCTCCTCTCTGTTTCTCAGTTTCCTGCAAATATAAGTTTATGTAAAATGATCTGGGGACTTCACTGTAATTCATCTGTTACCATGAATTGAATTTAATTTGCAGTAAAATTATACTTCAGGATTAAATGTGCCACTGCCAGCTCACAAAAGACATGATTGTTAGAAGAGCAGGGAATTTTAAAACTAGATTCAAAACCAATGTAAGAAAGGCAAAGTTTACACAGGGTTAACTAACACAGAAGAAGTTACTGTCATCCATCTGCTCTGGGCAGAGAGAGGTGGTTGCTCTTTCCCTGGAGCAGTGAGAGAAACATTTTCTGCTATGTACTTTATATCTGAATTTGGAGCGGGAATCTTAACATCCAGCGCTGTTAAAAGTTAGATTTTAACACTGGTAAAGTAAGCACTGTCTCTTCTCAACTGTCCCTTTGCTATTCAGTTTTGAATGCAGGGCTGTCTAGAAGAAAAGTCTTTCATCAGTCTAGACCGACACAAGGTCAAACCGCTGCTGTCTGCACAGGCCAACCCTTGTGGAGATTCTTTGGTGGTCCAAAGTATTCTGAGCAAATGACAACAAGCCAGACCATCCCTTTCTGAGCTAATGTGGTATCTAGACAAGCCAAAAAATTACCAGCCGTGGGAGGTCTGTGGATGTAACTGCTGCTGTAGAATTGGAGCTAAACACACATGGCAGTCCCCAAGCTGTGATGCACAGAATGGTAGTTCCCAATTTTTTTTTTTTTTTTAAATAAGAGATTATTGTCACACCTCCTCTTTTGCACTCCTTAGCTGCTGCTGAGCAGATTTTTACTATTAGAGGTGATCATATATGTATGCCATACCCCAGGACAGGCAGTAGCATGAAAATCAAATGATCATTTCAAAACAGCTCAACAAATTGGTATTTATGCTGAAATTATGCACTGGTATAACTTCCCCAGTGTGAAGGAAATTCTTAGTGTACATGTAGATCTTGTTTGACTTGATCTAATATCTGCTGATAGCTTCTTCTGCTTGTACACCCTGAAACAGCTTGTTTCTGCCATTCATGTGCCATGTTGACCTTTTTTGCCTGTATTATGGTTCTGGAGATTTCAGACTGCAAACTGATTCATAGAATCATAGACTCACAGAATGGTTTAGGTTGGAAGAGACCTCAAAGATCATCCAGTTCCAACCCCCTGCCATAGGCAGGGACATCTCCCACTAGATCAGGACATTCAAGACCTCATCCAGCCTGGCCTTGAACACCTCCAGGAAGGGAGCAGCCACAACCTTCCTGGGCAACCTGTTCCAGTGTCTCACCACCCTCACTGGGAAGAACGTCCTCTTAACATCCCGTTTAAATCTCCCCTCTGCCAGTTTAAACCCATTCCCCCTCATCCTGTCATTACAAGACTTTGTGAAAAGTCCCTCCCCAGCCCTCCTGTAGGCCTCCTTCAGATACTGGGAAGCTACTATAAGATCTCCTTGAAGCCTTCTCTTCTCCAATTATATATAAATACTGTATCAATCAACTGATTGATATAGTATGTGGCTTCTGTTAGGTTTGTCAATAAAAATGGCCCATCTCAAAGGTATAGAGAATAAAGAGAGCTGTAGAAACATTAGACTGAGGTGCTCTTATTTTCTTTGTGAATTAATGGGGTACTCATTTAATCTCACCAATCCACTTGAGATTTCCTCAGTTTTTCCCAGTCTTGCAGTATTTAATTTCTTCTCCTTATAGCCTATTAGTTTCCCATTGCTGATACATCAAGTGAGGGCCAATCCTCTAAATAGGCAGAGTTTCAGTGAGTATATAAAAGCTGGAGAGTTAATTAATATAAAGTGCTGTGAGCCTGTCTTCCAGTTGCTCTGCTTACTGTCAACATTAGCACTGATGCACTTGATTTAGTGGTATTGTCAGGGAGAATATTGTTATGTAATTTCCAAGTGTGTGCATCTTTATGCAAATTTCCCTGATTATTTACTTCTCATACATCTCTTTCTGTTAGATCTTATTTCATGGTTTGCTATATTTTATTTTGCTCAGATCTCAACTGTGTGAACTGTTCTGAAACCAGTGGATCTAAAACTAGGAGAGACTGACCCTTCCACCTGTTTTTAAAAATGAATTGTACAGTCCTGCAATTTTTCCTTTCTTGTGGGGTGCATCTTCGTGTTTTGCAATCTAGGATCAGAAAGAAATAAAACACGCAGAAGATTTTGATACATAATTTCCCAGTCTTTCCTGGCTTTCACTTTCCAAGAAATTGGAATGTGATCTTTTTTGGCCTGAAGGTGATGCTGTTTCTCTAGGAAAAAAGTATTGGAAAAGACATTGAAGAGGGCTACTTTAGAACTCTTGCAGAAAGTGTGTGCATTAAGATTACATTAAGATACACACCAATTTATGCTCTTCGACTTTGTGTTAATGAGATTTCATTTATTTCACACTTAGGAAGACTGAGACCTCTCTTAGCAGAAGTTAAATATACTTTTTAAAAAAACCTTCCAGTATATCAGGGACTAGACTTTTAAAATTTTGAATTAAAAAAAAAATAATTATCAATGTTTGTTCTGAATCTGTCTTCTTGTGTTGGCCATGTGCTTTGATATGCTTTCAGCTATGTTGGTGTGAGAGTGGTGTGGTTTCTGTGCAAGTCCTCATAAAAGATGGCAATGTTTATTTGGTTTGAAATATTTCACTGTGCAAAGCTAAGAGGCAGAGTAGCTTTATGCTTCAATACCTACCACCTCTGTGTTCTGACTCCAATTGTTACTATAACAGGCACATTTCTGAATTTTGGTCCAACTTGTCCCAGTTTAGGCTCAGCAAACTAGTGAGATCTGTCTCCTTTTTATTAAGAAATCTTTTGTTTCTTGAAGATCACTTAAAATCCAATTCCAGTCTTCGGTGTCTCTAGGATGTGTTCTGTCACCTTCAGGTGACACCTATATCACTTGTGTCTCACCCTGCAGGCAAATTAATCCTAATGGGAGACAGAACTTGCTTCATCCTCAGCTTGGGTGGGTGGGGAAAAGTGTCACCTATTGCCTTTGGTGGCAGGGCCTGAGATGCCATTTCGGGCAAAGTGCCAGGCACAAGTCTTGGTTATTTTTGGAGTGAGGGCATGTGTGACTCCAGGATAGGTTAAACAGTGGGTGTAGGGTATTTTTCTTTCACATGTACATATGTTTGGTCTATATTCTTTAGCACATTCAGAAATCATATGGGAAAGGGAGTAGGAAGACAAAGTTTACTGCTAGTGTGAAATTACTCAGGGTAGAATTATTTTGCAATACTTTGCAGCTGTTAGTGGGCTGCTGGAGTCTACAGGTGAAATTAAATTTTAAGGCATGACTAGATGCTCAACCCAGTTTTGCACTACTCTCTAGGTCTGTGCTTCTGGCTGCTGCAGGAGACAGGACATGAGTGTAACTGAGTTTTAGGTATTGTGAAGTCTGACTGAGACTATGTCCTTATGCCTGCAGAATCAGGAGGACAGAGTCACAGAGCACAGGACATCCAAGCCAGACATGCTTAGGGATGCCAGAGATTTGTGAATGTGGTCTGTTTCAGGGCCTGTGAACTCCCAAAGGCTCTTTGTGGAGTTCCAGGTGCTGTGAGGGTTCCAAACTCCACATGAAACTAATAGGCATAACAGCTCCAGGAATACAGCTGAATTCCTACATACAGCTGCTGCGTAAAAGAAATAATATTTGCAGGCGTACCAAGACATTTGGAACTCAATGTTATGTAGACCTGATGGCATTTCAACTGATTAGGGAAAGATTCTCTTTCGTGTTTGCAGAAATTAGATTGTCCATCAGGTCTTGTTCTTGTCTAGCCTCTGCACATAGGTTATGGAGAACCTTGCTGTGCAAATGTTGCTCCTTTTGTCTTAGATACCTTGCACTGTGTCCTGCCTGCATTGCAATGAGTCATGTAGATAATGAGCTCTTTCTGGGTAAAGGTAGCTGTCAGGCCTTGGAGATAGGAAAGATGATTTCTGATCTTGGACTGGAGTTTTGAGACAGTTCTGTAGCAGCAGTGACAAATATTACCTCTCAGCATTGCTTACTCTAGAGAACCTGCTAACTTTTCTCTGAAAACTGCTGACATAGGTAACCTTGTTCATTTTTCTCAGGGGATATGCAGGTGCTAGACTGAATCCTTGCTTACCATGATTTGCAAAATTTAATTTGACCTCTACATGGTTTATTATGTAGAGAATTGCAACTGCAAACATGTTGTTGTGCTTCGTTCCTTCAATTAGGGATATGCAGTAAAGGAACGGTGACTCTCTGTTGTGGAAAGTGAATACTTTCCACCCTGAATTCTGTCCTGTACTGTCTGGAAGAAAAGAACTACATATGGGAAGCATTTTTTTCAGTTTTATAGTGAGTGCAGGTTTTCTGCAAACAAGTTAATATATGAACCCTTTTCCATATAACTGCATCTCAGTGCTTTGAACATGACTGTTTGGAAGCCAGGTACACAGATCAGTACTTTAGATCTCTTATTTTTAAATAATTGTGTTAGTATTTCATTACTTGATTGAATACAGGATGCCCTTTTCTGTACCATTAATTACACACAGAATCACACAGAATACATCCTGTTGGAAGAGACTTCAAACATCATCCACTCCAACCCTTGACTCAGCACTAAAGGATCAACACTAAACCACATCCCTAAGCACCAGGTCCACACGATGCTGCTTAAACACCTCCAGGGACAGTGACTCACTACTGCCCTAGGCAGACCATTTCAATATCTGATAACCCTTTCGTGAAGAAATATTTCCTAATATCCAATCTAAACCTCTCCTGGTGCAGCTTGGAACTCTTTCTCCTAGTCCTGTTGCCCCACACCAAGGAGAAGAGGCTGGCCCCCTTCCTCCCTCCAGCCTCCCTTCAGGTAGTTATTTGTTGAGAGGGACGAGGTCTCCCCTCAGCCTCCTCTTCTCCAGGCTGAACAATGCCAGCTCATGCATTCCATGTCCTTAATAAGCCTCATTGCCCTACTCTGGACATGCTCCAGCACCTAAAGCTCCTTCCTGTAGTGAGTGACACATAAATACTTTCACTTGCATGTGAGGTAGTTCTAATACAAGCAGAAAATTCTTAGGTAAAAAAAAAACAAACTGAGCAAAATCAGGACATTTATTGAATATTTTCTTTCTTTTAAAGTGTCTACTCTAATGAATACTTCCAGTAGCAATTAGCCAAACACAATAATGTATCATCAGATAACATGACTGAGTGCAAAGAAAAACAGATGTGGGAACCTTCCTACAAAGCCCCAGTGAAACAATTAATGTCCAGGCATGGGGTAAGCCGTGGATGAAATTGTAGAGTTTTAAATATTAAATACATGTGAAAAAAATCTGGTATAATACTTCTTAATTGGAAGGTAGATTACAAAGCATTAATTTGACTGATCGATAATACTAATAATTTGTCCTCTTTATTAAAATTATTCTGCAAGCCTATGAAACCTTGGTATAGCCCAAAATTGAACTGAGATCTGATTTAGTATCGCACTGACAGTGAATTTGGTATCTGGCCCATAGTTCTCACCCTGTGCAACTAAAACAATGTAAGTTTGACTTCTAAGTTGACTTGTAAGTTCTGCATGAACTCATGCCACCTGTGATGATTTGAACTAATTGGAGGGATTTGAATGAGAAATTAGACTATAGCCTGAGAAAGAAAAACACTGATGATGCTATTTCACTCATAGCTTTACTGAGAAAGAAAAAAAAAAAAAGTTTTAAGAGTTGTAACACAAATATAGATAAACCAAACTGCTTCAGACTGCTTTGGGCTGTGGCTTTTGCATGGCTCTTTCTCCCTGCCTCTTGTAGCTGAATCTGAATAATTTCACTAACTTCTTTCCTGCTGCTAATCCCCCTGGCTGATCTACCTTCACCTATCTGCTGATGGTGAGATAAGACTGGGGAAAGGTAGTAGGGGTTGTTGGTTACCCCTCTTAGGGATTTTGATTTCTGGGAGGCATGTGGTGTTTCTGTATAGTGTTTTTACTGTGTATATCTGTAAATATCTGTTATTCATTATAAATATCTGTTTCTATATTGTGCAAAGCTGTAAATATAAAGCTTCATTCCTTATCTTCCAGCCAACTGAGTCTTAGCCTGGGTTATTTCAAAGCGTGGGGGGGGCAGATAACTGCTGAACCACCACACACCTCAGTGATGTCAATTAAGCTAGTAGGGTTTGCAGCAGGGTGGTACAGAATCTGATTTATACCCATTAAAAGGCAGCATTGGGCTAGAAGACTATCATATGCTTTCTGGGACTGCTAAACACTAAGAAATGTTTTGAGTTTTTCCACGACACTTGTTTCCAGAAGAACTTCAGTCAATATGTCATTGATTACAACCTGGTAAGAGCAGAGAGCTACAGAAATTGCCCAATCCTGGAGCATGTGATAGTGAATTATTCCCAGAGCAGGACTCTTAGTTTCACAGTTTTCTCAGATAAATATGACTATAGAAACATGTAGCAAATATTACTCAAAGCAGAACATGCATCAACTGGGCTTTTGCTGTCTGCAGGTTTTAAATTTGGTGGTGACCCCAAGAGTTCGTCGACATTGATGGCAATAATTCTTAGCCCACACGCCAAATGAAATGAACGCTTGTAATGTTCCTGGTTTGCTTTGTCTCTTTGATAAGATGTAAGATAGAAATGCCAAAATCATAAAAAGGATGGTGCTGGAGCTGCAGCAGGCAGAGTGAGTAGTCAGGTTTATTTTGTTTCAGGTGGTGCTCTGTAACTACACTCCTTGCCTCAGTCCCTTGGGGGAAGGACAATGTGTGTGTAGCAGCCCTCTTCAGTGCAAAAGAATGAAAAATACCAACAACCTTGGTTTGAGAGACATGTGGAAGCTGTACCTCATGGAGTTTTATTTCTGTTTTCAGTTTTGTAAACTTCAGCTTCTGGCAAGCTGGTGGCTTAGATCCCTGGGAGATCCTTCCTCAGTATTTTGCAGGTACTGTGTCTCACATGAAACGCAGGCAAATCACAGTATGGTTGCTAAACAGAGGTAATGAAACATAGGTGTTACTGCAAGCACTTACTTACATCCTTGGTCTTGATATAAGTCACTCAGCTAGAGAAGGGGTGCAAGCCTCATGTGCAAAATGTGCTGTGGTGGACCTGGGAAGCAGGCTTAGCAGATACAGGCAGAAATTTCTCTTTCTGTGGGTATTTTGTTCTTGAGAGTGTTAACTCCTGTGGTCTCTGACACTGAGCCACACTGTTTCAATGCTTTCCCTCCCTTGAAGCTTTCCTTCTTGTAAATAATCACTTAATGGCATGTCAGAGCATACGAAAATCATTGTTAATATTATAATAACATAATTTGCAGCTCAGCTGGCAGTAACCAACTGCAGACTATTATTTCTACATGGGATGATAATTTTTAGCTTGCCAGGAAGATGCATTTTTATTAGTTCTGTAATGGGAAGTCCAGAAAAGAGCAGGGCTAAAATAGGAATTTGTGTAGAACTGTGCAGGGAGGGTGGAAAGTGTGACCCTGGGGAGTCCCGGGGAAAAGAGGACTGTAGTTAATGTGACCACTGAGCAGTTTCTCCCTCTTGCCAACCCAGGTCAGCCTCAACACCAGTGAACTTAAACCCCTGAGTGGTTGAATTTAAGTTTTGTTCTGGGATGTCTCTGAAGGTCTTGATACTCTTGGAAAACTGCAGGTTTTCCTCGATGGCAGGGCTGAATGGGAGAGCTGGGGAGGTGGATATCTCCTCTCCAGCACTGACTTCTCCAGAAGCTTTTGGAGGAGGACAGTGACTGTGTTGTTTTTCAGTTTGGTTTGATTTTTGTTTATGTTAGTGGGAGGGATTTGTTGTTGTTGTTGTTGTTTTTGTAGTTAATTTGTTCTTCATTTCAGAAAAGCTCAGGGTCTTTGCCAATGCTTTTAATACCTGTAGACAGCCTCCCAGACTTGTGGAGAGCAGCAAACCTACCACCTTAGCAAGACTCAGCATTTCCTCTCTTGTTACTTTTTTTTCTTTTCAGTTATTTTCCTCTAGTAAGCCCTTTCTTGAGCATGGTAAGTAGCATTTAGCCCCAGCAAGAACACAGACCTGTCTGACCACTGGGTGCTCAGTGGCTGCAGTAATATCACAGAGTCACAGAATCACAGGTTGGAAGGGACCTTCAGAGATCATGGAGTCCAACCCTCCTGCCACAAGCAGGATCACCTAGGGAAGTCCACACAGGAAGGCATCCAGCTGAGTTTTGAAAGTCTCCAAAGAAGGAGACTCTGCAACCTCTCTGGGCAGCCTGTTCCAGTGCTCAGTCACACTCACTGTAAATGAGTTTCTCCTGATGTTGAGGTGAAAGCTTCTGTGTTCAAGTTTGTATCCATCGTTCCTTATCTTTTTACTGCATACCACTGAAAAGAGATGGGCAAGTTACATAGAAATTTGGTTTTTATTTTCCTTTTTTTGTTCCCCTGCTCCCCCTTTTCAAATGACAGGACATGTGCCCTGCTATTGTAGGAAAAATGACACCACCTAGTCTGATCTGTGTTCTTTTCTTCGGGGAAATAATGTGTAGTTTTGCCAGAAGATGGCAACTGGAAACATTTAGTGTAAAACTCCATTCACTTAATTCTGCAATTTGAAACACCTTATAATAAAGGGATTGGGTTTGTGATGGGAATGTGTTGTTAATTATCACTAGACCTCTGCTTTTGATTAGTGCTGGTAATTAGTTTCTGTCCTTGCCTTTTTCCAATTAAGGAGTAGATGCCTTGGTGCTAAACACCTGGGCATATTATCTAATTAGATGAAAGAAACATGTACTCTCTTTGTAGGTAATTATTTTAACTTTCAGTAGCTTCTTTGTACTAAAGAGAGGTAGTAGTCCTGTCTGTTTGGATGCTGGCACAGGAAATGTCAAGATAACCAGTGAGCAGTGCAGTGGGTGCGAACCATTTCCTGCTGGAGGGTTTTTTTTTTGGTTTACATGTGTGAGAAATGATGACTTTTATACTTCTGGCAGACGCAGGGCCTGGAAAGAAGGAAACGAAACACATTAAAACTCAAGAGAGGGAAATATAAGACTGTGCAGCCCAGGTCCTTAAATCAACTTAGGGGCAAAACCCTTGCATTGCTTTCAGAAGGAGTAAACACCTCATTTAAGGGCCTGATAGAGTCTGCTGATGGATGTATTTGTGAACTCTCTACTTCTCATTGAAGACTGGAAAAAGCAGCTCCTTATGCAATGGGCTGCCAGGACACCTCAGGAGAAGGAAAAAAATTAGCTTCAGGAAACAGACTGCTGTCCCTCAGCTGCACCTCTCCGTGGTCTCCTTCCTGAAGGAGCTGCCTAAATCCACCTGAATGTGACAGTAACGTCTGCCTGGGGAGATGTGACAGAAGTCAATGCTGTATTGTGTGGATCTGGCTGTCACATGCCCCTGTGTGGGTCTGTGCTCCCTTCCTCTCCTGTGGGATGGGTTATGTGGAGTTCCTGTCACTCTCTTACTTGCTGTCAGGATTTGAGGTGCTGTCTTTCATCTCCAAATTCTCCCCATGGATGGTTATAGTTCTGGCTGTCTGGGGGACAAGACAACCTCTTTATTGCTGGGCTTTACTGAGAATAGAAATTGATAAGCAAAACTCATCTATTGATCTCTAGTTTTGAATCTCAGAAGCTTTTCAGAAGAGAAGACTTTTGAAACAGGCTTCTCTCTCCTGTTGCCTTTTTAAGATGCATTTTGGAGGTCCTAGTTCAGACTAAACCTGCACAATGGAAGTAGTGTGTAAAAAGATTCATCCCATAGACTGTACCTCCAAGTGTAAGCATCCGACTGTTTGGTATAAAGAAATAGGGGAAAGTTTCAGGCTCAACAAACTTATATAAATTTGAAAAATAGGGACCACTGTATCTGGAGTATGGGTTATCCATATACAAATCTTTAAAAATTCAAAATCAAACAACAACAAAAGCCAAACCCAACACAACCCAAAAAACCTCCAAACCTCCAAACCACAAAATGGAAAGAAAAGGAAAAAATGTAACTGAGTTGTGACTGCATTGGTGAGGACAGCTAAAGGACTCACAGATATATGAGTAAGGGGTAGATAGGGGTGTAGAAATAAGGCTGTAGCATAAGGAGACAGGAAAATGTTGAGAAGGCTCTCAAGATTATTTTTGCTGTCCTCATAGCAGTGGTGCTCCAGCTCTCTCATCATCTTGGTGGCCCTCTTCTGGACTTGCTCTAACAGGTCTATGTCCTTCTTGTGTTGGGGGCTCTAAAACTGTACACAGTACTCCAGGTGGGGTCTGATGAGAGCAGAGTAAATGTGGAGAATCACCTCCCCTGCCCTGCTGGCCACACTGCTCATGATGCAGCCCAGACACGGTTGCTGTCTGGGCTGCACTCACTGCTGGCTCATGTTGAACTTTTCACCAACCCAGACCTACAAATTCTTTTCCTCAGGGCTGCTCTCCAGCCATTCGCCACCCAGCCTGTATATCTATATCTATATCTATATCTATATCTATATCTATATCTATATCTATATCTATATCTATATCTATATCTATCTATATCTATCTTGTCCCTGTAGATACAGGAACTGAAAGAATGCACAGGCAACTATCAGGTGCTCTTAAATGTGTTCCTTTGCCAAAATGTTAACTGCAGACCCATGTCACTGGAATGATAGTTGGTCACTTTTTGTACTGGCATTGTTGGGTTTTTTTGCGGTGGTGAGTTGTCATCACTGATTATTCTGGGGTTTTTTTGCAATGTTGAAGTGATTGTCTTGTCGGGTCAACATTACAATCCTTTTTGAACTAGCTCTGTGCTGGTTTGAACTGGAGGATTTGAATGAGAAATTAGACTATAGGCTGAGAAAGGAAAACACTGATGATGCTACTTCACTCATAGCTTTACTGAGAAAGAAAAAAAAATGGTTTAAGACTGCTTTGGATGGCTTTGGGCTGTGGCAGCTCCTGCATGGCTCTTTCTCCCTTCCTAGCTGGATCTGAATAATCTCACTAACTTCTTTCCTGCTGCTAATCTCCCTGGCCCATCTACCTTTGCCTATCTGCTGCATACAACAGATGATGAGATAAGACTGGGGAAAGGGGAAAGGGGGAAGGTGGTAGGGGTGGTTAGAAACCCATCCTAGGGATTTTGATCTCTGGGAGGGGTGTGGTGTTTCTGTATTACCTTTTCACTGTATATAGAATCATAGAATCAGTCAGGGTTGGAAGGGACCACAAGGATTATCTAGTTCCAACCCCCCTGCCATCTGTAAATATCTGTTATACATTGTAAATATCTGCTTGTATATTGTGCAAAGCTGTAAATACAAAGCTCCATTTATTAACTTCCAGCCAACTGAGTCCTAGTCTGGGTTATTTCAAAGTGTGGGGTGCAGATAACTGCCCAACCACCACAAGCTCTCACAGACGTTTTGTATGAGGGAGATCTCAGAAGTCACTGAGGTCCCAGTGGAAGTCAGCAAGAGTCAGATATGAGTCAGGTGCTTGTTAATCTCAGCCATATTTTAAAATATCCCATTGTTTTCTTCCCTTCTCTTCTAAAATATGGCATAGAGGACAACATAAGCATCACTGGCAATGCTTAGTGCTTCACAAAGGCAATAATAGTAATTCTATAGTCAGCAACTTGCCAAGAAAAAAAAAAAACACCCAACCACAGGGCACAGACAAATGACAGCTAGCTACAGAGCAACAGAAATGCTTCTGTACAGCTTGCCACAGACACCTGCTCAGAAGGTGTGTCTCCTGTGTGTAGCCAGGCTGCAGTTAATTGTCAGGTCCCAAGCCATAGGACAGTTGTGTAGAGAGCAAAAGTCCATAGTATTTCTTAATTCTAAAAACAAAGCCAAGCAAGTCTCTTGTGTTGCACATTTTTTGGATTGGTGGTTCAGGAGAAGCAGATGTCTGTGAAATTTCTTCTTGACTGAAGGTTGATAGGAAGCCAACAGGATCTACTGGTGCCTTTAGACCTTTAGCAAGACAACCCTTAATTGTGGTCTTTATGCAATCCATGGAGCTACTAGGAACATCTGCAGAGTTGCAACGTGCAGGGAGCTGCAGAGGACTACTATGGAATTAAATGTTGATCTGCGTATAATATTTATTTGAAAGCAAAACTTTTTGAAACAGTTATAATTATAAAACATTCACATTCTGTTAAATACAGTTTATTTAATTGAGAGCAGTTGAAAGACTGCAAAAAACCTGTTTTCCTAGCTGATCTAGCAATATAAATTTGAATGGCCAAAGTGGCAATTTCTGCAGAGCACTTTGAATTCCTTCTATGGAAGCCACTATAAAAGTGCAAAGTATTATCATGCCAATAGTGGACTGTAGTGGAATGTCATGATTCTGTATGTAAAATCAGAAAACTAATTTTCCTTGTTTGCATAAACATCTCACTTTACACTTCTAAATAATGGATGAAAATCCAGAGAGGATTAAAATCTATGAAGGAACAGATAATTTTCAAAGGCTAAAGCTTTACATCTCCTGCAGTTACAAAAGCGTGAACTAACCACATTTCTTAAACTTTATTTTAGAGAAACCTTAGCATCTATTTGCTTTGAAAATAATTTTTTTACCCTAATCTATATTTATACTTGCAAACATGGTACCAGATACCACAAAGCAGTCAGTTCTGATAATCCCTTTTGTAAAGTTGTCCATATGTATCCTTGTGTTACAGTTAACAAAAAACTGAAGTTGTAAAAGGGTTTCCAGAAGTTTCAGATACAGCTGGGGGGGGGGTTATTTGGTATTGGTCAACTTTTGGGTAGTAAAGGTAAACCCAGTGTCATGCCCTTGAGGCTGGCAGACCTTGGGTCTATTCCTTTCTCTTAACTTCCTTCCTGATCTGCACTTACACATGCTTCAATAATGATCAGAATAATGATACTGCGTTCCCAAAAAAGAAGTTTTCTATCTTTAACTCTCTTCGATCCTAGTTATGGTTTGTAAATAATTTTTTACAATTATTCTGTCAGGTGAGGGCTGCCTTAAAATGTAGAATTTGGTAGAAAGAAATTAACACCACTCGAACTTCTTTAAGATGACAGTATTTTTCAGTGTCTGTGTGAGAGTTACCCTGTCTCATAAATATGCATTTTTTGCTGGGGCATTCTTTTTATCATCTATTGATTTTTAATCTGTTCCACATCCATAACATAGGTGATTCACATAAATGCATCCTCCTGCATTGCTCAAAACAAAGAAACTCCGTCTCCTTTTATTTAGTAGCTTTCTGATCATGGCAAATGCTAGTACATGTTGTGAAAGAGGAGTTTCAAAATGTGCTGGTTTGAACTGGAGGATTTGAATGAGAAATTTGACTATAGGCTGAGAAAGAAAAACACTGATGATGCTACTTCACTCATAGCTTTACTGAGAAAAAAAAAAAAAATGTTTTAAGTGTTGTAACCCAAATATAGGTAAGTCAGACTGCTTTGGGCTGTGGCTGCTCTTGCATGGCTCTTTCTCCCTGCCTTTCATAGCTGAATCTGAAAAATTTCACTAACTTCTTTCCTGCTGCTAATCCCCGTGGCTGATCTACCTTCACCTATCTGCTGCATAAAACAGATGGTGAGATAAGACTGGGGAAGGGGGAAGGTGGTAGGGGTGGTTAGAAACCTCTCTTAGGGATTTTTTTTAATCTCTGAGAGGGGTGTGGTGTTTCTGTATTACTCTTTTTACTGTATGTATCTGTAAATATCTGTTATACATTGTAAATATCTGCATTTACATTGTGCAAAGCTGTAATATAACTTCATTCCTTAACTTCCATCTGACTGAGTCCTACCCTGGGTTATTTCAAAGTGTGTGTGGGGGCAGATAACTGCCAAACCACCACACAAAACGACACACATAATTTTTTTTTTTTTTTAGAAAATGGATGTGGTTTACTGTTTTGACTTCATAGGATTCAGGAGGAAAACTAATTTGGTGTGGAGAAAACATTAATTCACTGTTTTGTTTTCTTGGCTGTTCCAGTTTTAAGACTAGGGCCCTAAACTGTAAAAAAAAAAATTTTCGAGAGAATGTGAGGGTGCATCCCAAAAGGGGCTGAGCAGAACATGAGATCTATTTATCTCTTTTCATTTCATTGGTTTGTTATTTTTCTACATAATCTGAGGTTCAGAGTGTTCTCTCATTTGCCTCCTTCCCTGTTTTTTTCCACTATTTCTCTCCCTCTGGCTTTGCCTGCTCTGTGCTGATCATTTGCTTTGGCTATTGGTAAGACTGGGAGCAGGGAAGAGTTAATATTGTCTTAGATGGTACACAGCCCAAGGGGGTCCCTGCATTTTGTCTTGGGAGGTTAGCTGGATTATTGCCTAGTTGTGTGTATGTATATATATATATATACACACATATATTTATATATGTGTATTACCTTTTATATTTAGTCTCCTTAGTCAATAAGAATTTTGGTTTACTTACAAAATTCTGAGTAGTGTGGTAATTTACCCTTGGGGGATAAATCCCAAACCCTAAG
>VWZI01012486.1:939869-966258 GCA_013396835.1 Psilopogon haemacephalus
AAGGGTTTAAACCCCCCATAATTTCTTTTTTTTTTTTTTTTTTTTTTTTATGAGATGCTATTTTTTTCTTGGAGGAAAAAATATTTTCAATGAGAAAAGATGAAATAGTTTTCATCATATTCTTTATTACTGTGCTGTAACCAGCTGAACAAATCATGCCCAGAGTCTGTGTTTTCTTCCAAAAGTTCACAAACAGTTATTCTATAAAAATAATCTTTATCAATTCCCTCATTGTGTTTTCTCCTGATAAATCCAATAGTTCTGTAGTTAGCTTTAATTCACTGAATTTGTCAGAGGGATTGATGCAAGTGATTTCAAACACTTACTACATTTCCCAAATTTGGAATTTTACTGTGCATCCTCTGGCAGTTTTTCTTTCCCAGAGAAGTAATTTACGGCTTTTTATTTGATGAGTTTAGCTTAACAGTGGCTTGGAACAGGAAAAATGTTCAGCACAATCCATGCATATGATGCTTTAAATTTGATCGCTTCAGTATGGTATGTTCATTTAATAGTCAAATTTACATTTTCTAAGAGTATGTTTCTCCTTGGTTTTCCTTTTCAGCGATTATTTCCAGTGTGAAAATCCTAAATTTCTGGTGCAAACCATGGTTAAAAGCCTCAAGTCCTCCTACAGCAATCCCTGTGTAGTCTTTGCTAAATTCTCTCTCTGCTTATCTGTGGTGAGGTGCAGATTTGTAAAGTTACCCTTCCTTGGGTCAAGGTAGAAGATGGGAAATAGACATACTCATGTATTTTTCTTAGGTGAAATGACAGCTTACTGAGATGCTTGTTAGATGTTTAGAGTTATGCTGTCACTTGGAAATGAAACGTTGTCTTCCTTGTCTGTGATGCAAAGAATTTGTTTGAAATTATTTATTTATTTTAATCAAAGATCACCACATTTTTACTTTCAGGCGATTTGTTCACCAAATACATTGGTTTGTGGCACTGAAAGTAGACAGGTGGCATTGGATTTTGTTCCTAGCCAGCTCTGAGGTGGAATGACAGACTTTCCTGTATGAGTGTGATATGGCCCACTCGTGGAAAAATTCCACTAGCCACGGTCCAAACCCGATTTTCATCTCTAGGAGCATGGAAGAACTTAGCAATCGTTAAACAAAACAGCATCTCCTTCTTTCTCAACAGGTACGAACACAAAGGAACACCCAAGAAAGGAGATGTTAAGAGAAGCTTCCAATGAGACAGCAACATAATTGTGTGGGGAGTCCCTGTCCTGATGGTTCCCAGAGGGAAAGGAGTCTGTAGACTCATGGAAAGAAGGGGAGCATTTGTGCCCTCTCAAATCATGCTACATAAATTGAACGTGCCTACTTTCTCAGTTGGGATATTGCAAATGCCAGTGCTGTAATGGATATGGGTTGGTTTGTGCAGAGCTAGCAGAAATGCCCCACACAGCCTGTCTCCATGCTCTGGCACACATGAATGCTTCTACAAGCACCTCCAATGCAGAGAAGCAGGAAAAGGTCATCAGAGTTGGTGTTGTATGTGCCCACAGTCCTTGTGTGTGATCATGAAGCAGGGATACACTGGTGAATTAGAGAGACAGGTGGAAAAATTTTCATTGATTTCCTAGGCTGACTCAACAAGTTATGTGGTCTGCCTCAGGTTTGGTGCTCAACCTAGAGGTTTGGGAGAAGCAGAAGAAGAGGAATTGCTGTCCTCCTGGCTGTTTGGTTAGCTAGTGCTGGCAGACTGCCAGCTAGTGCTGGCATTGGAGATTGTGAGAACATCCAAAAACACACACAAGGGGCAAGATCTTGGAGTTCTTTTTCTAGGCTGTCTAAAATGGGTACCTTGAGAATTCATTGCAACCCAGAGACCACTGGCTAGTGGTCAGGACTTAGGAAGAATAAATTGAGAACAAATAAGTACACACTGACTCAGAGAAACTTACTGAGTCATTCTGTTTTAAATTTGATGTCTGACAGAAGAGGGAGCTGAATGTAAGTATTGATCACTATTTCAATGATTAGGTGTTCTGATAAACTGTGAGTGAGCTTTATCTGATCTCCTTCCAAGTGAAGCCCCTTGTGAGTTTTTAGGTTTATACACTGTGTGGTAAAAATGCTGAAGGGAGAGGGTAAATTTAGTTAGCTCATTTTTTTTTACTGAGATTGGAAGACAGTAGAAAAAATCCACTGCTACTTCATTAGGACACACGGCTCAGACAGCCAACCGTGTCCAGGGCTGCATTAAGAGAGTCATTACCAGCAGGGCAAGGGAGGTGATTCTCCCCCTTTACTCTTCTCTTGTCAGACCCCACCTGGAGTACTGTGTGCAGTTCTGGAGCCCCCAGCACAAGAAGGACATGGAACTGTTGGACAGAGTCCAGAGGAGGGCCACGAAGATGATCAGAGGGCTGGAGCACCTCTGCTATGAGGACAGGCTGAAAGAGTTGGGGCTTTTCAGCCTGGAGAAGAGAAGGCTTCGAGGAGACCTTATAGCAGCCTACCAGTATCTGAGGGCTACAGGAGGGCTGGGGAGGGACTGTTCACAAGGTCTTGTAATGACAGGACGAGGGGGAATGGGTTCAAATTGGCGGAGGGGAGATTTGAACGGGATGTTAGGAAGAAATTCTTCACAGTGAGGGTGGTGAGGCACTGGAACAGGTTGCCCAGGGAGGTTGTGTCTGCTCTCTCCCTGGATGTGTTCAAGGCCAGGCTGGATGAGGTCTTGAGCGACCTGTTCTAGTGGGAGGTGTCCCTGCCTGTGGCAGGGGGTTGGAACTGGATGATCTTTGAGGTCTCTTCCAACCTAAACCATTCTATGATTCTATGATTCATTACTGAGTAGGGGTAGTAATGAAGGACTGTGCTTGGTAGTGGGTGTAAAATTTGCATAATGCTTCAAATGTGTCTTCTGCACATGCCTAGGATACACAGGTTTCCAGTGTGCTGTATCCTTCTGAAAAGTCCTTCCAAGCTTCGTAGGTTTGCTGTTGTGTGAGGTCACTGTTGATGGAGATTCCTAGTGAGAGATTGCATGGTTTGAATCCATCACACAAGCAGCATAAAGGTAGCCCTAGAGACTCCTTTTTTTCTACCAGGCTCAGAACTACTGCTATTGCTGCATATGTTCTTTGGTCATTTGCAGGGCATTGTTATAGCTGGATTATATCTCCTCCTCCAGTACTTTTCCTGGTTAGGAATTCTTAAGATGCAGATAGGCTTTAACCTTTGTCTTATCAAGTAAAGCCAATCAACTACCCGATCAATGACTGACAATGACATAAAAAGTATATTCTGTGAAGTTGTTTGGGTTACCAGCCATGGAAATGTTAGCACACTGCACTCTCATTACCATACACAACGGAATTAAATGTAGATTTCCAAGCAGGGGTAAGCAGAAGTTTGTGCACAAATCCCCATGAACAATGCTGTGGGATTTGTGCAGCCCTCTGAAACTGTCCCCCTTAGTGTATGTGAGAGCATTAACTCCTCATGGATGAATGTGTTATTGACTCTGAGTAAACAGCTCTTTTTAAAGACTCTACAAAGTGTTATTGGCCAATAATACACAGTAAATAGACAAAGAATTACACTGTGACAGTTAGAACAAAAGAGAGAAAGAAAGGGGTACAGATAATGAATCATTAATGATCAGGAGTTCTGTGTTGCTTTTTAAGAGTTGCCTGAGGGAGATAAGTGGGAGGGCTAAAACCCCTCCATGTGGTGTGGACATCAGGCTGGTTGTGAGGAACACTAAAAGACAGATTCTTTTTTTATCTAATTGAGGCTCCCTCCTGATATTGCCAGGCCCAGAACGGTTTGCCCAAAGATTCTAACCATAGTCTTACGCTATGAGCTTATCGAAATGCAAGGCCAGTAACAGAGATCTGAGGAAAAGAAAGGACATTCTGTAATAAAATAATATATTACTGAAATAGTATTGTCTTTCCTTTACGTTTTTGGCTGATTGCAACCTTCTAGAATGTGTTTGGCCTGTGTGGTGGTTTAGCAGTTATCTGCCCCCCCCACTGTGAAATAACCCAGGCTAGGACTCAGTCGGCTGGAAGTTAAGGAATGAAGCTTAATATTTACAGCTATGCACAATATACAAGCAGATATTTATAATGTAGAAGAGGTATTTACAGATATATACAGTAAAAAGGGTAATACAGAAACACCACACCTCTCTCAGAGATCAAAATCCCTAAGAGGGGTAACCAACCACCCCTACCACCTTCACCCCTTCCCCAATCTTATCTCACCATCTGTTAATGCAGCAGATAGGCAAAGATAGATTGGCCAAGGGGTTAGCAGTAGGAAAAGAAGTTAGTGGGATTATTCAGAATCAGCTACAAAAGGCAGGGAGAAAGGAGCCATGCAAGAGCAGCCACAGCCCCAGAGAGGTCTGAAGCAGACTGACTTATCTATATTTGAGTTACAACTCTTAAAACATTTTTTTTCTTTCTCAGTAAAGCTGTGAGGGAAGTAGCATCATCTGTGTTTTCCTCTTTCAGCCTATAGTCTAATTTCTCATTCAAATCCTCCAATTAGTTCAAACCAGCACAGCCTGTAAGTAGTGGGACTGACTATTGACTTGCTTAGGTTGGGAGGAAGACTCTCTTCATATTGCCCAGCTTTTGGCTCATAATGTACAAGAGAGCTCGGATTAGCTACATTTAATGGAGAAGAGAAGGGAATATTCTTCATCTTTTAAGTGGTATATAAAAAAATAAAGCTGATGATCTTTTACACAGCATATGAGAAATTTCCTGATTTGCCTTAGCATAAAATCCCAGACATTCAAAGGCAGTTGACACTTCCTTAAATGAAAAGGCTACCTCAAAACCCCAGTGGCCTGATTTTGTTTGGAAGAAACCAAAAAACTTCAACTCTCTGGCTGCTCATTGATAAGTATACAAGTGAATCTAGCTTAATGGAACTGAATCTTCCATAAGGAAGAGAGTGAAATTACCATATTCATAAGTACTGGAGGTTCATCCAATAGTCACAGAAATTACTGTTTCTACTCTTAATTTTGCTTTGGCTGTGTGGATGTGAGTATGTCTATAGGAAAAGATGTACTCTGCCAATTGCTGTGCTGGGAAGAGTGGTTTCCTGCTGCTTTTAAATGTTCTGTGTCAAAAGGAATGTGATCTCTCAAAAGGAACCAGAGGTGGCTTAGAGAAATAGCCTTCATCATGACAAACATATGGCACTGGCAGTATGGCAACACAGGGTAGGGTAGAGATGGATGTACTTGTTTTCTGGATTGTCTAAAAGTTAAATTATAGATAGCCCTGTGCTACATGGTCAGTACTTCACTGGATGAATACACAGAACAATCCAAGTCTAATCTGCAGCATTTTTATGAGAGTTTTAAAATACTTCTTAAAAACGGGGAAGGGAATGAGGGGGAAAGTGGGATCCTCAGACTCCATGTGTATTTGACTATACAGATCTAGACAGACACATGTATATATAGAAATACATATGTATGGGCAAATTACAGCATCACAGGATGTTAGGGGTTGGAAGGGACCTCTGGAGATCATGGAATCCAACCCCCCTGCCAGAGCAGGACCATAGAATCTAGCACAGGTCACACAGGAACTCATCCAGATGGGCCCTGAAAGTCTCCAGAGAAAGAGACTCCACAACCTCTCTGAGGAGCCTGTGCCAGTGATCTGTGACCCTTACGGTAAAGAAGTTTTTCCTCATGTTGAGGTGGAACTTCCTATGCTGTAATTTATATCCATTGCCCTTTGTCCTATCACAGGGCGCAACTGAGAAGAGTTTGTCCCCTCTCTCTTGACACCCAGCCCTCAGATATTTATAAACATTGATTAGATCCCCTCTAAGTCTTCTCTTCACCAGACCAAAAAGTCCCAGGTCCCTCAGCCCTCCATTGGATTCTTTCAAGTAGATCCCTATCCCTCCTGAACTGGGGAACCCAAAACTGAACACGATATTCCAGGTGATGTCTCACCAGGGCAGAGTAGAGGAGAAGGAGAACCTCCCTCGATCTGCTGGCTACATTCCTCTTAATGCACCCCAGGATCCCATTGTCCTTGGCCACGAGGGCACATTGCTGTCCCATGGTTAGCCTGTTGTCCACCAGCACTCCAAATTGTCTTATTTGTGAACCAGTTCTGGTCTCTCATCTTTAACTTGCAGTTACTCTTGGCTGTACTTTCCAATAGCAGCAACAAAACCCTGTGTAACTTCTAATAGGTCTCATACACAGATTTAATTATTTACAGTTTCACTCTGTTCATACTTAAAAAAAATTAATCTAGCCAGTTCGAGTTGTGGTGCAGAAAAGGCGTATGTGCCATTGTTTGAAAGGCAAAAAGGTTTTGATCCTCTCTCTCTCTCTCTCTCTCTTTTTTTTTTTTTTTTTTTTTTTTTTTTTAAGACAAGTAAGAGCTCAAGGACAAGAATAAGAAAGTGAAAATATGAGTTTGAAAGCCAGCAGATGCACAGTCTGAAATAGAGACACTGTCCCAGCCATGTCTGATAACAGCAACATTTACTGTTACAAAGGGTACACAGGAAGACATACTAATGGTTCCTGAGCCTGGCAGGAAATTCTGGTGAGAGAGAACCAGGCATAGGCTGGAAAACTAAGAAAAAAACTCTTAATTGGTCTGGTGAGAAGACTTTCTCCAGCACTGTGAATGCAATCCCTTTGTGCTCCTTCCCCTTACTCTTCCCCATCTGCTTTTGAGTGCTTCGGAATTAACTTTGCAACTCTTAACTTCTGATAAGATCCAGAAAATTGATGGCACAAGGCACCGCAGGTGACCTCTTCTGAGCAGCGAGGAGGGTTGATGTTCCTGGCAAGCTTTCAGGTTCAGTGACACAGCACACCACTTCCTCTCTCTGTCCTGAAAGGGAAATGTCCTTGGCCTGTTGGGTTGCCGCTTGGCCTCCCAAACGCCAGCCCCGGGCTGTGGTGTCAGCAGCGTGATGTGGAGGAGCCGCAGGGAGAGCAAAGAGCAAGTGACATCTTGGACTCATCGGCTGCCCCTGAGCTGCCGTGCTGAGTCCGGGGCTTTTCCCGGCTTGGCACTCTTGCTGCTGGCTGGGCTACTGCCCTGCGCCGCTTCGGCGAGGCCTCTGCGATGCGCAGCGGCCGGAGGCTGTTAAGTTGTCTGGTTGGTTAATTAAGGCTGGCTGCCTAGGAAGGTCCATCTGTTCCCAGGTAAATTGTCTCGCTATTTTTTTCCCCCTTTGGCAGGCGTACAAAAAGCTCACATCAGCTCTTCCAAAGGATGGATGGGTAGTCTCCTGTGCCGAGGTGGCATTCCTTCTCTGCTTTCCTGGAGGCACAACGGCCAACATGGAGTCACACTGAGACTGCCATGTGTTGGTATGAAAGACAGGGTAACACTCTCCCCTATGGCTGCACGCTCAACGCTTACAGAACAACAGCTCCTCTTGCTCTGCTTTTGGCAGCTCCTGTGTCCTTCGCTTTCTAGGATGTCTCCTCTGGCTGCAGCTATACAGACACAGCCTTACTGCAATCCCGGTCTCTCATCTGCTCTAGGTCTTGTTTAGTGCCTATGAGAGCCACATGAATGGAAATGTTTACTTGGTGTGCAAGTGTGATAATATGTTCGGCACATCACACGTTCACACGTGGGTCGCCGTTGCCACAAGAACTACAGGTTTGTCTTTGCAGCATCTGCCCTGGCATGTGAAGAATGTCCATTTCAAGGGCCAGGAACTGAGGCAACATAAAGGGCAGATATCAACTCCCCCCAAATCGGTGATGTGTGATCCCAGTTCTCCCAAAGCCTAGAAAATGCCTGGGTTCCCAACCACCTTTGCACTTGCCCTGCTTTAATGATAAGGACAGTGGAGGAGAACATAAGTGTCATGGACAACTGAGCACTTGTCAGCTGCACTTTAAGAGAGCCTCACCAAGGCCACAGCATGTCTGTTTTTCCCCTCTAAGCCCCTTTCTCCTCTCCCAACTGTTACTGCTGATAGCTGGACTTAACCAGTGAAGAGGAAGGACTTTATGGGGAAACAGCTTGGGGACTCACTGATACTAAATAATGGCTTCAGTGCAACAGGTCCTTATTTAAAATTTGATTTTATGATATGTACCCAAATATTTAAACTTTTTTTTTTTTTTTTTTTTCATCAGTGATTAAACCCAATCTAAGTTATACAGAAATTGGGTAAGAGTGTGGGGACTGACTGCTCGTCTTTCCTCCAGTGCAAGGTGGGAGTGCTGGCATGTGGATAGCTGCAGAATGGTTACCCTGTGCTAGGAGAACATGGCCACCCCAGCAGATGGGGAGATAAAAAAAAAAAAAAAAAAAAAAGAAAGAAAGAAAAAAAGAANAAAGAAAGAAAGAAAGAAAGAAAGAAAGAAAGAAAGAAAGAAAGAAAGAAAGAAAGAAAGAAAGAAAGAAAGAAAGAAAGAAATAAATAAATAAAGAAAGAAAGAAAGAAAGAAAGAAAGAAAGAAAGAAAGAAAGAAAGAAAGAAAGAAAGAAAGAAAAGGTTTTACTGTTTTGAAAGCAATGAGCTTTATTTCATCCCCTGTTTGACAGTCTTGCCTGGGGCTGGTCAATCTACTCCTGTAAACACAGCTCTTGGCCAGAATGCTTAAGAATATACTGGAATGGGGGAGATTATAGTTGTTTTAAATTTTTTAAAGTTGATTTTAATTCTGAGTAAAATGTAGGGTAATATGTGAAGGCACTGCTTTTGGATCCCAGACTGAGATGGAGATGAGAAGCTCCCCACGGAAAGTATGTAAGTACATTTAAAATCATAGAATCACAGAATCAGTCAGGGTTGGAAGGGACCACAAGTATCATTTAGTTCCAACCCCCCTGCCATGGGCAGGGATTTGCAAGAACTTTGCTAACATTCTTAGATAGGGAGCAGTGTAAACAGGAAAATGCAATACAAATATTGCATCGAAGGAAAAAAACATAGTATTTCACTTCTACAGCTAACAAAAAGAAAACATCTCTGTTCTCGAATTTTAAGTAGCATTGAGATGGAACCAGCACTGTATGGGCAACGCTTCCCAAAGCTTCTGGGACTGCACTCTTAACAGGGCATCTCTTGATGCATTTTCACTTAGAAATATCAGCTCAAATTAATTTTCAGCTCGACTCTGCCTCTGAACACAGCCCTTCCCCCCAAAGTGAACACAAAGTGGCTGTGGTGACTGGAGTGTGTCTGGTGAAACAAGCTCCAGCTAGCCTGGGCTTGTTCTTTGTGGGTTATGCAAGTCTTAAAGCTTCTGACTTCCTGTGACATTAGTTGTGTTAGGTTTTAAAGCAAGACTTATAAACCACAAATAACGTATTTATACAGAACATCTGGCAGCTTTCTAGAAGATCTACTGATGCACAGGAACTGCCTGTGGTTTCATTTACATGTATGATTTGCTTGCTGTTTGGAAAAGAGGCTATCTTTTAGGTGCAGTAACCTCATGCAGTGTGGTCCTGGTTTGTGCCTGTGTTTGGAGGTAGAGCTTAGGTCCTGGCAAAAGTTCTGTGATGAGGAGCACATTCTCTCCTAAGCAGGCTCATTACACAGTGGGGAAGTGAAGGATTAGAAGGATGGAAGTTACTGTCCTGCCCCCAGGGCTGTCTTTGCCTTGGAGGAGTGGAAACAGTAACCAGCTCCATCTGTCAGGACATCAGGACAGCCATGAAGGCTTTAAGCCTGCCCTTACCAATGGTGTTACAGTGTGTTTTCTATGTCCTGACACCTGCCTCAGGAGTGGGTAGGGACACAGCAAAAAGGAGGAATCTGATTCTGTCTTTGCGCAAGACACCTTTTTGCATCTACCAGCACTACAAGCTGCTCCTGGAAGAGCATGTAAGACCAATCTGGATCTTCTCCTTTTCTTGTGAAAATAACACTAATAATAACCCCACCAGGAGAGTTCTGAGCTGGCACATTTTATGTTGCAGTGAGGCTCAGATAACTATTTACGCACCAAGGATGAGGAACATTATTGAACTGGCTTGCAGTAACCTGATAAGCCACTGGAAGAAAGCCATAGCTCACTGTGTGCCTTATCTCCTGTAGAAAGATGCAGGTATTGCTTCTGCTGGGCAATATGTTTCTGGCTGATGGTGTCAAAACACCATGAAAGCAACGTGAGGTAGAGAGCCTATGCTAGTGGAGAAAGATGAGACCTACTGAAAAGAACATACCAACAAGTTAATGCATAAACCTCCAGCCCTCATACAATGTCTTCCTGAGGTGCTGCCTTGCACGGGTTCTCACTGCAAGTTCAGTGGTGTCAGTTTTGTGGTCTTGCTGTGTGACAGTCTGGGTGATTTATGCACGAAAAGGAAGCTTTTAGTTGTATATTGCTGAGAAACTACAGGGCTAGTCTGGAAGTGTCAGGTACTCCTTGTAGGATGTTTTGCCTTTGTAAGTTACGTCCACAGTCTTGGCATCATTGCTTTTCTCCTTAAGAGCCAGTTGTGAGCTTAGGTTTTGTACTTTCCCAGTCTCCTCTCTGCCTCAGCACATGAAATACTTTGATTGAAACGTCCCATTTTTGATACACATCATGTCAAAGAGTAATGAGCAAAAAAACAGATATGAAATTGGGACAGGGTCTGGTTAGGAAAACGCTTCAGTGTGAAATGCATTTGGTCATAAATAGAACTTTCCTCACCACCCCCCACCCCCCCAAAAAANAGCTTTAGGGCTAGTGTAACTGACCATTTTCTTTGATTGGTTTCCTTCTCTGTGAATAGATTGGAAGTGAAAGACAAGAATTCTGTTGGAGGTGTTCAGATCACACTGGCAACAATCAGCACATGTTTTGAATGAATAAAATAAGGACATTCTTGCCAAGTAGTTTCACAAATGCTCAAATATAGTCAAACAAAGACTTAATCTGGGCTCAAAGACACGTATCTCAGCAGATGTGTGTAAACTAAATCAAATCCCCTGGGAACAGTACTTAGGAGTTATTCTTAGGCGTTGGAAGGACAAGGATGGTCCATCTGTGAATTTATTACAAGAGATGCGAAGCATCGTATGAAAGTCATTGCAGGACTGGAGGACAGCATGGTTAATTTTGCAGGAAGTTTAGAGGTCATTCCTAAAATCTCTGTTTAATTAAAACAGAATCCCTTGGAATCAGAATAGAATGTAACATCTGAAGACTCTTATTTACTGGGATGTGACCAGCTAGTAGGAAGACAGGTAGTTTTGCTACTGGATTCAGTGGGGCCAGGATTTTGCTGAACGACATAGGATATTTTCTGATTCTTTTGAAAATTTCCCACTCATAAAATTAAATCTCTTGAACTGGCAGGAGCATAAGCATTTTAGAAATTTATGATTTAAAATTGTATGCAAGGATTCTTGTGCAAAGATACCAATTAGGTGGCAGTTTATGACAGTTGCACACCATTAAGAAAACCAAACTGAAACAGTGAGCTCTTAAAAAGCATAGTACAGTCCTTCAGCTCAAACATCTAGAAGAACATATCTCCAACAGGCCTTAACTCCTATCTTGCCCATTGCTGAGCTTACTGAGCTGGATAGGCTCTGCCACATGCAGAATTCAAAGCTGTAGAATTAACCTGGTGAGCAGATAACCAAAGCTGAGAGGTCCTTAAATTTTCCTGGTAGTTGCAATGTAAATGATGCAGTGGACTGCAGCTGGGACAACATGGCCTGGATAAAACATACTGTCATTTGAAGAAGAATGCTTCAATTCAGAAAAGGTTTTACAGACCAGATTCAACACCTTCATTTAAATCTAGATGCACAGCTATTGCCAGGTGCAAATCTGAAGGCACTAGAAAACTGCTCTTGTGCTACAAGCGATGCTTCCCTTCAGCCTGCAAGCAAACAAAAAACCTCTCTACTACCTTGTTGTGTGTAGTGTGGTACTCTGGGTTTGGAAAAGAGAGATTAAAAGATATTGGATTTCAGTTTTGGAAAAATGCAGCTTTGAACAGGTTTTTGTGTTAGTTGTTTGGAACAACTCTTGTGCTCTGCAGCAGTCTGAGCACTGAATACTGCCGCAGACTTCCTGGATTTTGTGGGTTGGTTTGTTTTGTTTTGTTTTTCATTCAAGATGACAGATATGAAAACAAAATAATGAAATACCTAAAACAGCATCTTAGACCTGATGCTTTTTTAGAAACATCAGAAATAGTACTTCCTTCTATACCTACAAACCATGGGTGCCCGAAAGGGTTCAGAGTCCAAGTGCCAATTTAGTCAGTGAAATGAAAACAGAAGATCCATCCCAAAGAAACCAAGCAGATAATCATTGCCACCCACAGACAGTGGCAACTGAATTACAGTTTGTGAAAGTAGTCAGCAAGGTCAGAGTGAAACTCAGGGTGTGAACGGTTTGAATACGAACAAAATGTCTGAAAGGGAACAATATCAGGTCAAAAGACATTTGGTTGATGAAAGTCAGACCCACAAAAAGCTCTGCATGTTGCAAAAACATGTTGTAAACAGCTGTGTGAACTTCAGCAGGACAATCCCAACAGCCTGTGTGGGGCTGGAAACAACAGCCCAGCGTACATGACATGAGGAACAGCTCTGAAAGCAGAGGTGGATTCTCCAGCGGGAGTGTTAATGGCATGACTTCAGAGGATGAACGAGCTGCTGGTCTAAGGGCAAACAAGGCCATGACTCTTGTAAAGTAGGGTTTTGGTGCCCAGGAACTCATCAGCACGAGTGAATGGAATTTGGCTTGTGCTGGTGAGGCTGTCCTCACATAGGTGCATAAACTTTGAACAGCTGTGACTGCATGTAACTCTTAATGGTGCTCACTCTGAACAGAAGATCCATTCCCTAGTTTGGCACTAAAGTTAGCACTATAACAGATTTGCATATTGATATGTAGCTGTCACCTACAAATTACTGGGATAATTTTCAAGAGATTAATTCATCTATATATTCACTTCTAGGAAATGCCTTCATGGACTATTTACAATTATTTAGTTTCCATCCTCAAAACATTTTCATGTTTCTTCGCTCCTTGTTGCTGAAGTGATTTCCAGAAAGACAAGCTTTTGCTTGTGCTCATTCCTGAGGTTTTTTTGCTTTTTGTGGAACATGAACCTGAAAGAAAGTAGTTGTGGATGTTAAAAACAGATATGTGGTGGGAGGGAAGCAGGCTCTGCCAGCATGGTGTGTTTAAGATCTGATCCTCAGAAGTGTTTGGTATTTTCTGCTCCTGCTGTCCTTGTATCTGTAGAATGTGAAGTTCCAGCTGGACCTCTACAAATTTTTACGCTATGGCTACCATTTCCACTTGCTGAGATTTTATTCTGTAAATATTGTTCCTGTTCCCCAATAACATAGAATTGCTTTCTGCATTTTTTTTTTTCTTCACCAGAGTTTAAGGTTAGATGGAGGAAAGGTTGAAGGTGACTTTCCATGTTTGAAATCAGTGCTGAAGTGTAATTGCCAATGCTCAGCCTTCCCTTGCCATCTGGAAGCTTTAGCATCACTGCAAAATGTGAATTGGTGTCATGAAAATACTAGCAACCTTTACAGTAGCCTCTGACTTCTTCTTCCAATGCACACTGCATCACAGTTTTTCTGCAGCAGTTATGAGTGGATGACTTCAAGGGTCAATAAATATGTTTAAAATTTAAAGAATTGCAAAATATTCATAGTCACATTCTTGAGGGAATAATGCCAGCTTACACCATTCGAGGATTTACCCTCGGGGAGGCTTTTGAATGACACTTTACAGTACTCAAAACCTTAAACAAAACTTTCAACTGTGTTTAATTATGGAATCATAGAATTATTTATGTTGGAAAAGGCTCCTAAGATCATTGAGTGCAACCACAACCTTACACAGCCAAGCCCACCACTAGAGCATATCCCTTAGAAAAAAAGCCTAGATGTCTTTTTATCTCAGAAGGTGTTAGCTAATTGTAAAAAATGAGGTAAAATTCTTCAATTAATCTGTTGACATACCTAACTTGCTTTCTTCATCACAAGGTCTCTCTGTAATTGTTGTTTTTTGGGAGCACAACTAATAACTGTGGGCATCTGCCATTCTCACCGAAGGTTAGAGAACAGGCTGAGTAGAGGATGGGCAGTCTGTGCCACCTGAAGACTTGAACATCAGTTGCTCCTAGAGGCTCCCAAACTTATAGTCTTAGATGATCAGTATGCTGCCTAACTTTGCAGCTGCCTAAATGCATACTTAGAAGTGATCCTAGCACTGCTCTGATCCAGACAGCACTGTCCCCGAGTCTCTGTGCTCAGTCTGACATGTTGAGCTGAGATTTATCATCATTCAATACCAGTCTTGCTTCCTACTCATGGTTTCCTTGGCTTCCTCAGAGCAAAGCTACTACTTCCCTTGCAAATGCTGCCTTCCTAGTAGCCAACAATTTGTTTTACCTTCCACTTGTGCCCAAAGGAATTTGAACCCGAGTTTTCCACCACTGTGATGAATGCCCTCAGGGCTGTTCTGTAAGTGAGCTTTAATATGCTTTGTTAGAGAAGACTGTCAGCAGTTTAAAGGTGTGTTCTCTTAGAAGCAAACATCCCAATCTGTTTTGTGTTGTGACAAGTATTCAACGCATGAACATCGTGAATGCAGCCCTCCCAAAACAGCAGGAATGCAGAAACTTGGGGTCCCAGGTGAATAGTCTCTACACCACCCTTTAAAAGCATTCTGGTGAGGAAAATAATGAGTAACATGTAAAGATTGAGTAGAGCAGGGGGAGTTACCAAATTTTGTCCTGTCACAAATAGTGTAGCTGCACCAAGAAAACACCCTTACCTCCCCCCGTGTAGGTGTGTGTTTTTCTCAGAGCCAGCTATCATCTGCCACTAAGTGTAGGGAAGAGTCTGAAGTAGTATAGGGAAGACTCTGCTGGATATGTCAGTGCCCCATGGCTTGAGCTGGCATTCGGTAGCTAGAAGAGGCACATCCCAATCCTTTTGCCTTGCAAAGCAAGTTGTCTCAGAGTGTCCCAGGTTGAGAAGTAATGTTCTGCTGTCCTTGGATTCATATGTGGTTGGGCTGTAATTGAGGTGGCTCTCATGCTGGGAAGAGGAGTTGTTCTCCCTTCAGACTGACAGTGGGTACCACTCAATGTTGAAGAGACTGGGTTAATGGAAATCCCAAGGCTTACCCCGGTGAGATGGCCTTCTCACTGACTTTATACAGGATTTCTAGCGACAACTGTTTCCATGACATATTTTAAACCATTTAGGTGTGTCATTGCTGTTTGTATTCTTATTGATGGCCTGCTTAATTACATATTCAATACACAAGTTTACCTTAAACATCTGGTATGACAGCAAATTGCCAGGCTTAAAACTTCATTTTCTTTGTACACTTTGCTTAGACACCAAGAAGAGAAATATATCTCAATGTTCCTTAATGATCCTTAGACTGCTGTCCTCAGTCCAGTTTGATTCTGCCTGCTCTCAACAGTAATTCTTCCGCATCAGAATGATTTTTAAACTGACAAGTTATAGGAAAGGTGTGGGAGAAATTAAGACTGTGGTAGTCACTTTATATTGAAAAAGGTATTTTTATTTTGAAGGAGCCTTTTCATATCACTGTCAAAGAAATGTCCATGGTAAATTTGATTCAGACAGATACTCACAACTGGGACCGAAGTTTTGCTGTCATGCATAAAGGAAGACTTGAAGGAAGCTCTGCTATGTTTTATGATTTTTGTTTGCTTCTTTGTTTCTATTCAGATAAAAAGCAATAACCAAAATTAACTTTTCTAAGAGGCAGACGCTCGGGAGTCAGTGCTGGTTGCACGCAGGCTGTGGTGAACAAGTCGCACATAGTTCACCACTGTTTTCCTCTCAGGAGGGCTGTACCAATTGCACATGGACTGATGCTCCTGACCAAGCCCAGGAGGACTCAGAGCACACTGAGCAAGGCAGTGCTGGGACCTGCTTTCTGTGCACTTTGGTCTAGTACTCTCTTATTATTTGATGGAGTGCAATGTCATGCACATGGATCGAGGAAACTCCAAGCACGGATACAGGCTGGATAATGAATGGATTGTGAGCAGCCTTGAGGAGAAGGATCTGGGGATGTCAGTGGATGAAACACTAAATATGAGCCAGCAATGTGTACTCACAGCCGAGAAAGCCAATTGCATCCTGTGCTCCATCAAGAGAAGTGTGGCCAGCAGGTCGAGGGAGGTTCTTCTGTCCCTCTGCTCCTCTCTTGTGAGACCTCACGTGGAGTACTGCATTAAGCTCTGGGACCTCCAGCACAAGATAGATACGGATCTGTTATACTAGGTCCAGAGGAGAGCCACAAAAATGATCAAGCTAGGACACCTCTCCTAGGAATAAAGGCTGAGAGAGTTGGGGTTGTTCAGCTTGGAGAAGAGAAGGCTCTGGGGAGACTGTATAGCAGTCTTCCAATACTTGAAGAGGGCCTACAGGAAAGATAAGGAGGGACTCTACCTCAGGGAGTGTAGTGACAGTATGATGGTTAGTGGTTTTAAACTGAGAGTACCTTTAGAGTGAACATTAGAAGGAAAATCTTTACTGTGAGGGTGGTGAGACACTGGAATAAGTTGCCCAGGGAAATTGTGGATGCCCCCTCCCTGGAACTGTTCAAGGCCAGGTTAGCTTTGTGTAACCTGGTCTAGTGGAAGGTATCCCTGGCCGTAGCAGGTTTGGAATGAGATGATCTTAAGGTCTCTTCCAATAAAAAAAAAAGAATTCCATGATTCTATGACTCTTTTACAGTGCAAATTTTATTATTGCTTTGAAATTCTGATTGTTGAAAACAAATTATTTTCTGTGGAAGAGATTCCCACCTGTAAACCCCAGTGCTGTCTTTAAGAGATGAATGGGAAGTGAGGTGTCATGGCGGCAGGTGTCATGGGAGAGTTAATGAGGTGCTATGGTTTTGTTTTCTCGGTAGATGAAAAGATTCCTGACTCAAAAAAAATCTTCTTCTGATACTAAAACTGTAGGATTTGGGCCTTTTCCTTCAAGAGGTGGGGAGAAGGCATTTACCATGATCATGATAAAGGATGATCAGAGGCTGGAGCACCTCTGCTATGAGGACAGACTGAAAGAGTTGGGGCCGTTCAGTCTGGAGGACAGGAGGCTCCGAGTTGACCTTCTTGTGGCCTTCCAGTATCTGAAGGGGGCCTACAAAAGAGCTGGGGAGAGACTTTTTAGGCTATCAGGGAGTGACAGGACTAGGGGGAATGGAGCAAAGCTGGAGGTGGGAAGATTCAGATTGGATGTGAGGAGGAAGTTGTTCACCGTGAGAGTGGTGAGACCCTGGAATGGGTTGCCCAGAGAGGTGGTTGGGGCCACTTCCCTGGAAGTGTTTAAGGCCAGGCTGGTGAGGCTGTGGCCAGCCTGATGTAGGGTAGGGTGTCCCTGCTCATGGCAGGCGGTTTGGAACTAGATCATCTATGTGGTCTCTTCCAACCCTGACTGATTCTATGATTCTGTAAAGATTTATGTGGGATATCTGTGTGATCTTGTGCGTGCATTTGCTATACAGAAAGCTGGCTTGAAGAAAGTGGTGCTTGCTATTCCGATTGTAATGACAGGACGAGGGGTAATGGGTTCAAATTGGTGGAGGAGAGATTTGAACGGGATGTTAGGAGGAAGTTCTTCACAGTAAGGGTGGCAAGGCACTGGAACAGGTTGTCCAGGGAGGTTGTGGCTGCTCCCTCCCTGGATGTATTCAAGGCCAGGCTGGATGAGGTCTTGAGCAACCTGATCTAGTGGGAGGTGTCCCTGCCTATGGCGGCGGGGTTGGAACTGGATGATCTTTGAGGTCTCTTCCAACCTAGACCATTCTATGATTCTATGATTCTATGATTTGTAGGACCCGCAGAGTGCCAGTTTTAAGGTGATTCTCTTCAGTGGCTCCCTTAGAGCCTCAGCCCTTTTCTCTGCCGCAAACTTTTTAATCCTGCTTTCCTTCACGCAAAGAGGCTGCTCGCTGCAGCGCTTCTCCAGCTTCGCTTCCCTGCTGGTGGAGCCGGCGGAGCTTTTCCCAGCCTTGCCGAAGCGCAGGGCGTCCTGCGGTGCCGCCACTGCCGCACCTCGACATCTGAAGCCCCGCGCTGGAGCATGGGGCTGCGGCTGGCTGCAGCCCGGCCAGAAGGCTGCGAGGGGCCGAGCGTAAACAGAGGCAGCTGGTCACACAGCATGGTGTGGCGGGCCTACGAAACGTGGCAGATGCAGCTTCAGCTGTTATTGGGTACAGAGCATCAGCCTCCAAGCCTGGGTCACATGAAGGACCCGCTTTCGCTGTGACAGTACGGTGTCAAACTGCCATTCTTCTTCTGAAGTCTGCCACATCTCTGGAGCAGCAAAGCCCCAGCCTCCGGTTCACAGGCCAGGGGACAAAAAGATCACGTATATCAAGGATTATACATTTACACTAAGCTCTGCAGTTAAGGGAATGTTCTGTTTTTGGAGTTTTAAGACTTCACTCAAAGCTCTTTAAAAAAAAAAAAAAAATCCACTACTAAGTGCATACAAAGTGTGACTTGTTATTGCTGATACAGTAGAAAAGAGATCAGAGAGAACTACTGCTTTCTACATCTAGCACTCTTTTTTTTAATTTTTTTTTTTTTAATAATCATATTCTGTAAAGTGACCAAAATAATTTAGTGAGAGCTGTTAATTGCCCTGAAAAACCTGTCCAAATTTCAGGCAGCAGAGTGATGTTGAGTGGCACCCCCACTCGCTTCTACACTGCCGGTTACAGGATGCTTCATGGTGTTAAATTCCTTCCTCATGTTAATATCACCTGGCAGAAGCCAGACTGAGGTAAAAGCCTCTCTGGCTAGCAGTGCTACATGGCAGCACTTAGATTTCTTGTGACATAATAGTTATCATTTTGTGACATGCAGGATATAGGATGTATAGGTTACTCACACAGAGCTTTAAGTTGACTATTACTGCACTTAAGCACCACATTTTAGGAAAGTCTTGGAATTACTAAAACAATTTTTGATGTCACCATTGAAAAACTTTTTCCTGGGAAAATTAATTAAGAGGCTTACAAACATGCCAGTGCTCTTCTTGGAGCTATGTTTCAGTCAGAGAATGGTATGCAATCAATACAGTTTTCAGGTACAAAATGATGCATCAATTTCTATCATAACAACAACAACAAAAATATCTGACATGCTTCTAAAATTAAGATTTCTTTCTTTGCCTTTGTCAGGATAATCTTTAACTGAGTAAACAAAACCACAGAAGGAAAATAAAGAGAAATCCTAGGCAAGGCATCAAGAAAAAGCATTGTGATGGGCCAGCTTTAGGTCTGCAACTTAAAAGGCAATTTCTTTAGATCTTTTGCATTCAAGGGACTGTGGATCTATTTACCGAGGGATCAGTGGTGGGCATTTGTGAATCAGTATGAATTGAAGCCTGAAGCGGCATTGCTTCATTGCTGGTATGGGTGTCTATAGAAACTGATGCAAAAGGAAAATGGAAAAAAAAAAAGAGGCTAATATAGTTTGATGTTCAAAGACTATCCAGTAAGAGATGTTCTCAATCAGCCCTGACCTTTTCTGAAAACCTGGGCTTTCATGAGACGGGGAAGATCGAGATACAACTGGGGTCTGTCATAGGAATTACTTCTTAATCCTGAGTGCACAAAATGAAGCACTGGAATTGCTTCTATTTTGATGTGTAAATAAAAGCTATCTGTTTTTTCAAGGTACAGAGGAGGACTTCTGTAAAATTTCATTTTACTTTGGTGCATCTGGAAATCAAGTCACTGTTTGAGAATACAGCACTGCTCATTCTTAACTACTGTGTCTTAAGCTACCACATCAACTGGATTTATAGTTTAACAGAATAACCCTTCTCTGCAGATCATATCCTGACTGTCACTGGTTTCCTCCCTAATTGTCACCTAAGAAGTGTGTGTGTGTGGGTTGTTTGTTTTTTGTTGTTTTGGTTTTTTTTTTAATGAGCCAGCAGAATGGATTTTTAGAATTTGTTTGCACTTCTCCACTGCAAAAGACAAGAAGTAAAAACTTGTGAGAAAGCCCAAACACCAGTTCTAAAATCCCTTGCAATTTTGTCTTGCTATATTTCCACTCCAAGAAGACAGCATATACTTCCTGATCCAGAATTGGAAACAGATCCACTCTGCCAGAGAGGGATTTGTCCTGTCTTAAGGCAGGGGCTTGAGGTGGCTGATGCTCTTCCACTGACTGTTAAAGACAGCTGCGGTCAGTGTAGATTCTGAGCCTTCAAAAGTTTCAAGTAGAGTGGCATACCTCCATCTGTAGATTCCCAGCCCCTGTGAAGATCAGTGCCTCAAAACAGTTTCTTTCCCTGGATCCTTCACTTATTTTTGCATACAGGGACCTGCTGGCTTTTGACATTCTGAGTGAGTTTTATCAGAGTTTTTAATTATGTTTGAAGAATTTCAGAAGGTTTCTGTTTCAGCTCCTGCCCCAGGCAGGGCAAGATCTGGGACCAGATTGGGCTGCTCAGGGCTTCACTCATCTAGGTCTTGAAAACCAAGGATGCACCCTGCACAACCTCATTGGTTAGTAGCTTGACCCAGCAAAAGATGAACAAGGACTGGAGGGAAGGAGTGGTGGGGAGTGTATGGAGTGCCCTGAAGTCTGTAGGCAGCGACTGGAAGCTGTCTGTAGTAGGAAGCAGAGGCTTGGAAAAAGGAGTCTGAAGGAGAGAGAGAAAAAAAAAAAATAAATCAAGTATTACAGAGTATGCTCTCATGGGAAGGGTGTTCCCAAGACAGCAATTGCTTCACTACTGCATTAACGTTTGCTTTGTGGGACAATTACTGTGTTTTGTGATATGCAGGGTCTCCATAGAGAGTAACGGACCAGGATCCAGGGAAAAACCTGAGCCCAGGCACAGGGGGGTGCTGGTGGAAAGCGATCAGTCCCAATGGATGGAGGCGTCACTGTGGGATCATTATGCAGTGGTCCCAGTTTCAGTGCGTTCAGCATGGATCTTGGACACCTTGTTGCAGCTTAGTATCAGATGTCTGAGTTTCTCGATGTTTAGATCAGGTTTTAATATAATCAGAATATACTCCCTTGCATTAACAAAAGTAGCTCATAAATAGCCTGCTTTCTTACAATATCTGTGTGTTCTTAAAAAGAATAGATGTCTTCTGACATTCACAATACACCTGAAAATATCTTGCCAAATAGTACAGGGAAACTCTTTTGCAATTAATGACACTAAAGTGTCATGCACATTAAAACTCATGAATTTCGCCCTGGTTTTCTTCCTGACATTATTGACTAGCATAATTTATCTGGATGTCTCTTTGACATTATTTTTTTAGTTCAATTTATCCACTTCAAAACTATTGTAATTTACTGTCTGCAGTTCCAAGACCACCACACCTCAGGACAGGGATCTGTTCTGCAATGTGTGGACAGCCCGCATATTTAAGAGGTCTGTGGAAGAGCAGGAACTTCCCACTTACACTGCTGCGTCCTCTAAGGCTGTATATGCTTTGTATTTCCCCAGAACAAAATGCACAGCGGCGCCGGTTTATGGATAAACACTGGAGATGTCAAAAACATAGTAGGTCAATTTGTCCACTCCCTCTCACAGCCTCATCCCTCCGGAATACCTTTTTCTTCACGCTTTGTCCTGTCTAGTCCTAGCAAGTGACGGGACTTCTGCTGTGGGATTTACGCCGTAGATTAATGAGCTGCAAAGCTTCACATATGTTTAAATCATCGGACTTGCTCCCCGTTTATATCTCCGTTGTCAGCGAGGCAACGGAGAGGCTAGCGCCAATCCATTTATCAAGCCACCCTACAGGCAAGACGCGGCTCGACTTCGCGTTTGACACGATAATAAACATCAAAGCTTTAGCACCTGATGTTAGCGCAAGGTGCCTTTCCTCTCGAAACATCTGGTCCCCTGACAAATTGTTACACTGGCGACCGCTCGCCACGCTGCCGTTCCCTCGATCGCGGGCGAGCCCTGCCCAGGGCGTGCTGCTGCCGGTCTGTTCTCCAGTTGTTGCGGCGCACCGGCCGTATGATGACAATTAGAAGCAGTTAGCGCGCAGATGAGGCTCACGAGTGGCAGGTGGCGAGAATGGGGCTCAATTAACTAACATGCGCAAAATCCTTTGCTAATGAGGCTGGGCCACCCCAGATGAGCAGGAAAGCATGTGTCACTGACAGCAACAGAGGATTTGAAACTGAGAGGCAGAGAAACTGGTCAACAGGTATCACCAGCGAGAGAATAAGCCTTCCTAGCTGGCTGTAGTTGGATTAACAACTGGGTTTAAGTCTGCGGACTGTGAGTCAGTGAGGGAGATAGTCGTTTGCCAGAGTGCTGCGAAGAATTTAATTTCTTCTGTCTCTAAACTGGCTGATGCCTTTTCTCATCCCTGTGTCCTCTCTATTAATCTGGTGGGGTTTTTTTGTGGGTGTTTCTTTTTGGGTTTGTTTTGGTTTTTTTGGTGTGGGTTGGTTTTTTTTTGTGTGTGGTTTTTTTGTGTTTTTTGTTTGTTTTTTCAGTACAGCGTAAACTTACACATCGTCCCTTTGCATTGCCAAAGTACTGATATGAAAGGCAATAGAAGTCCAAAAAGGAATGGGTTTGCTTGGCTTTCAAATGAGATAATTTTAAAACAGTGCATAAACTGTGTTTGGGATGTTACCTAAGCCCTTGCTGGTTTATTGGTACATAGCAATATTTTTTTTTTTTTCTATGTTACGAAGTAGTTTACAGTTATACAAGAGAGTTGGAGATAACTCCATGAAGTAGTTTTAGTTTTAGCAGGTCCTAAGTTGGCATTTTCCTTTGGATGGAAACTTGGATGTAGAAACTGTCACTGTGACCGTGATATGACTTCAAATCTAAGTCTACAAGTCTGCTTCTTTGACTACCATTAATTTTTAAGTGGTTTGAAAGGGGATTTATAGCTGTGAACGTTTTTTCATGGGTTTTGTACAGTATCTAAAATTCTGCAATATGGAGTTTTCTGCTAGATTTTTGTTTTCCCCAGAAATGTTTTTGAAGTAGAGGCATTTAATTTTTTTTTTCTTGATTGAGTAGAGTATAGTGACCTGTTTTAAAACTGTTATCTGTAACATGAACAAACCTGAAAACACAGATCTTCAGATGCAGTGTGATGGACTGATCAGAAGTCCCAAGAAGCCATATCACTCCATACTCAGAAGCAACAAGATGAAGTCCAGATGAACCACAGCTCAGACTGTGAATGCCCCTAGAGTCCTCGATGGTATTTTAGCACATAGAAGTTCGTATTTGTTTCTCTAACTGTATGTTTTTAAATGACACAGTGTGATGAGACTTGAAGGAAGAGCTGTCTTTAAATTCTTTTGAGGAAATCCCAGTTTCCTCAGAAGATCTGTCATGATTTCCACTACATTTTACACTGCACATTGCTATGTTGGTGCAATTTGTACAAATTTTACTTGAGCGTGCTTTGCCTTGATGACGAAACATCCCTTGTATCAGACAAGAAACATCCCATAGGTTTCTACAGTGTATCTTGTCCAGCCCTATGAGAAAGCCATGATTATTATATTCCATTGGAAACATCAGCTTTGTAAAGGTCTATAAATTACTTTAAACAAAATTATGCAGACTTTGTTTCTGAGTTCCATCCCCCAAGCCTCCACAAGGATACTTCATGCTGTTGAGCTGTTAAGAGCTGAACAGCTTCTTCAATCAGTCTCCTGACAAGTGTCATGTGTTGGATTTATTTATTATTTATTTTTATTGGGAGAGAATAATTAAAGCTTGCATGTCCTGAGTCAACTGCTGTTACTTTTTACATGTCAGCCATTAAATTATCTTGCATGGTGAGCCAGCTCAGTATAAAACTGAATGTTTCCTCAAGACTTTAGGGGAATTCTGCACTCCAGAGTATTTTTGTCTCAAAAGCCCTTAAGCACTTCTGTTTGTGTGAGGATTTCATAAAGATATTAAACTTAGTGTCCCAGGTAGGCTTTAAAGTAACCAACTTACACTTCTAAATGGAAGTGGAGAAGCAGACTGATCAGAACTAATTTTTATCCTTCCATTCCTAGAATTATGTTTGCTGTTTCTGTGAAATTCAAAGCATCTGCTTTGTGGGACCCATTTCTGATAGGGTGGCACTCACTGTGGAGTTGTTTGTAAGTGTGTACCCCCTGAAAACAAAATGCCTGACACTTGAGAACCCTCATAAGCATTAAACAGTGTACAAATAGGCAGTTCTTTCGTAAATGCTAACTTACTTTAAGGAAACAATAAAGAATTTTACATTTTGCAAACAACTATAAAAAAGGTGATTTTTCTAACACATCTGTAGGACCTCTTGAAAAATACCATCAGAGACTTTGCTTTGTTTTATCTGGAAAATGAAATTGTATAAAATGGTCTTGAAATAAAATCCCTGGTTAAAGACTTCCTAGACTTTAGATAATCCCAGTATAAGTAGTATCTCTGACTGGAGAAAGTGGTACTCCTTGACTGGTATGTCCTGTGCCACCTTTCACTCAAGACCAAAGAGAGTATTTTGGTTCAGTGTAAAATTAAGACAACAAAGTAACTGTGGGAAAGTACTGGAGGATAGACACTGCTGAATGCTTCTTTTGAGAAATAGAGGGAAGACTCTGAAAGGGAAAATTCCCCCATGGAAATTTTATCACACATTCATACTTGACATGGCTGCTACCTACTGCGCAGGGCCCTGTATAACAAGGACAGTGATGGAAAGCTTTTGTCTGGTTTTGAACAAGTCAACAAGTCTTGCTCAGCTGACAGAAAATAGGAGTGTTTCTTATGGATGGCCAGTGGAGCTAGGGAAAGACATCAGAGGAGAAAAAAAGGCTTAAACAAACAAATAAATAAATAACAGAACCCCCAAATGAGCAACAGCTACAATGACAACAACAACAACAAAAAAAAAAAACAAAAAAAACCAAGCCAGATTCCAGGAGTGGGATGAACAAGTGTTGAATAAGGAAACAAATGGGGAAAAACTCCTAAACTCCTTAAAGATGCCATGTGAGTAGCAGTGGTGGACAGCCGTAGGAGAATGGGGCCATTGCCTTGGTGCTGAAGGTGGCTGGTGGCTGCTCCACTGAAAGCTGCTTAGAAGAAAAGCCTGCTGTGCAGAGGAGGGCCTGGGACATGCAGTGCCAATTAATCCAGCCCTTCCCCTCAAGGGAAGGCCAGAGGGAGATGCCACACTAAATGACATCCTTTGCTAGGCACAGTTGGTGCAGAAAAAAGCAATGTCACGTTCCAGTTCTGCTGCAAAGGAGCCTTCTCAAAGGAAGTGGCTAAGAAAGAGAAAATTATTGCAATATATCACAATAACACACAGCAACATACACTAACATGCCTACACATGTGCTTAATTTCATTCCAAGCAGTTCTGAGTTTGCAAATCTCCCCCATGAGTGTTTAGCCATACACCTTCCATTTGTACAAAGAGACTGATGTCTGCATCCCATAGACTGCTTTGTGATTCCCAAGCCTTTGATATCCTACAGTACAACCCAGTGGGATAAAACAAGAATAGCTGAAAGTCATAGCCCTGCCTCTGTTGGATAGGATCTGTTCCTATTTTAACATCCTAAGCTTGAACTATGGAACCTTTTTTGGAGGTCAGCATCTTCTTTACAACATGTATTCAATGTCCTTGGTGGGTGGCATATGTGCAATGGGCCATGAGAAATGTTCATAGTGTCGAGATCAAAATAACCTCCCAGGCTAGAAGAAATATAATTCTAATTTATAACCTAACTGTGGAGATTATTAACACATTCCCCTTTCCACTTGCATAGATTTAATTTCTATTCTTCCTCCAAAGGATCCTGTTAGATAAAGCATTAAACACAACAGGGCCACACACAATTTAAGAAGAAAAGTGGGGGCTTGGTTAAAATCACTTTTTGGAGGGAAAACTTGGACAGTTGTTTTTACTGTATAGCTATTAGCACTTGAACGGGTTACAGGATGTTTTAGGAAAGGAGTGAGAGGGGAGATAAATGTGTCTTTCCAGTATGATGGGAAAAAACCCAACAAACTACTGTTAGTATCCCCTAATGGATAATTATCCAACAGATTATAAAAATTATAATCTTGTAGTTTATAATGTTGTGGATTGCTGCTATGTTTTAAGAATCAGGTGCTCACAGTGCATTAAGTACTTACAAACGCACTGGCTTTGCTGGATCTCTGCTGATTTACACCAGGTCTGGGCAAGAAGTTAGAAAGCTTGAAAGTTATTTGGTGGGAAGAGAAAACCAGTGATCGGGAGGGGGCATGCATTATAGTGAAGGATTTGAATAAAAAGCTGTGCGCGAGGACAGTATGAAATAAATGAGGCAGAGGGGAATCCAAAAGGTCTTGAGAGACCTGTGGGAAAGACAACTTAGAGTTATACTTTTTTTTTTTTTTTTTTTTTTTTTAGG
>VWZI01012486.1:973503-997689 GCA_013396835.1 Psilopogon haemacephalus
AAAAAAAAAAAAAAAAAATTAATTTTGCCCTTCTCCTTTACCTGCTTTATTTGTTTCTATGTAGATAGCACGTTAACAGCTGGTTACAGCAGTCCCCAGTGCACATCTTCCTCTGCCCCAAGCAGGAGGACTGCTGCTGGCTTTTAGTGCCTGAAAGCTCATGGCAGTGAGGACCAGGAAGCAAAAGGCACCTGTCCTTTTAAAATTTATTTTCTGTCTTATTGTATTACACTGTCAAAAAACATAATTGAACTTCAGTGAAAAATAACTGTCTGATATTCCCTTTCAGTGATCTCACTATTACACTACCAAAGTAAATGGGAATTACTGCAGGTTTAAGCTAGCACACAGGAGCGGAAGGAAAAGCAGGGCTTGAATCAACCCAGTGTTACAGCTCAGAGGGATTAAAATGCGAAAGAGAGAAAAGGAAGAGCTAAAATAAAAGAAGTTCTAAAGAAACAACAACAACAACAACAAAACAAAGGTTGTCTTCCTGGAGCTATGTACTTTCTCCAGGGATTTTTCCTACTAGATAATCTTTGAGATGGCGAAGCAAGGTATTTAAATCTCTGTTTCAATACAGGAAAAGGAAGAAGAAAGAGCCAGCAAAAAGAAAAGATGCCTTTTTTTTTTTTTTTTTCCTGGCAAGACAATCTACCTCTTACTTAAAAAAAAACACAAATAAACAAAATAACAACTTACTATATCCTACTGATAATTATACCTTGAGCAAATGGTCTTTTAAATTCAAATTGTTTTCTGCTGAGAAGCCAGCACTTGCCCTTGAATAGTCAGCTTTCAACCTGGTAATGTTGGGGGTTTGTTCATGCATATCTATCTATCTGTCTAGATATGTAGCTATATATCTCTATCTATCTATCTAGATAGATAGTGATATATATACACACGTATATAAAGTGGTTACATTTGGCATACATTTAAATGTTTGCTTTTTAGTGGGAACTCTGTCCTTGCCTGTGTAGTTCAACAGACTCAATGCTAAGAAAGCATCAATGAGAGCTCCCTGCTGGTCCTAGATCGGTGGTACTGGCACTGTGCCTCACAATCAAAGCTTCTGCAGTATTTTTCAGGGTACTTTTATGGGTCTCAAGGAAGTTTGTAAGATTTTTAATGCCAGGTGTTGCGCGGCTAAGAGGCCTGGGTCTGGAAACCTACATGGGTAACAGAAGTGCCATGCCAAAAATGCGGCACCGTTTAATGGTCTGTGTAGGAGAAGTTTAATCCTTTGGGTGCAAGGTTTATAATTCCACAGCAGATTAAGAGCCTTTGCCATTGAAAACTCTTGAGTTGGTGACTGGTTTTTTTTTTTTTTTAATCTAACCTGGATTTGGTCCTGTAAACTGTATTTTCATATGAAAAGATAGAGTTTATGTATTCAGGTGTTCAAATTAAGCATGCTAATACAAAGGAACATTAAGGTGGGGGGCGGGGAGGGGGCATGGAGGAGAAGTAAGAATTTTTATAAATTCAAAAGAGAGTTTTGAATTGGTCCTGAATTCAGTTCCAAAGAACCAAGATAAAATTAGGCAAGAAAGTCTGCTCCTGATTTTATTTCAGTTCACTATAATTACAGTTTTGATGCCATGAATTATCTGCCTGCTTGTGCAAGGAGAGTGTGCTTTTCCAGACAGGTGCTGTCACTGTTAAGAAAAAAAAGGTCTCTTTGTGTCTAGCACAAGGCTTCGCATTCCTTTCTGGAACCCCCAGATTTATCAAATCTATTACAGCGAAGTAATTCACTGGCCAATGTCTGCTCTCCGTCTCATACCTCTCCGAGCAAAGGCAGTAAACCTGTGGGTCTGATCCTGCCCCAGTGTCAGCAGGGCCGCAGCAAGAGGAGCAGCAGCCAGCACTTGTGCAAGACTGAAGGGATGTGCATGCCTGCTAGCACGCACGGCTGCAATGATAGCCCTTAGGCTGCCTGCCTGTCAGAGCGCCTTGCGGCCAAGCAGACGTCCAGCTTAATAAAATGGGCGTTCGGCTTGCGTTAATCATTCGGGTTACTGCAAAGCATTCCCACAAAGTCTGTAAATATCCACACATCGGTAGCATTGTCCCTGTAAAAGGATTAGCCTCTTTAATTAGATCTCTCATCCTCTTTTACAAACGTTTCTCTAAGAGATACAGTGGTAGGAGCGCTATACCGGCGAAGATAAATTGCCTCCTTTTAGAGAGCGACGTTTCTGCCATTGAGATGGGCCCTTTGCTGGGGTCCTTGTTTTGCCCCATGAAGCTGCCATTCAGGTACGGTGGGGCTGAGGGTGCCTTATTCAAGCTCAGAAACTATTTGTGAGGCCGTGGCAGACTTGGACTTTCCAACTGGCACCGAGGAGAAAGAGACACTTGTTTCCTCACCATTGGACAGGGAGGGGGGAAAAAATAGAAGGGGGCCAGTGCAGGTGGTGCTCCATCAGTAAAATGCTGTTGGAAGAAAAGCTTGCAGGTGCTGGCTCTGAAAATGAACGGGTGCTTCCTGGGCCCGGGGCGAGCTGAAGAGGACTGCCAAGGCCAGACAGAACTGCTCTGTTGCCTTAAGAGTGCATAAAAAAAGATGTTTCAATGCTGTCGTCGGATCTGGGTGGTTTGCCACGGAGGACAAAAAGTCTCCTGTAAAATTGGATTTAAATAGTCCTATCTCACTTGTGCTCTGGGTGACCAGATTCAATTGTGCTGGTGTCCCCTCTGCAGTATGATATCATAGCTTCAGAGGAAGGCTTTATTTAGAGGTCACATTAGTTTGTCCTGTGGATGTAATCATTTTTTGTGTCACGGACAATGTTTTACTGTGAAGATATGGGCCAGATGGCTCAGCCACTTGCAGTCCGGAGTTAAACAGGCTCTTTATTGTGGGTGAATAAACAGAACCTATTGTCCCCTGCTCGTGAAACTCTAGTGTCCACCGCCGGGTAAAGATGAAGTATGAAATTTTCACGGCTGAGGGAAGAATATGTAAAACAACAAGTAAAAGGGGTGTGGGCTTCCAAAACATATCCTCATTGTCCGTCCCTTCTCCGTTTTTTTTTTTTTCCTCTCAATAAATATCTGTGAGGTATTTCCATGCCTTGCCCTCGCCTGATGTTGCTAAGTTCTTGGGTTCCTCTGGTCCTCTGCCCCGAGCCTGGTGAGCATCTTCCTCCAAGACTGCCTCCCATGGTGGGGCTGTGGGTCTTGGGAGAATTACCCCAAGATTTTCTGCTTGTAGCCCCCTGTTTGGCTGTCATATCCAGGCAGGTAGATCATTGCCAAGTCCATCTTGGGTTATTTATTGGTTTATATCCCTGAAAGCTCCCTCTTGGCCATGGCTCTCCTGTGAGTTGGTACCATACAAAATGCTGGCTGGCAAGTGAGTAGCAAAAAAGGTATTTTCCTCCAGATCAAAGGTGTCAAATCCATTCTTTCTCTCATTTCTTATCCCCCAGGCCCAGCATAGTAATACAGAGGGTTTTTTTTTTCCTAAGGGAAACACACATTTTCTGTTTAAACTCATCTCATCTATGGTTTCCTATACGCCAATGTCAGAAGTATTTCTTTCCTCTCTTTAATTACAACTAAAGCCAACCTTGACTGGCAAGGAGAAAGTCCCTGACAGGTTTGGGTTCAGTCCAGACCTTCTCAGAGAGTCTGTCAGCCAACTGTTTGACAGTATGCAAATGTATGCAAATGAAGGGACACTGGCCGAACACCTGCAGAAAGTGTCCATCCCCACTCCTGCTATGCTTTACCTCCTCCGCACGTGGGGCTTTGAAATGCTGCTTCGTCTCCCTCTGTCAGTTTATTATGCGTTTGTCAGCAGAACGTGGGGCTGGTGAAAACTGCGCTCTTTGTCCTGCCTGGCGGCAGAGCCCCATGTGGAAGTGCCAGTGCCAGGAATGGTGCGATGGCTTCCATCCAGCCCTTGTGAATCCTCCTTTCTGTCTTTTAGGACCTTCCCTTCAGCATCCCAACCCTTTTGGGGTTGCCCGTGTCAAGGAAGGCCTTCTGTTTTCCTGGGAGTAAAGACATCATGTCGGTGAATCTCGGATGAACAAAAAGGCTCTTTCTCACCAGCAGCTGGAGTGCAGGGCTGCGAGAGGCTGTGCATGTGCTGCATGAAAACCTGTAGCAAATTCCAACAGGAAGGAAGGAATTTGGAAGGAAGGAAGGAATTTGGAAGGAAGAAAGGCATTTGGAAGGAAGGGAGAAATTCAGAAGGAATTTGGAAGGACTTTGGAACTCAGAATTCAGAAGGAGAAGCACCTTGAATAAAGAACACTTGTCAACCATGTTGTAGTGGGTTGTACTGGCTGCCAAACAGAAATGCCAACTGCTCCAGTCTCCAGTAACACCTGTGGGTCTCTTGTTTGCCCTCATGGAGGAAGCCCTGGAGAGCTGTGGGGTCTGGTGGGTTTCAGCATTGCAGCTTCATGCACATGGGGGACATTGGGTGTTCTCCTCTAAGTCTATGCAATGGGAAGGAGAGGGAGGCATTTTTGAGTGCTCTTTAAACAGAGAAGGTCTGCCAAGTCAGGAAATCTAGATTCTAGAGGGAGAAATCACTGGATTTCAAGAGCATGCTAGTGGAATCAGAGATGTATATCAGCTTCAGTTTTAGCTAGCTAAACTTAAATAGCTAAACATCAGAGCCAGTGGTGACCAGGTGATGGGCCTGAGGGCTGCATGTAAACATGGCCCTTCAACTCCCAGATAGCTCACTGCTGAGACTGGACCAGCCTGAAACAGCTCTGACTGATGCTGGGGCAGCAGGCAGCAGGCACCTTTCTCTGATCCACAGTCTCACTTGAAAATCTCTAGCTTGATACCAATGCAGGACCTCCCACATGTATCTGACTATCAAAAGCAATTGCACGGCCTTAAAATCACAACCTGTGTGCAAGCTGTGATTAAACCACATGCTGTGCCCCACAAGACTGACTTTACACCACAGCAGTGGTTAAATCAGTGCTCCCAAGGCTTGCCTGGAGTGAGCTGTTCTGGTGGATATAAGATGTGCACTTTGCTCAGCTGTTTGCATCAGGACAATCCAGGTCACACTCTACTTGAAAGCCATGTGGTAAAATGTCAGTAAATATTTTAAAATAGGATGCAGCCTATAGAGGCTGCAGCCAGGTGTAATGCCAAGTTCTGAGGGCCAAGGGCCTACCAAAATATGAGAAACACTGCTCCATCTTGGGATACCAATGGTCCTGGAAATGCAGGCAGGCTTCTGCTGAAAGCCAGGTGGAGTTAAAGTGGTTGGTAATTGTTTCTAGGGCTTTTTCTTTGCCTGGGGATGAATAAGAAAGATAGTGTTGTGCAGGGACAGGGATGAAGAGTTAGTAGGGTGTCTACCAGGGCTTCCCTGGCACCAGCTTTGTCCCTTGCACTCCTGTAATAGGACACTTAGAGGGACCTCTTTCAATTCTCACTGCACCATATGGAAATCAGTTCACATTTTCTCTGGAGAGAGAAAACAAGCTCTCCTACTTTCTGGCTTCTTTTTTTATTTTTTTTTTTCCCCTCTCTTTTTTCCCCTTCTTACACTTTAGAGCCCAAGGTAGCTGCATTTAGCAGCTTTAGTGTCCTTTCATTGCTGCTGCTCGCAGGGCTGTGGTCACTCAGGCAGCAGTAACTTTGAAAAAATGACCCGTCTACACCCAAACAATAACAGAATCCCCCTTTTTATGTTGGCAACGCCCACCGCTTTCTCTTTGCTTCAAGACTCCCCACGTAGACGCAACTGTTTGACCAGCCTTCTTCTGAACAACTTAATTAAGCAAAAGAAAAAGTGTCAGTTTCTGCCAACCTCACAGAAACAGAACTGTGGGGGTAAAAAGGGGACGCAGCACCAGCCTGCATTCCTCAATGGGCTAACGAAGGGAGACGCTTGCTGTGCGGCGCTGCCAGGCGTAGTCAGGGTTATCGCGACATGCTGCTTCTCCCGCTGCCCTGGCCGCAATGGAAGCTGGGCTGACCCACGTCCCGGGGGTGCTGAGATGCCCTGGGAAGTATCAGGTGCTTGATGTGGCCGGAGGTACACGTGCTCCATCCCATTGCCTAGGGGATTGAGCAGTTTTCTAATCTTCATGGAAAAGGGAACCTCTTTTTTTCCTTTCAGGAATGAGTGTAGACTTAGCAGAGGGGAGCCCAGGAGGGGCTCTAATTTCCCTGAATCTGCACTAAGAGCCTGGTGGGTACGTGTTACACACATTGATCTGTAGCTATTGCAAAACTTCCCTTCCCCAAGCAAAAATGACAGATGAGGATAGCACTTATTTATTTTCCTTCAAAGACTAGATCTGCTCTGCAAATATTGCAGCACCCTTTCCTCAGGCTGGCGATGCTGCTCCTTACCCAGACAGCTGTTCTCTGTCCAAGGAAAGGGATGAGGCTCTTACCATGAGTGCTTCAAGGGCTTGAGCTTTCATTGCTTCTTTCTGAGGGAAAAATGTTTCTCTTAAACAAGGAGGGAACGATGGAGCAGAACTGTCTCCCCTGAGTTATGTTCTCCCCTTCTGGCTGTATCTCCATTAAAGGAACATAAATTCATTTTAGGCTACAGTTCTGCAAAGGTCAGGGGCTGCTCTGACTTTGCAGAGTGTGCCTACCGCCTCTGAAATCAATAGGCTGTTCAGCCTGCACAAGCAGTGCATACATGCGAGTCTTTGAAGGACCATAGCTTCCTCTGGAAAAGAGTTAGGCCTGGGCTGGTCCTTCTCAGATAAACACTGCATTTGCTTGCACATTGCCCTCTCCTCTCCCACTCCAGCTATCACTTTTCTGTAGTTGTAGCTGACAGGCAGGAATCTGTGTACTTCTGAGCAGTTCTCTAATCCTCAAATTAGACCAATATTTCTGTAAATAATGAAAATTAACAGCAAAATGGGTCTTCAAACCCTTAAATAACTTCCTGTGTTTTCTTGGGCTCTTCCAGTCCTGATACAGCCTCTCATTAAAGAATAAAAGAAGCCAGCCATCAGAAGCTACATTCCCACAGCAGTGTGACCTCTTGTTACGAAGGTGTTCTCTTCCCCACTGAATTCTGAGCTGGGAACAAATACGGCAAATGCTGGGAGATGCTTTGCTGGGTGGGACTGCAAATGCAAGGACAAAGCCCTGCTCCAGATGTGAGCCAGCGTTACCAAAGACCTCTAATGCTCTTCTCAGTTGCAGCATGTTGAGACCTGCAAAGCTCCCTCGCTCTGGTAGATGCACACGGACACATACACATATAAATACAGGGGCACGCAGAGTAGCCGATGACATTGTAACTGTGCTGCATGGGACACAGCGGCAGGTGGTGACAACCTGCAACCCCTGACGAATAAAACTGCCTTTGCATTGCATTCACGCTCTGTTTTTACCTGATTGCGCAGCCAGGAGGTGCAGAGGGAACTTTTCACAGTGTGTCCACTGGTGCAAGCAAGGCCCCAGTCCTGCACAAAGCAGAGGAGCAGCGTGAGTTGTGCTGGCTTTTCACAGCGTTACGAGCTTGAAGCAAAGGGGCGTTTGCTCACCAGCACGCTGGCACTGCCTGTGAAATGACAACTGCTTCAATATCAGAGGGTAAAGAAGTGAGAAACTTTTTTTTTTTCTTTTCTNCAGGAGCGGCAGCCTTTATTGTGATTAATATCTGGGAAGCTTCTTAACAAGGCTTAGCTTGATAGGTGGCTCTTGTTGGAGGAAATTTATGGCTTGGTACTTCCTCAGTGAGACTTCCCACGTTGAATTGTTGAACATTACTGACCCTGATGCCCAACACGAGGGGGTGGGGATTTACACAGATGTCTGGTAACTGTGGAAGGTGCAAAAATCCAGAAGAACAACCTGCATTACAACCATTGGAAGCGGCTGGTTAACAGAGGTCAGGGGGAGGCCCGAGCCAGTGTGTGAGCCTCAGTGTTTTGGTGCAGTTTGTTTTTTGATTAGTGCAGTTCATGACCGGGCCATCCCACCTGAATAACAATCAGTGTGATTCACAGCGGGCCAGGAGAGGGCAGGGACGCCCGCCGCGCCGCCCATATGGAGCCCAGCCCTGGGAAGTGCAGAACCTTCCCAAACCCAGATGGTTCGGCTTGACAGCTTTGGCAAGGCACCAGCAATAACCTATGACGATATGAAATCATCAAGATCTCGAACCCCCCCCCCCTACACACACACCCCANCCCTACACACACACCCCAGCTCTTTTCCCCTGCTCACACCCCCCTCTTCTACCAACTGTATGTACAGAAACAAAGCCATATGGGAAAGGGAGCACCACTGTGGATTAATGAACATGCATGAAATGGAGATTGGCTGCTGCTTAACGATGCAGTCATTAAAAACTAGTGTCTGTGCACGTTTTTCTTGCCTTTTTTTTTTTTTTTCTCCTTTTAAATGTGACATTATACTGCCTTTTGCAAAGAAAAAGGCTAGCAGATGGGAGGGCAAGGCTGGACTGCTGGTGGCAGGAGGTTGTGAGCATCAGTCCTCCTGTGCAGGCAGAAGTGAAGCATTTGGGAATGGCACAGGGAGCCAGGGTCTGAACCCTCACTGCTGCCGTTTCTGCTGCATGTGAGGATATCTTCACCCTCAAGGACTCATTCTTGTTAACTTGGGCAAGCTGATTTCTTGGGCTGAGGTAATTACAATAAGCAACAGCTGGAAGAGCCTGAGCAACGCCTAGAAATAAATGAAATTAAGTCCTGGCTGCTGGTGGTCACTGAATGTCTTGCTGTTTTTAGGGAGGACATGGGTGGGATGCACCTGGAAAGTGCTGGGTGCTCAGGGTGGAAAGGGCAGGTGCTGTGCTGTGCTGGGTCAGCCAGGGTTTATGAGTGCCTCCACAGAAGCCTGTAGACAGGATTTGGTGTGCTGCCAGCTGCCAGGAGGTCCTGCAGTGGAGGGATATAGAGGAGCCTTTTGACCAGCTGGTTTCAGAAAGACATGAAGACCTTGGAGCAGGAGGGCTGGGGTTTAATAAACCAATTGGCTCCAGGAAAGGGTTACCTCTGCTTGTTTGGGAGAGCTTGTGAAATGCAAGGAGATGAAGGCTGCTGAGAAGCCACCAGCTAAAGACCTTTTTGTCTGCCTCCTTCATTCACTTGTCCCCTTGCAAAGGGCATTGCTCTCTTCCCCATTGCTGCTCTGTTGTTGTTCTGTGCTTAAAAATTCAGGCTCTGGGTATTAGCAATAAAGCTGAGGCCTGTGCATAGCCTGTGTTGATGATGACTGTCCTTCAAGGGAAACTATAATGTGTGAATGGGATTTGGTGCATTGTTATTTTAAAAGTAATCTTCCCCTCAAAACAATAGAATTTGTAATCCCAAGTTTCCGAACATGCAAGATGAGAGATGCTTGGCCAAAGGAATTGGAAGAAATCATTTACACAAATAGCTTGTACAGTGTCCTTTGAACATTGTGCTCTAAATCTTTTTAGTCTCATGAGTATTCATAGTGTTTTTCAAATAATTTGAAAGCAATTTCTTAATGAAGGCTAGAATACCCTTTTTAAACTTCTAAGTGCCGTTGTTTTCCTTTGATCACCTCTATACATTCCATATTCCAGCACCCTTCTCTCTGCTGCATATTCATGTCCTCAGGATAATTTAAAGGCATACTTGCATGTTTGACAGCGATAAATAAAACTCATCCATCATATAGCAGAACCTCTGGGGGAAATTAAATATCCCCAGTTTCAGCGCCGTTACTGTCTGCATGATTATGAACCTGATCCAAAGCTCGTTGAACTGCTGGCAGTATTTAATGAGCCAGCAGAATATTTATTCTTGGTTAAAAAGAAAGAAAACCCATGCAACTTGGGTCTGGCAGTTAAACAGAGTGGGATGCTGCAAAGACTTACTACTGACTGCCTGTCTTGCTGACCAAGCATTGCAATTTGTTCGAGCTGCAGTCTTAGTACATCTTCAGAAGAGGATGGATGGAGGATTGGATCTGTGTTCTGGCTCACCTTAATACCATGAAAGGCGTGAATCCTATTTGCTTGTGGGAATGACAAACATTATGGGTTTGCATCCCTTTTTCAGCAGTGTGAAGCCCTTACAGCAGCCTACTTCATCTTCTGAAACTCTGACTGGAAACGAGTCTGCCCCTGGAAGACCGATGTGCTTGGCCTAGAGATACTGATGCTCCTCAAAAATGTAAATACCAGACTATTTGCCACCTGCCCTGCATGCCCCAGAAGTAATACTTCTACTAGTCCTCACAGGAGCTCTCTGATGTGGCAAAGTGGCATTACACCTGTATTATAGAGGGAGAAGCAAAGGAGAAGGAAATCTACACCTTTATTTAGCCAGGATGGGGATGCAGGATCACCGCAGCTTTGTTTCTCCCTTGCAGGCTGGTCCATCTGAAATTTGGGGGTGTGTAGGAGGGATTTGTGTGCTCGTACTGGCACAGGCCAGCTGTGTGACAAAGCAGTAAGCCCTGCCTGATGGCTCAGTCCAAAACCCAGTGGTTCGTTTGCAGTCATGGCTTACTTGAGAAGGGATGCTCCAGCATGAGATGGGGAAGGTTTTTATGGGCCTGTTTTCACATCCTCTAAAGCTACCACAGTAACTGACTACATCAGCAAAAGGAAGGGGGCCTTGATATTAAGTCTGTGACACAATGGCAGGATGCTGGGATGCTTTATTCTTGTATCCTGTCCATTCTCTGTCTCAGCCTGAATGGACTGAAGAAAATAGAAAGCTTTCCAAGGCAGGAGATGGAGCAAATCAATGCCACAAGTGGGATGGAGGAGAAACACAGACCAGCATTTATCTTTATATTGTTGAGAATCCTAGGTCGTCTCATCCATCCTAAGGCAGGTGCAGGGAAGGGTGAGTCCCTCTGCACCTCCTCAAGTGCAAAAAAAGAGACAGGACAGCCAGTTTGGAACAGATAGTCAATTTTCTGATGGTTAAAAGCAAGCATGATGACTGCCCAACCTCCATGTTTGTCTGAGGGAAGGTGCTACATGGGAAGGAGACCTCATAGCTGAGTGGTGAGGGACTGGAGGAGCTGGAGTGGGAGACAGGGGCAGGCCACAGCACAACTGTATTTAGCCACTGCATTGCCAAGACATCAGCCAGAAGGCAGGTAGCAGCACAATCACGTAAATCATGGGTGATGCTCCTAGGAAATTTACAGCTGACCAGTGAAAAATGAAACGTCCTGACCTTTCACTTTGGGCTACAATGGCTGCGCTGCTGCTGGCCCTGATCCCCTCCAGACTTCTGGAGAGTCAGTTGCTATAGCTGTGACATTCCCCCCACAGTTGCCTGAGAAACGTGCTGAAGCCTCTGGCCGACACCTCCCGCTCTCAGCATCCCCCCCTCTGGCACTCAAGATGCTTTATGTGCTGATCTCAGTGTCCGAAGGCGCAGGCGGAGGTTAAGACCTTGTCCCGTATTCTGTCCCTACTTAGCAGGATCCCTCTTCAATGGCCTCACCCAGAGCAGGAGATGATCATGTTTAGTGACCTGTCACGCTAGTACTTCAGGCTTTTGTTCTGGGAAATTGGCCTTCCTCTTTCGGTAGTGAGAGGATTTGGGTTGTGTCACCAGAGCCATCAGCCTGCCAGGGTTAAGGGAGCAAGGGGAGAAAGCTGTTTCTCTGCGAGCGGCAGCGGGTCTGAAATGCCTCACCTCCTTTGAAGCTCTTTCCCATCCTGGTCACATTAAAACGATCCTGAGACAGGAGGCAAAGGCTGCTCTGGCTGGACGGTGAGTGCCTGGGGAGAAACCGAGCTGCTTCCTAAGCTTCACAGGAGTACTGCAAACCTCTCCCGACAAGAGTTACCGCCTGAGTACCTCGGTGTCTGAAGAGCAAAGGGAAAAATAAAGTAGTCTTCACCAGCCAGCGAGAGCTGTGGACTTGGTTCCTCCCTTATTTACATATGCCCTTGGCAAATTTTATCTGGAAGGCTGGTGAGAAGAGGATCAGGGATTTTATGTCTCTGAGGGAAGAGAGCTTCTTTTAAAGGCACGTGGACATTTCCTCCTATTCCCAGAAGGAATATCAAAACAGACCCTGTAAAAACTTGCTGAGTACACTGTAGCATCTGCAGGAACCTGACAGCAAGTTTTGACCCAGCCCTCCTGTGCCAGGTAGGGTACTGTACCTCCCCAGCTAAACTTAATGCCTCGAAAGGGCCCATGCAGTGCGGGAGGGTGTTTCTTCTGCCTTCTGCTTGCTGGGTGCAGGCAGCTGCCCTTTGCCTTCTCCTGTCATAACCCGGACCTTGGCAGCAATAGGTACTTCCTTGACGTGACTGTCTCCTTGCGGTTAGAGTTGGGATGGGTTTTATCCACTGGGAGCGTAACAGGTAAGGGAAGCAGTTGTGTCTCTGCCATTCACCTCCTAGGAGCAGTGTGTTGCGGTGCCAGCAGTATAACACTGCCCACAGCTGACTAGGAGTAAAAAAAAAAAGGGTATTTCTGAAATACCTCCTCCTTCCTGGATAGTTTTGTCAACTTTTCTTGTGCAGTCTTTGAGGTGTTAGACCGAAGGTATTTGCTGGCTGCATTGTCAGTCCTGACTCAGCAGCTCCCCTGGTTGCTCTGTGGGTGGGAGCACTGAGGAGTGGAGCTCAAGGCTGCCGGAGTCCAGAAATATGTCAAGGATACGGAACAGGGCTTGGCTGGGGTCCTTAGAGGGACAGAAATATGTGGAGTTTTGGAGGACAAAAATCAAGAAGAGCCACTGTGTGTGTGAGAGCTGATTGTGGCCACAGTTATTGGATCCTCGGACACCAATGTCACTGATACTGCTGTGTACAGATGGAAGAGGTTTTTCTCTATTACTTTCTCAATTCACATTCCAAAGGAAAGGAGTCTGTGGGCCTGGATAGAAAGCAAGCACAACATTTTTAGAATGGAGCCGAACTCTGTGCTGTGAAGATGGCCTTAGAAGCCTTGTGCTGAGGGAACAACCTTCCTGAGGGGAGTTCTTAATTTTCAAAGTGTCTTCCTGAAGATTCATCCCATGTGAGCTGGGTTGGAGCCTGTGTGAGTGCTTCTGCTAAGCCACTGCTTCTTGCCCTGTGAGCTGCATTGGGTCAGCATAGAGAGTTGGTGGTTTAGATTTGGGAGCTACCTTGTTGATCTCAGTCTCATTGAACATCTGTTTTTCTCAGACACCTTTCCACCGAAGACGCTGTTGGCACTCTATGCCAATACTGCCCAGTTCCAAGGAGTTGTTGCTATTACAGTCTATTACTCCCATGTTCAATACCTGTTTGTACCACATGTAATGTAGTGTTACAACACTGCTGCTCTGCCAGCCAGTTGCAGGCTAGTTTTGTGTATGTAGGAAGGCTTATCCCCACGTTTCTTGTTCAGAGCAAAGGCTGAGCATGCTTTGCACAGAGCAATCGTGAAATAAAAACTCTTACTTCTCAGCAGAAGAGTGGGTTTGTATCCAGGGTGCCTGAAATGCACCAAAGCTCAACACCAGGGAAATCAAGTAATGCAAAACTTTAAAAAATGAGAGGAGTTTTAACATGGAGAGTCTCACCCCAGCACTGCATACTCTCTCTCTTGATCTCCAGCCTAGTCAAAGTGAGACTAACGTCAGGCAGGCAGGAATGTTACCCAAGGGACACCAGGTCCCGCAGGACTTGCTGATCTCAGCCAGCTTAGTGGTGAAGGCACCCACAAACAGCTTCAGATGGTGAGCCAGGTCCATCAAAAACTTTGTAACTCAACAAACAAAGCAGGTTGAGTCCTAGCAGCATCAAGCACGGCCACACAGCTTCCAGTGATCTAGGTGAAGAGGAAACTTGGGCCTGAAGAACAGACACATCCTCACTGATGCCTCTGCTTTGTAAAAGAAACCAGCTGTGCCCAGACAGCGTGACCTGGTGTGGGAGCCCTGGGAAGTGGGAAGAAGGGAAGTGCACATAACATCAGGTGTCACTCTGGGACCTGCAGCACATGATACCTCTGTGGGACAGTGAAAATGGGTAGGTTGGGACAGCAGCTTTTTGTTGTGATCTTATTATAGCTTTTCTGTTCTTGCTGACCCTTCGCTGTGAGGGTTTTTTTGTTTGTTTTTTTTGGGGGGGTTTGGTGGGGGGTGGGGGTTGAATTTTTTTTTTCTACTGGAAAGAATTAAAAAGTGCAGCTTCCATGAATAAATATAACTCTTAGCTCCATCTTATTAACTAAAAGCAATCTGGGGCTAAATACAGTGAATGTTAACAAAAAAACCCCAAGAATAGAAAATTGTTTAAGTGGCCAAAGAAACTTTCTCCCATTGTGATGCAAGCCAAGCTATGCCAGCTATATGTAAATGTATGCAGTAGGCTCTGTGCATGTGTCCACTTTGAAGTTGCCATCTGAATTTAATTCTGCCTTTGTGATTAAATCAGGCCATTACGTTTAATCTCACTTAATAGTAAGAAACGCTCTTTGTTGTTTTCTATAGGCAACATATTCTGCCCCTAACATATACAGCTTGGCATTCACACTTTACTATTAATCCCCGATGGCTGATAATTGCTTCATCTCCAAGTTCTCTGTCCAATTCACAAGGGAACTGATTGCAACTATTCTTTCCCTATACATTAATGCACTGTTTTGGTCTTACTTCTTTGGCTCAGTGAACCCTATCAAGCTGTCCACATTTTCTGGGCATGTGGGCGTATTGTAAGTTGTTAAATTAAATTCTGCACTGACCCCCTAAACACCAGAATCTATTAGTGCTGCAAGTTAGCTGATTGACAAGTGGGGCTACTTTTCCACTCAAAAACCCAACATAAAAATTAAAAAAAAAAAAAGGAAAAATCACAACAGGATAAATAAGGCTGAATATGTTGTTTCAAGTGAAAGTCTGAGGTCTTCTGCCTTCTGTCTTTCTACTTACAATTTCATTACTGCAGCAGGATCAATTGTATTATTGCCATGGTATTGCTTCATTGATCTTACATATGGCAGCTAGGAATTTCTTTGGAGAAAAGACCAAGCATCTGAAAGATGTCTTTAGTTTGTTAGAATCTGGGAGCCCATGTAGATTTTTAATTTTTTTTTTCCCCCCAAGTACATTCAATTTCAGAGAGGTATTCTTTGGGGGGTGTGTTTGTGAGAGTGTGAGTGGGCTGTTTTGTATTTTTCTCTCTCTCTTTAATTTTTTTATTTCCTAGGAGATGGCCCTAATTCACAATTACAAAACTATACTCAAGGAGCCTCAGACTGTCATTATTTCCCCAGAAATGTTAAAAAACAAAACAAAACAAAACAAAACAAAACAAAACAAAAAACCAACCACCAAACCTTGGTGGAAATTGCTGCAGGAAAGCAAACGGAAAGAGACACTCAAAGCCCCAAGGAACAAATATCAACGGTTTGGGTTTCCTTCCCTGTACCAAAACCCTGCATTTAAACAGATCCTGTAGGTTTTCTATCACAGAAGAAGTAGATTGATACAGTGAAAATCACATATAAACAGGGTCTTAGTTATTTTCACTGCTAGTAGTGTTTTAATACCTTCCACAGCTGGTAGGCAGGAACCAAAATTACATGCTATTAGATGAGTGACTGTCACAAGTTATTAATATTTCACTGGTATATGGCATTGCTTCACTATTTTTCCCTGCATCAACTCTGTGAAAATAGATCTTCTTAAGCTGTCACAAGAAGTTTTTGAAGTATCAATTTAGGCCATGTGGACTGTGAGAAAACATGAAATTTAATAGCAATGGTTTTTTCCTGGTTTTTGTTGTTGTTGTTGTTTGTTTGGGTTTTTTGTTTGTTTGTTTGAAGCTCACAGTTCTGGAAAGGTTAAAATTCAGCATGCCTCACAGCAGAAGTCAACTGCTAACCAACACGGTTAGAGGACACAGCCACAGATTGCCATCTCTAATCACAGAATCATAAAAACTTGAGGATGGAAAGGACTTCCAACAGTTCTGTGGTCTGACCTCTTGCTCTAAGCAGGCAGGGCTAACTTAAAGCTGTATCAAGGTGCTCAGCATTTTGCTGATTTTGGTCCACTGCTGCATGCCTTTGTTAAAAGTCTGGCTCCATCCTTTCTGTAACCTCCAGGTATGAAGAAAGAGGTTGCTATTACTCCTCAGACTTTCCTTCTCCAGGCTCAAAAAACTCCAGTTCACTGTCCCATAAGATTAATTTTCTCTCTGTCCATATAAAAGCACCCTCAAGTGCTGAATGTGTCTTGGTCAGCCACAACAGAGTCAAGTAGCAACCATATTCAGGTCACACACAACCCTGCCTCTTCTACACTATACATGGTCACATTGACACAGTTTGAGACATCCTCAGACCTCAGTGAGATCCCTCATGGATGAAAGGAAAATGCTATCACTGAGTGTGATCGAAGTGAAGGTTATAGTGATGCGTAGACAAAGCCAGACAGAAAATTTTGCTGCTCTAGTGAAACTTCCCTGTATGCATTCACAGCTGGAGTTGAGGAGCTTTCCTGGTCTCCTCACACAATACCTTTCCTAACCTACATTCAGGACAGGGTTTTTACCATGAGCTAGCTACAAGATATTTTCCTGACTTGGCAGATGCCAGATCCAGCCTTTGATAATGAGGGCTGGCCCACAAGGGTGGGTGGGACTAGAACACCATCAACTGATGGTGACTGATAGCAAAGGCTGCAGCCCATCTTCTGTAAATCTGTCTAAGCTGCCCTCTGCTCTATGAATTGGCTTCTGTGAACCTACTGTTCCGAGCACAGGGACTTGTCCTATATTTTCACAATGGGTGAAGCTCAGGATGTCAGGAAGATTTTTTTCCTGCTTCAGCATAGTATAGTCTTCGAGTGACAGCCCAGTTTCTCATGAGTTAGGGATCATTCCTCTAGGCAAATATATTTTCTGTGTAGGCAGCAGAGCTCTCCCAGAGTCCCAGCTGAAACTGTGCAATCAATTCCTTGCTGTGCTTAGGTTTGCCTCAGACCTCTTTCCCTGTGGCAAGCAAGAGCTTTTATGGTTGCCTTTGCCAGGACCAACACAAGGGAAGTGATATGTGAAGGAGATATTCTGCCAGGAGGTCCCACCAAGTTTTCTTCAGACATTGCCTCAAGCTGCTGATCTGGGGCAATGTTTTGGAATTTTATGTTTTAAAACCACTGGAAGAAAAGAAAAATATGTTTTTAGCATATCTGAGTCACTTGAGAACCACCACTCTATGCACCAAATAACCAGAAGTCAGAGGCTGTTCCACAAATCCATCCAACATTAAAAATCTGCTCATGCTAATTTGTGATCTATGGTCAGTTCCTAATAGGAATGCTGCAAAAAAAACCCCAAAACTCAATATAATTGTTTGATAATTTCCTTCCACAAACCTACAAATCTTGAGGAGCAGAAGATAATTTGAGCCTTATCTTTTAATTTCTTTTTAAATTTTCTCTTTACTTACAGGCATTCAGTTCAGAAACAAATGCCTTATTTGCTTCACATACATTTTTTCCTCCTGTTTTGCTGCTTGTTCACAGGGTGGCTACAGTGAGACTACTGTCAATTGATCAGAGCAAAATCATTGTGATTTATTAGCCACTTCAAGAAAGGACAAAACCAGTGTGACCCAGAGCACCATAAATTTCTGCCTACATCAAGCACAAACAGAAGAGGATCTTTTTTTTTTTTTTTTTCCTTCTTTGTATTTTCTTTCTTCTGCTCCTTCTTCTTCTTTAATTTTTTAAATATAGATGTAGCACTGAAAGTTGTGGCTTGTATTCCCGCCATCATCTCACTGAATCTGCTGCAATTCCTACAGTCTAGAGCCAGTTGTATATTGTCTTTCCAAAGCCAGAAGCACACAAATACTCTGGAGCTGAATGATTTATTCAGAGTGAACCTTTCTAGTGATTTTCAATAGTCCCTCCAAAATGGGCATCTCTAAAATTGTGCACAGATGCTTTTTTTAGTTTTATCCTGTTTCAGACACCTCTTCTGCAAGTAGTTATGTGACTCCTGCAAGGAGTTTCAATTAATTAATATACATTGCTAGGTTGCCTCACACTGGCTTCAACAAAAGTCACTTTATTTGCTTTATAAAATGATTGCGTCCTGCTGCACACTGTAATCTTGCCACAGTCAATGAAATGGCTATGTGGGGGCTGGAAACTCCGATCTTAAAGCAGAAATCTGATTCTGCAAGGGTAAAGGATTTTGTCCTGGTGGTTTCCAAGGGTCTTTTTAAGGAAAACTGGTAGGGAATGAGATTAATGCTCTAATTAAAAGAACAGGAAAGAAGCCTGCTACTTTTGTCTAAGAAGTTATTTGTACTGCAATGAAGCCTTCAGAACTCCCAAAGCCCCCAAGTGCTGAGGAGTGTTTGATGTCTTATGAAGGTATCCATCCAGGTAATTATATAGCTTTGCTGGCATTTTTTCTGACCTATGCCACAGCATTACACTTATTCACGTTACTTAGGATCAGTGTCAGGGCTAGCTTTGGAAAGGCTGGTTTCAGTTTCAAGTTGTTTGTTTGTGATTGCTTTTTTTGTTTTGTTTTGTTTCTGTTTGTTTGTTTAATTTTCCACTAGAAATGACTCAGGTTAAATATCAGCGTGGATGATTGCGATTTGGGAGACACCTACAGAAAATCGACACAGAGGTTTGTTTCAAAAACCATTAAAAACATGCTCCATCTGCTTTTACTTCTGACTAGACTAAGAGAGCTTACAATGAAGCATGTACTCAGCAATGAAACTGGTAGCAAGAGAGTACACATTACGTTCTAAATTAATCGTATTTATCCCCTCAGTGTTTATAGACTAAGTTTGTTTTTTCATTTCTCCCAGGCTGCCCAAAAGCTGCTTTAGATTTATTCTTACCATGAATCAGGGGACTGATGGCACAAACCATTTCAGATGTCTTCTTTAAGCACTTTCCTTCTTACTGGTTGCCTCCTCATTACAAAATAATAATAATAATTTTTAAAAGTAATTTAAAAGGATTTAAAAATCACTACATATAAAGTGTGTAACAATTTCATCTTGCTGCTATTTTTATTAATATCTGTTTGCAATGTTTTAATAATAAAAAGTGTTCAGAGTTCCTTTGTAAAAGCAGAGAAGAATGAAGTGTGACAACTAGTGCCTGTCAGTGCAGAAATGGCTGCAAGACGACATGAACAGAAGTAAGATGGAAAGAAAGAGGCTTGGAGCAAGTTGGGCTTTGAAGAGTCGCCTTTCATTTTATGTTCAGGGACTGTGTTCCTGGAGTCTTTTACTCCTATTGCAGCAAAAGCCTCCAGATCAGCTCCAAAGACTTTTTATTCCTAGAAGTACTGTAATGTGTGCACAATTCTAAAAGCACATGGAGCTTTCTGAGTGCCCAGCGATGTCCTGCCCATATCAATGGTGCCGGCAAGCGTGCCCAGGCAGGCACTGAATGCTTGGCAAGCCTTTCCCTGAAGTTGTTCAAGCTGCCCAACCTGCATCTCGGATCCTGCCACCACCCAAGTTGTACAATAACCATCTGGACTATCCTTGAAGTTCCATTCACTGCAACAGACAAAGTCACCATTTCTTTTTCATATATGCTGGCTATGCCAGCGGCAGGGACGACACACTGATTTATTTGGTCTCCAAGCTGTTCTTGGAGGATGTGTCCTTTCTCTCTGGGACTCTGCTACTATCTTTATGTAGGCTTAGAGATTCAAATGCAGAACGTCACTCCACTCTCCCTGCCACCTTCCTCTGGCAGGTCACAGCCAAGTTACCCACATGCTTTGTCTGCCAAGTTTGAAATCTGCTTATGGGATGTTGGCAAGCAGACAAAGTTAAGTCATTACACCTTTAGCAGTTACAGATTATCAAGATTTACTGAATAATCATTAAATATTACAAACTTAAGACCGTCGAGCTAGTTGATGCCAAAAGAAGGTTAGGACACACAAATAATTATGGGGGGTACTGTGACTGTACCTGTGAATAAGGGTGGTAAAGTATGTAAAGGGTAAGTACGTGAATTGTTATCAAGAGGATGAGGCCAGACTCTGTAGTGGAGCCCAGCAAAAGGACAAAAGGCAACGGGAACACATTGGAACACAGGGAAGTCCCGTCTGAGCATGTGGAAAGACTTGTCTTTGAGGGTGACTGAGCACTGACACAGACCAGCCGGAGAGATTGTGGAGTCTCCTTCTCTGGAGATATTTATTCAGAACTGTAGTGGGTTTGCATCTCTGCGCGCTCCTGTGCAACCTGTTCTGGGCGATACTACTTTAGTACTGGGTGGGGTTGGACTAGACGATCTACCAGACAATCCCAACCATGACGGGATTCCCGTTGAAGGGTTCGTGTACAGGCGAGGCGCTGCGGAGTTACACCCGTGGCGAAAGGTGCGGCACGTAGGGAGCAGCAGGAACGCCGCCCGTGCCCAGCAGCACCCCGACTGCCGCCTTTCGCAGCAGGAAAGCCGCCCGTGCCCAGCAGCACCCCGACTGCCGCCTTTCGCAGCAGGAAAGCCGCCCGTGCCCAGCAGCACCCCGACTGCCGCCTTTCGCAGCAGGAACGCCGCCCGTGCCCAGCAGCACCCCAGCTGCCGCCTTTCCCAGCACAGCTACTCCCTGCGCTCGCTACGGCAAGGCTGGGCTCAGGTGGGCTGGGCTCAGGTGCGGGGCCTTTAAAGCCGCTGCGCCCGCTCCGCCCTTCCGCGGGCCAATAGGAGGGCGGGTGCGGCGGGAGCTGGGAGCCCATTGGCTGCGGCTCGCAGTAGGTGCGGGTCGGGAGGGCACTTCTGTGCGGCCTCGGCTGCCGGCGCCGCTGCTTGTGCCGCCTGTAGCGTGGGTCCGCCGGCCCTCGGGCGGCCTTCGCTTACACCCGTGACCTGCTGTCCGTGTTTGCGCCGTCGGGAAGGGGAAGGTCTGAGCTAACGGTGTGCCTAGGGGCGTGCGTCTGACGGGAAGGGACTTTCAGTGGAAGAGCGGCGCGGCAGAAATGCCCACCAAAAAAGCAGGAGCGGCAGGTTATGGAAACATGTCTCACCGTTATCCGCTGAATGGCATAAAATCGTAGAATCACGCTATGGTTTGGGTTGGAAAGGACCTTTAAAGTCCAACCTCCTGCAGAAAGCAGGGACACGTTTAACTAGATCAGGCTGCTCAGAGCCTCATCCAGTCTCACCTGGAATGTTTTCAGGCATGGGGCATCTACCACCTCTCTGGGCAACCTGTGACAATGTTTCACCGCACTTGCCATGAAAAATGTCTCCCTTACATCTAGCCTAAATCTCCCCTTTTAAAATTTAAAACGATAACCCTACGCTCTGGCACAACAGGTCCTCCTGAAAAGCAGCTGTAAGATCTCCCTACAGCCTTCTATTCTCCAGGCTGAACAACTGCAACTCTCTCAGCCTTTCTTCATAGGAGAGGTGTTCCCATCCTCTGATCATTTTTGCACCCCTTCTCTGGACCCATTCCAACAGCTCCGTGTCTTTCCTGAGCTGAGAACTCCAGAGCTGGACACAATACTCCAGCTGGAGGCTCACCAGACCAATTAGAAGGGCAGAATCACCTGCTTGAACCTGCTGGCCACATGTCTTCAGCAATGGACTCCTATGCCCTTGGGAGACCTATTCACAAGTCTATGGAGCTGGGGAGGTGTAGCCAGTGCTCCCCTTATTTTACCTTCTCCTTGTGCAGGAGCCACTGCTTCGAGGGCACAGACTTCAGGCTGTGGAAGGAAGGGTGCGAAGTCACACCGACGGTACACGTGTACTGGCAGCAAGAGCTCGTGGTTGCTCTCAGGCACAGTGCCCAACTGAAACACAAGACCTAGACATGTTATAGGCAAGGGTTTTTTTTCGGTGAGAAATGCATACAGCTGGGTTTTGAAGGACTCTTCTATCTGAGGATTTAAACAAACAAGAGATCATTTCATGCCCAGCAATGGCTTGGGCTCATAAAATACAAAATCCTTCTGAGAAGCAAATGTGTTGTTATTGGGGCTGAGAAAAGAGCTGCTAATGAATGCTGGAAAACACATGGATAAGAGACTGTTTGGGGTACTCATCAGCACTCCTTCCCCACTTTTGAAAATCTCTTTTGCTCTCAAAAATGATAAATTGGAGACTTTTCCTTCAAAAGCAACTTTTGCCACGGTTGTTATTTTACTGCTACTTGAAGTGGCAAGACCCACAAACAGAAATCTTGCCACTGCTATGAGTAGGTATAGGGAGAGCACATCTCATGCTCAAGGGAATTGTGCTTCCAGGGTTCAGCACTTGTTTTGGAAGCAGTAGCATACTCCATTTTCTCTTGGGGCTCCTCACCAAAACCTGTGCAGAAATTTTAGTGCAGAAGAAAAAACAAATAAACATCCTGCAGACAGTAGAAAGTACAAAGACAATCTCTCCAAGGAGATGCTGAGACTGAAATTCCCAAGGATGCTGTTTTTTTCTGGATGAACTCTCCATCACATGGACAGACTTTCCTTTGACAGGAGAAAAAGGACATTGGGGAGGGTGAGCACCTTGTAGAGAACTAACTTTTCCCTTCAGGAGTCCCTGGCCAAAGGGTAGCAGTATCAGGACACATGATGCAATGGGATCCTCTTTGTCCTTGTACTAACTGAAGCCAGAGAGGGAGTGAGGACTAAACTTAGAGGGCTTTCCTTGCTCCTTTCCCCTATTTTTCACCCTGTTGGCAATCACTTCTGTGGCAGCAGTACCCTGAGAGTCCTAGGCAGGGGATGGGGTCTCCTGCTGTAGGAAAGGGTATGAACACAGTTTTGCTTCCTTCTCCTTCTCCTTTTCCTCCTTCTTGTTTTCTCCTTCTCCTTCTCCTCCTCCTCCTCCTTCTCCTTCTTCTCATTCCCCAAGAGTTGCACATATTCTGTTTCAATAAGATGCAGCAGGCTAAAAGCTGAAATATTACTGCTTAGACTTCTGCTTCATCATAGGATTTTGTGGTGGTTTTTTTCCTACAAGGGTATTTTTTCATCCTCATCCCCAAAAAACAACAACAACAACAAAAATCCAAAACAAAAGACACAGTAAAATTAAACAGGTTTGAGTTATTGCTGCAATAGTTCAATCCTGGTTGCTACCATCCCTCCCCCTTCTTTTCATTTCCCAAATCCCCAAGAGGAAAAGAAAGAATGAATGAAAGAAAGAAAAACTCTCCAAATAAAACAGGGGTCTCCTCTCAGACTCTCACACTTTCAGGCTAGCTCCTGGCACACTTATAGACATGGCACACAGCCTCTTCTGTCGGCACAGACTTGGCAAACCTGGACCAGGGCTGGCCTTATGAATTGTGCTCAAGTCACCTTCTTGATTACAGCAAAAAAAAAGGCGTTTTTGGTGGGCGACTGAATTGGCCACCCTACTAGACAGAAGGCAGAAGGAGAAAAAATACGAAAGAAGTTGGCAAATTAGTGTTGCAGGGAGAGGGGAGAATGACACCCGAGGGAGGAAGTGATACCGGCTGCCTCCTATTTAGAAGTCAGCCCTTGCCTACCGTTTTCTGGCTGCTCATAAAGCTGTGATACAGCCTGGCTGCCCTGCTGCCTTCCTGGTGGGTCCTGCCACCAGGAAGACCTGTTGAGGGGTCCAACTGCCTTTGGGGCAACTGTTACAGACACACAGGCCATCAAAATAGCTTCAGGTTTCCTCCTGCCATGCTGGGGTAACCTCAGGGGCTGTGGCACCGACACCTCAGTGGATGTTGCACACACACTCTAAATATAATAAATATAATACATAAATTCAAACCTTTCTTTTATGTGATATTGGGGAAGCAGTAGGATTCAGCAGATCATCAGGACAGCTGTGTACCTAACACACCCTGTGGGGTTAGTAAAGAGGATAATGTATGTGGTAGCTGTGTCAAATTCTTGTTTTTTTCCTCTTGTTTTCTTATTAATAATCCAGTTTCAAAATGCAGGCAGATGAGCACAGTGAACTGTGCAAAGGATGGACTGAGAGTCATTTCTAATTCAAACACAATTATTGTTTTTGTTAAAAGGCAGCCACTCAAAAGGCAAACTCAAATCTCAATTGCAAATAATCCTGTTGAGCGAATATTTATATTTTTGCTGCAGACATTGGCAGCTTCTTGGTGCGTTTCGGTAGAAAATATGTAAGAAAAATAGGACTACAAATATATCACCTTGTAACAGCTGGCTATGCTCCTTCCACAGAATATGTTAGCACAAAATGTATAGTTGCCCACAGTTTCAACTCACTGAAAAGAAATGAGAAAAAAAAAAAAAAGAGTTAGATGGACTT
>VWZI01012486.1:997723-1011031 GCA_013396835.1 Psilopogon haemacephalus
CCCCCCCCCCCTCTGTCAAACACTTTGAAAGGAGCAATCAAATGCTTATTTTAATGGCAAATTTGTGCAAAATAATATCTAGTCTTTGCAAAAAATAAAGTCATGGCAGCAAGCTGTGAAATCACACACGCTACAGTATGAAACCCGTTTTGAAAGCTTTGGCTTTCCTCACGAGAGCAAGAAATATTCTTGGGAGACTTTTTGGAGTCAGCAGCCAAAGCTGAATGCTATAGAGGGCTTACACCGATACAATCCAAAAAGGACAATTTGCTTGGAAGCCTGTGGCTAATTTCAAACACAATGCCCGATGTCATGGTCAGTTGTGCTACAGAAAGCTGGCAGCTTGGCTCGGCCTCTCCCTCGGCCCAAAAAGATGCGAGCGTTTCTGGCCGAAGCCACGCTGCTTATTGGCTGTCCCAGACAGCTTCAAACAAGTCCTTTCATAGCGACACACGGCCAAGTGCGGGCAAAGAAACGAGGGGAGAAACAAAGGTGGCTCTGAAGTCATTTCCCCGTGCTGAAGCCAGCCATCCGGTTTTGCTTCTTCCCTATTGAGGGGGCAGAAAGCGGCAGGAAGAGCAGGGCTGAAAGGGAACAAACCGGCCGAATGGGCTGGCGGGGAGGCAGCCAGGGCCAGGGCTGCGCCAGGCTAAACTCCCATTCTCCCTGCCCAGAAAGGGATGAATGATTAATTATAGGCATCCAAAAGGTAATAGATGTGGCAGGCCAGCATCCTGCAGCCAAGTTCCTAGAGCACCTGCGAAAACAGGAGGTGCTGGGAGACAAAGCCTCTCGCCCCCTTTATGGAGAGCACAGAGGGATACTGTTCCCCCCTTCACCTGGTCTGCTTTCTGCTGGCACAACCTCCTTGCAGGGCAGCTGATTTCCATGTCTGCTTGCTGTATGTAGGAAGAAAAAACCTCCAGCCCTCAGGGAAAAGGAACAGGGAGATCCCAAAAGCAGATGGGGGTCCTGGAATCTGGTCCTGAGACCAGAGGATGCAAAGCCAAGATGTCAGCTCTTATCATCTTTTCATAGCCTGACAGCTTGTGCAGAGGTCTGCCATGTGCATAGGTGCTGGAGTCGAGATTTCCAGAGTAACCTGAGGAGAATTAGACAGTCAGACACCACAGCAATTAAACAGAGACTGGCTGTTCAGCTGCCTTAGGTGTCTCCGGAAATCTCAGCCTGCCCTATGGATTCAGCAAAGTATGAACGAACCTGCTAGACTGAAACACAAGTTTTATGTGGTAAAGAGTAAGTGCCTGGCTACTCCTAAATTAGGAAAAGAAAACATGGGTTTTATTTGTTTGGTTGGTTTTGGCAGCAAGATAGTAAATTTGAAAAGTATGGTTTAGCCACCCTCTGGCTTTGTGGGGTGATGCTGTGAATCCTCTTGCTGCCTCCTGTCTTCCCATTGTTCCTCCAGCTCCCGGCACCACTTACTGCTCCTGCCCTCCTCCTGGGGCAGAGCTGCACCTTTTTCTCACTTCATCAGAGTCCGATTTTGCTTAAATTAGGGAGAAGCCATGAGTTGAACCTTCACTTACAGTGAGCATGAGGACTGACCACCACCACCCCAAAGGCAGTCTGGTGGTCCCAACCTGTCCTGCACTGCTGACCATGCTAATTCCTGTTTCTTCGGGCAAAACAATCTTTTCAGTGCTAGGTCCTAAATGTGTTTTTTCTTGCAGCATTTGCAGAAGGGAGCATGTGGTAGAGGGGAGTGCTTGAACAGACAACTTTGGGCACAGATCTGTGGCACTGCACAGGCATTGCTTCACCAGGGTTTCAGAGGTGCAAGTTGCCTTAGGTGACCACAGTGGGGACCAAAGTAAGCATGTGGGACCTAAAGGTTTGATACAATAGGAAGATGGTGCTGGTGCTGTGTAAGGAATTCATGACAGATTGATATGCACCAACTACAGTGCTGTGCATTTCAGCTCTGATTAAACAAGTAAGCTTCCTGGTAGAGAAAGTGACTGTGAGTCAGAATAATGATGAACTTTAGGCCCACAAGGCACTTTGTTAAATAGGATTTAGCTATCTAAATTGCTTAGATATTGCATATATGCCCAAATTCCCCTATAACACCTAGTCCCCACCATGGTATGGAGAAATGAAGTGCCTTTGAGAATTCCACTGAATTCCACTGAATGTGGAGAAGTAAGGCAGACACTGCCAGCCTTTCCCTCAGAAGACAGTCAATAAAATGATCCCTGTGCTGTTTAGTGAGGAAGATATGGCAGAACAGGAAAAATAAACACACCAAATAGTGGGAATGATCACTGCAAATGATGCTGTAGTAGTCTCCTTTTTGTAATTTCCCTTCCTCTTTCCATTAGCCAACCTGCTGATGCTGTCAGAGATGCAGTGAGGCCAGAGCATGCTTGGATAAAAGAGATGCTGTTGTGATGGAGAAGTTGCATGTTCATCCATGCCTTGACAAACCTGCCCTCACCAAACACACACTGCCAAAACAAGCCTTTGGAGAAAGCAAGTGGAGATGTGAGTACAACCAGGAAGCCTGATTTAATTTTCTGCAAGTACACAAATGAAAAACAGATCTCACTCACAAATACCTTAAAACAGGTCTCATTCACAAATATCTTAAAATAATTGCCTCAAAAAAAAACCCAACTAGATAAAAATTACTCTGAAATTTTGAAGTGGTTTTGTGCCTTAGATGGGGTGTATAGTGACTGTGCATAAGCACAGGGAGAGGAGGCATGCACAGCCCCATCATGGCACAGGCTGTGTGGTGGCATTGGCAGGAAGGGCAGCACCCGCTTCAGGCTCTCCCTTTGCACAGGTTGTGCCTGCGTGGCGGCTCAAAAGTTGTAGAGTCACACAAGTGCTGACAGCGTAGCGGGGCAGCGCTGAGCCCTCCACCATACAGCGCGACAGATGTTGTATGCTAATGCTGGGGCAGCAGTCGCCTGGGACAGGCACGGCTGCCAGAGAGGCTCCTCTGTGGCACGGTGTTAAAGAGCCATCCTTGTCCTCACATGCGGGAGTAGCAGCAGGGATGCGTCCTTCTCCTTGGCCGTCGGTGGATCCTCTCTCGCAGGAAGCGCACGGGAGTTTGCCGCAGCAAGCAGGGCGCTCCTGCAGCTCGCTTTCCCCAGATGGTTGATGTGCACAGTGAACAATAGCTGGGACAGCATGGCAGGGTGCACCGCTGAAACCTCCCCCTGCATACAGAGCAGTGCGGGACACGTAATTAGCAGCCCTGCTCATGTCAGGCTGAGACTGTTCCCATCAAGCTGAATTCCCTCCCTGTTGCTCCGGGGGGGATGTTCAGCCAAGGGCTGGCCGGACGGTCCCAGGATGGGAGGCAGTGGGGATTATCTTGCAGTCTGGCTTGCCTGGTACTAGCCTTTGTGATGATAAACAGAACAGTTTTGTTTCTTTAAAGAGCAAACCTGGAAAAAACATGTTTTGGCCTCTCTATAGAGGTGTCTGAGTATTAAGCATTCTGGATGTGCGTGTGTGCACATGTGAGCAGGGAACAAAAAAATCCAAACAACTTTTCTTTCACTGTCTTTATACACTGACACATACGGCAGCCAAGAACAGCTATTTGCTGGTGCTGCTCCCAGTCCAGTCTTCTCAGGTACTCCTAATTTTAAAGTACTCAAATAGCATTAAAATTCTCAGTGTCAAAATCTTCAGTTGTCTCCTTGTGTGCTCAGCTTTCCAGAGCTACCCAATTCACAGCATCTTCTTCACCTCACATGGCCCACGACTATGCCTAAAGAGCAGAGGTAGGAGAGGGGAGTAAGGGCTAATTTTTGCCAGTATCCTTGAAGCCCAGACATTGACTGGACCCTGCTTTTGTCACAGCCTCAATCAGCGCTCCAGCTTCAAGGTCACTGCTGAAAATTTGTGCTGGGGGAAGATGAGAAAAGCTTTTGGCTGGGCTGAGAACATGAGGTAATTAATCTCATTCATCCTTCTGGCCACACCACTGACCAGAGGCAAAACAGAGAACACTACAGGTCAACTAGTGGAGTCCTCCAGGGATCAGTGCTGGATCTGGTCCTGTTCAATATCTTTATCAATGACACTGATGAGGGGACAGAGGGTCTGCTTAGCAAGTTTGCTGACAATCACAGGATCACAGGATGTCAGGGGTTGGAGGGGACCCAAAGAGATCATTGAGTCTAACCCCCCTGCCAGAGCAGGACCATAATCTAGCTGACACACCTGAAGGCTGTGCGGCCATCCAGTGAGACTTGGACAGACTGGAGTCCTGGGCAAAGAGGAACCTAATGAGGTTCAACAGGTGCAGAGTCTTGCATTTGGGAAGGAATAATATGCTGCACCAGTACAGGCTGAGAGGTGATCTGCTGGAAAACAGCTGTATAAAAAAAAGGTCTGGGAGTGCTGGTGGACAACAAGCTATCTGTGGCACAGCAATGTGCCTGTGTGGCCAAGGCAAATGGAATCTTGGGGTGCATTAAAAGGAGTGTGTCCAGAAGGTCGAGGGAGGTTCTCCTCCCACTCTACTCTGCCCTGGAATATTGTGTTCAGTTTGGGGCTCCACAGTTCAAGAGGGACAGGGACCTACTGGAGAGAGTCGAATGGAGGGCTATGAAGATGATTAAGGGGCTGGAGCACTGCCCTATGAGAAGAGGCAGAGGGACCTGGGGCTTTTTGGTCTTTTGGGGGCTTTTTGAAGAGAAGCATTAGAAGGGACCTAATAAATATTTATAAATATATGAGGGCTGGGTGTCAAGAGGGAGAGAACAAACTCTTCTCAGTTGCACCCTGTCATAGGGCAAGGGGTAATGGGTATAAACTACAGCACTGGAAGTTTCACCTCAACATGAGGAAGGACTTCTTTATGGGAAGGGTCATGGAGCACTGGGTCATGGGAAGGGTCAAGCAGCATGGAACAGGCTCCCCAGAGAGGTTGTGGAGTCTCCTTCTCTGAAGACATTCCAAACCCATCTGGATGAGTTCCTGTGTGACCTGTGCTAGATTCTATGGTCCTGCTCTGGCAGGGGGGTTGGACTTAATGATCTGTGGAGGTCCCTTCCAACCCCTAAGATCCTGTGATCCTGTGAACTCCTGGCGATAAAACACACCTATCCTCCAGGCACCTGAGTGGTGCTCCTCCTAGTGCAGAAGGGTCCATGGTTTTTGTGAAATATGAGTCCACACCCAAGGCCTTACAGAGCTCCTTCGGACTTTGGGGTTGCTGCATCTCCAGCTTTAGAATGATCGTGCGTGCGTGCGTGTGTGTGTGTGTGTGTGTGTGTGTGTATGTGTGTGTGTGTGTGTAGATCTATGCTTCACAAAAGACATTCAAAGCACAGTAACATTTATCTTTAAAATAAGAAGTATTATTTTAAAGAAGTCTCGCTATAAATTTGGTTAAACAACATATACCTTGGGAAATGTTTATCAAACATAGTGTTTCCAGGATGGTCACTATTAGCAGGATTTTCCCCTCTTTCGTTGCCCAGCACTAAAACCTAAGTTGCTGCTGGTAGCCAGGCTGGGAATTCTCCCTTGGCTAGGCCATGGCTGCTCTTGCATGACTCAGCTGTAACTGTGGGTTGGGCAGAGATGCCCAGCTGTCATGGGAAAATTGCTCCCTCTTTGGGACCAAGGGGCAGCCAGATGCTGCACTGCATCAGGGTGCACTGCAGCAGCACAAAGAAATTGCTGACAAAAACACCCACCTCGGGTTTGTCTGGACTGTGAATCTGCTGCAGGCAAATAGGTCATTAATTCCCTCCAATTATCCCATCCATTTTTGCTAGCCAGGTGCCCACCTGGTATGATGGGGCTGCTGGTATCCCTTCCCACCCACCTTCCATTTGGTAAGGTCTTGTTGTGGTCTAATGTGAAGGCATGGTTAGAAAGGCTTGGCATGGGCTTCTTGCACAGGAAGCACCCAGCATATGGTGCCACTGAAAATGAAGCTGATGAGGTGCCTCAAGGGGCACGTAGACACGGATTTTTGCAGGCTCAGAGCCAAGTTAGGTGTTCCACCAGAGTGTTTTGGAATGGTTACACTGTCTGTGTGAACTACACAGTGAAGGCAAAGCCTGTTTTTCCTCAAGTACTTAATGCTGCCTGCAGATGTCCAGATGCTTGGACAGCATATGGGGAAATACCATTCTCTCCATGCTCTGTCCTTTTACTCTGCTTCTAAACCTCCACTGCTGCCTCTGGTCAGAGATCCTGGATTAAATAATCTCACTGTCAGACATTCTCATCTTCTTAAATCCCTTAATTTTGCCAAAATTATGTTTTGGCTTTTGTGATGAGGGAAAAGATAGACAAGAAGTGAGGGCTGAGCACATGTAACGGGTGATGCCAGTTTGCCCATGGTCCTCAGGCTATAGGTTTGCAGACCTGTGTACATCAGTGTCCCACTGCAGTTTCATTATCTGAAAGGATGAGTATTTGCCCAAGCTTCCACCGGTGGGGTTTTTTCTTTTTAATTTTGTGTCACCTTCCACCACCCTCAAACCCCATCTGAAGTTAATGTCACTAGAGCTGGGAGGGAGTAAATGAGTGAACGCAGCGCCTGAGAACCCTCGATTCACGTCTGCAAAGCGATTGTGCTGCTCTTGGCAGTTGCAGGTGACAACCCTAACGAGTCCCCAGGAGCAGATGAGAAGTTTATGGGCTGTTAATAAACTGTAACCAATCGGTGAATGCTGGCGGGTTGTGTTCAAGCTGTTTGGGGCCACAGGTCCTTGGGAGAGCTTGCACTTGCTCTGCCTTTATTTCAACGTAGCAGAAACATGAAAGCATGTGGCAGACTCTTGATGTTTGTTACAGTGAATAGACATATGTCCCTCACACTAGCATGTAGAATATCTAATTAAGTTACACAATGATAGCTTATACCCAGGGGCAGTTGCAAACAAGACGCTGTCACACTCTTAAGAACACAAACAAAATGAAAATTGCCTCTTTATACATTATAATGAATATGTTTTCAATACATTAAAAGTTCATTTGCTAACAGATTCTGCAAGACCGGGTGGATTTCTGCTAATATAATTTTGTTTTTTTCAGAGGGATCGGTTTGTATGGTTAGGATTAGGGACAGGTTTGTTAATGAAGCTATGGAGCATTCCCCGCCCCCCCCCCAATAAACTTGAGAGAAATAAAATCTTAATTATGTATTTATTGTGTTGTCTCAAGCATATCCCATTTTTCAGAGCCCCACCTCAGCCCCTCCTGAGAGGATGCATATGCGGTGGATTTGTTTCTCCCTTTCTCCCATCTCTGCTCTTCACTAGCATTTTTTTTTTTTTTTTTCCAGGCAAGAGAGCTGGATGGCTTCGGGGGTTATTTCCCACTTCAGTGTCAGTGATGCCAGATGCCAAGGTCTGTATGACAGGATGGTGCTCAAGTAGCACCGAGAGGTAAATCCTGATCTGAGCATCACAGGTGGGTGATGCTTCCTTCCTCCCTGTTCCATTGCTACAAAATGCTTCAAGCAGTATAAAAGCTGTCTGGGGCATTGCAGCTCTTCCTCTTCCCACCAGAGAGGCCCATTTTCATTAAGGCACTTTGGCACTTTTTCTTTGTGAAATGCACACGGGATGTTTTACAGGGGACAGCTTCAGGCACTTAAACAAGGGATGCCTTTTGTGTCATGCTAGCTTTAGGCTCATGTAAATTTATTCAGAGATAGTTTGATCTGGCTATCGTGGAAAGTGAGGAGCAGACAGAGGTCCTAAGGGGGCAAATCCCTCCTCACAGCACCTCTACTCCATGCCTGGCAGAAACAGGGGAAGACCTTCCCAGAAACGTATCCCATTGAGCACAGAGGAAGGGGCTATAGGTATGCAGCCTCCTATCTGACATCTCTTATCTCAAGAGCCATCCAATTCCTTTTTTTTCCCCCCAACTGCAGCTCATATCTCCCTCCTGCCTCTGCATTGTTTGTCTATGGTGGCTGGGGTTCAGAATAGGAAAAGGATTTCCCCCATCCCTTCTGAGACAGGGCTCCCAGCCAGGGCTCCCTTGCCGACCTCTTTGTGTGCCGTTTGGACTGGATGCACCCGTCCCCTCACAGCATTGCAGAGAGTTAGCTCACCTGCTTTCCACTGTCACTGACACGCTGGGGCTAGCAAGGGAAAATGCTTGGCTCTGCCTGGCTCTTGGGATCTCTGGGCATTGCCAGGTTTGAAATGGATGGGAAATGGATGTGGGATGGGGTTCTGTGGTGCAGGTAGACTCGGCTCCCTGCACTACCCCTCACCAAGGAAATCCCCTTTCTGCGTTGCTTGAGCAGCATTAAAAAGTTGAATGATTTCTTCTGGAGGAAGGAAGCAAAGGATGTGGAGAGAAAAACTTGGCAGGCTCTTCAGCAGAGCTCCAAATGAAGGACAAGCACCGAGGGGATTAGCTGAATATGCACCTCGGTGGGCTGTCTCTCCCACAGAGCAAGCCGATGGGTTTTGCTGCCTCAGCTCCACTCTTTGGGAAGAGCCTGTAGTCTCCCTGCTCCTATGGTACATACATCTCCAGGCTCCTTTCCTTTACGCACAGCAAGCCAAACCATGCTTGACTCCTTCAGGAAGAACAAAACAAGCTCCCCGCCTCCTGAAACTCTGCTGATTTCCTACTGAAAAGGATCTTCCTTATAAAAGTCACTAGCACTCTGACCGCTTTTGTAAATGAACAAACCAACCCACAACAACGACAAAACCAAAAACCCACACAAACAAAAAAAAAAAAAAAAAGCCAACAAAACAAACTAACAATAAAACCCCAACTCCTAAACCACAAAAAAAGAGAACTGTATGGGATTTTGTTTTTTTTCAAAGCAGACAAAGACGTGTATAAATGTGTGTCATACATATATGTATATGTCTTTCTGAAAATAGCATTTAGCAAATGCCTTCTGCATCTGAGAACCCTCCAACAATCCTGACACTGTGATCAATCTGCAGACTGGTGATGTTTGCTGACAGTGATTGATTGATTTTTCCTGCTAATAGGATCAACATTGGGAATATATTAAACTAAAAGGCACACTTCTTACTTGCAGGAAACACCCCATGTATTGGGCCTGATCCAATTGTATTGGTTTTGGCAGCAGGATGCAATGATTGATGACAGGCAGGGAGTGGAGGCCTTCTTGGAAGAGGAGTCTGATTCCCTCAGCACTCTCTCCATGTGCATGACACTAGTTTCCTGCTGGGACAGGGACAGGCAGAAGAAGGGACAATGGAGCAGGGTGGCCCATCCAGATAACCTCTTCTAATGCATATGGTGGGATCTGACCTGCCAGTTCAAGAAGAGGAGGCAAAAAGCTGATGGGAAATTAATTCTCAGGAGTTTGTCAAGACATCTCCAACAAGTGAAGATAAATGGCAGAACAAAACTTCTAAAGCTAATCCCAAGAATGGGTATGAATAAAAAAGAGAAACACTCTTTTGCATTTACATCCATCTTTTAGGGTAAAAGCCTTGGGGTAAGCTCCACGCTTTTGAAGGATCCCGACCCTGAGCACAGTGATTTCAGCAGCTCCAGACCTATTCTGGCCTCTGTGTGTGTGTGTGTGTGGTGATGAGGCTGAGCATTCACCCCTTGCTTTTTTTTTTGTTCTTAAGCAGATGGACTACAAACCTGCAAAAAACTTTCAGGCCCAGCCATGTTGCCATTGAAAACAACACAAAACTTCTCTTGCCTTCAGAAGCACCATCCAAACAGCAAGGGTGGCAAGATGGGAGCATATTTGGACTTTTGAGGGCTGAACCAGCAAGTACTTCATGCCGTTCTGAACAGGCAGAGCCAGTACTGACCCCTGACTCTATTGCCATCATTATAATTAATGTCTTCCCTTCACAATTTTTAGTAGAAAAATGTATTATTAAATCTTTGTAGTGGAAAATTTGATTTTGCTCACTGATTGTAGGATCACCAGAGGGTTGACAGACTAGTGTGTGCCCAAGGCTTGTTTTTAACCAGTATCCACCTGGACTGGAAGTTTAGAAAGGGGCTGCTCTGATTACTCCTTGGCTGAAGTCAGGCTTTTGGCATACCTTTCTTCCCATCTCAACTCCTATGTGAGCAGCTAGGTTTTCATAAACACAGGACTGGGTTGTGAGTGCTGAGCATTTGCAGAGATACTGGTGTGTTGGTTTGAGCTAATTGGAGAATTTGAGTGAGAAATTAGACTATTGGCTGAGAGAGAGTTAAACATACAGTGTCACTTCACCAAGTTTCACTGAGACACTGGTAACTTCTCTGAAAATCTGCCACTCAGCTGTGCATTCAAAAATGCCTGAGCATTCAGAAATAATCTGGGTAACATCAAGTCACAGGCCCAGAGGTGACATCCCACACAGAGATGGAAATGCCACTCTGGCATGGGGAGATCTGAGCTATGTTGCAAGTACTATCTTGCAACACCAAGCAAGAGATGCTGGCCGAGTGGCATCACCAGAAGCTGTTTGACTCTTGTCACACCAGTGTCCTGTGTGCTGTCCTCTGGCAGATGTCTCAGATAGTTTTCAGGCTGTCAGGGTACATGAGACATCAGTCTTTCACCTATGGAAGTATAAAAACAAGCCTTGATGTTCAACAAGAGAAGCGGCATCCTACGGCTATGCCACAGCCCTAGCTCCTCTCTGGGATCATTCCTCAGTTATCACACATCATGTTCAGTAGCCTGACTCTAGCATGGGGAGACCACAATAATGTGCAGGGAGAATTTTGCCCCAAAATATCAGTCTTATGATGCTTTCAGAGGAAAAAAAAAAAATCAGGATTTTTTTTTTCTGTCTGCATCTTATGCAAACAACTATTTAGCTGCATGTAACCTGTGCTTATGCACATTACCCTGCTAGTGGCCCCTCCTCAGAGCAGGCCCTAGTTTATATTGCTGAAGAGAGGTTTGTAAATTAAAATAAACATGTGCTTTTTTCATGGAAGACTGCTATTTGGAAAGCTCTTGAAGGGCATTTGGATACTCACTCCAAACATTCATTCAAACGAAAAGGAACGGAGCCTGTGGCCCCCATAGGGGGCTCTAATGGATCCCATCCCACAGGTCTAAATTAGCAGTGAGCAGAACCAGCACCTCCCTGTAGAAGTGACACTTGTACCTTGCAGGAACCATGGGCTTGGAGGGAGCAGCATGCCTCAGTCAGGGCTGAAAGGCAGATTTTGGGCTACTTGGCTCAAAATTTCTCAGGCAGAGGTTGAAGAAATCTGTTGTTGAAATGAAACAAGAACATCACCTGGGTGAAGGCAGAGGAGCTGCTGGAGTGCCCTGACTTGGTTGATTTTTCCCTTCCCCTCGACTTTTCTGAAGCGCTGCAGCTTCTGCCTAAAATGTGCTACCAACATCTGCCCGCCCCTCTCTTCAATTTCTCTGCTGGGAGGGTCAGTGAAGAGTGAAAGAAAGTAAAGGGAAGGGATAAAGGAAAAGTGAAGAGGAAAGGAAAGAGAAGGGGAAGGAAGGGGGGGGACATTGAGGAAAAAGAAGGGGTGAGTGGTGTCATCCAAGGAAGTCGTCTGGACCGTATTGTGAGGGTGCTCCCTCCTCCTGTCGGAGCGAATCGCGATAAACCTGAGACAGCTTAAAAAAGCAGAAGGGGCGTGAAAGGAGGCGTCTGTCTGTCTTGCATAGAAAGCAAGGAAATGATAATCAGAGGGGCCAGGACCTGAAATTAGCGTGGCTACTCCAGCTCGGCGGCGGCTGCAGGAGGGGCTGGGACCACCTGCGGGAGCAGCGCCAGTCCCTCAGGTCTCCCGGTGCGGCTGGAGGCACAGGTGACCCCTCAGCAGCCCCGGCGCAGGTGTGCACAGAACATATGGTCTCCCCGGCACTCCCCGTAACCCTATCTGGCCGGAGCCGCGGCTTCAGCTGCGGGCAAGGCAATCAGGGGACCCTGCGGGGCGCTGCTTCCTTCAGGGGAGCATATGGGGAGCACGGATGGAGGGAAGGGGCCGGGGGCCCGGCAAGGCGGCTAATTTAATTTGCAGGTAGGACAGGAGGNCTCCCTCCGCTGCCGGGAAGGATGCGTAGCCCCGGCTTGACTGACAGCGGGCAGGCAGGTACTGTGGAGGGATCCAGACTGCTCTCGCTGCTTTTGACACCGCGGGGCCCAATGGGACGGAAATGCCCCAGCAGAATCCCCACGATACCGTCCCTACCCACCGGGGCTGTGCTGCCCATTGGGGCTCTCCGGGACCACCTGTTAGCGACGGGGAAAGGCTCTCCGGGTGGCAGAGCGCGGTCGGGGAGGCAGACGAGCAGGATTTACCAGCTTCTGGCCACTGCCGACTTTTGCATCTGTCAGGGTGCTAATTATTGCCTTTAATAGAGACAAAGAACAGCTCCTAATGATGCTCCCTCTAATTCTCACCTGCTCCTGCCTTCTTCCGCAGCAGTACTCCCTCGCCGGAGCCCTGCTAATTGGGAAAGCTGCTCCGCTTATTGAGACCTCCCTACAGATGGGGAGGGGGGCGGACACGACATACGACGGCAGGACTGGGAGAGGGGCACCGGTAGTGGGGCTCCAGGAGCAAAACCGGGGGAGAGGAGCAATATTTCAAGAGGGCAGGCCTGACGGAAGGGCTACATCCTCGCCCCAGCAACTCAGCAGAGGAGCGGCCTCTGTTTTCTCATTTTGCTGGGGATTAGGGTAGTATCTGCCCCTTCTTCGACCCACCCGGGCCTTTGGTTGCAGCCTAGCAGAAGGGCGGCCGTCGGGAAACCGTTCCAAGACTCTGGCAGACACCTGGCTGTCAACTCTTTATGTTGCACGACTTTATCCCTTCAGGACCCTTCACAGAGGCAGACTGTCTTACACCGCAAAAATGGCATTCAAAGCCTCAGACCAACACAGAACTAGCACCCTAAGGCAGCCTTAAAACGAGGGGCAGAGTCAGTGCCCTCCTTGTCACCAGGGTAAGGGCCAGACCTCTTATTGGAGAAAGCTCTGGGGCCATCAGTGGGATGTTCGGCTTTGGTCCCCGGAGCTACGTCGTTCTCGAAGTTAAACGGGGTTTGTTTGCGAAATCGGTATTGAGAATACTGGGAAGAGGAAGTTTTCTCCAGCGGTCTGGGGAGGCTGGGCTGGGTGTCTCTGGAGAAGGGATGGGGGGTATCTCGTATTATCACTCTTATCATGGGGTGGGGGCAGTCGCTCAAGAACCGCGAAATGATTGGCTGGAACCAGCTGGAAAAGGAAGGAACAAATCCCACGAAAAGCCCAGAAGGGGTGTGCGGTCGGGAGCAATTTACACTCCCGGGTACTCCAGCCAGCCCTGGCCGCCTGGGCACTGCTTCGTTTCACACAGTGGGGAAAAGAA
>VWZI01012486.1:1020733-1048233 GCA_013396835.1 Psilopogon haemacephalus
GGGGGGAAAGCAAGGATGAGAAAAAAAAAGATAAAAAGAATACACAAAGATATTTACATATTTACATTGTTTCTCCCTCATTTCCAATTCTCCTTTAGCTGAAGTGTCAGTGGGCTTGCTTTTCTCCTTCTGTTTGTATGTTTACTTGTGCTAAATAGATTATGATAATCAGGCACATAAATGCATGCAACTGTTATTATGGCATTTTAATCACAGAGTTTTTCACTGGAAGCCTTCATTAGAATTCTCATAATCTCACTTGTTAGTGTAACAAACAGTAATAAATGCCAAGGAACTGGGATTAAGTCAGAGACATTCAGACATTAAAGGAGGAATATGGAAATGTTGTCAAATCTCCACATTATTTATTGAAATGTCACATAAACAGTTCAGGACTTTAAATATCTTACTCATTAGGAGGAGAGGGTGTGCAGCCACCTGAAGATAGTAATTATATTTTTTTTAGGGAGTGCTGGAACCATATGTCTCTCATCAACTCTTCCCAAATTCACTGGGCTACTCAGGCACATTTTTGCTATTTGTTTGTACTTGTAAGATGTTTAGCTGGAAGAGGGGTGGGTTGCTCTCAGATGGCTGGACATGACACAGAAAGGTGATGTGCTGGCTCTTACCTGGCTCTCCTATATCTTTGTAAAATGATGTCCAACACATCTGCTAGCACTCTGGGTCCCAGCTTTACCATCTGGCCATGGAGCTGAAAATCTCCTGGCACTATCCAAGGAGGTCTCCTGGCATGTCCTGTCAACTATCCCTTGGCAAAAGGAAGGAAGCCTGCAGAGATGTGCTTGGATAGCCCAGGAATTTATCCTACCACTGTTCCCATAGAGTTGCTTTGGGGATGCAGTTGAGGGAGCAGGATGGAGATTTGCCACTTATTTTTCAGATCATAACAAACGTAGTACATTGCTTGAAGTCCTGGAGGGAAATGTAGGTTGTTCGGACTGGAAGCAGAGCTGCACGTACACCCAGCCCATGCCTTCCTTGACAGACAATGCTTGCTTCCCCACTTGCTGCAGTGGGGAAGGGATACTGCTCACACCAGAAGAAAGAGGAAACAGCTGCTCGTTTGATGCAATCAGACAACCCATTTTATACCAAGCACATGAGTCCTCCTCCCACTCATGAATATGCACCCGTGATCCCTCCACCCTCTCTGTGGGACTGGGTGCAGGGGTGGACTGCAGGACCTGGCCCCTGTCCACCAAGACCTATGTAAAACACTTGGGGGACAGTTATTTACAATGGTTTGGGGTTCTCTCCTCTGCTTTTTTCAAAGCAAATGTGAATAACAACTATGCTCATATTGAATTTCCCATTTGGCTTATGGTGAGGCATCTCTTGTGGTCAAAAACTTTTTCACTGAGGGAGATAGAACACTGGAACAGGCTGTCTAGAAAGGTTGTGGTGTCTCCTTCTCTGGAGACATTCAAAACTGCCTGGATGCATTCTGCGTGACTTACTCTAGATAATTCCACTCAAGAAGGGAGATAAATCTAGTGACCTTTCTAGGTCCCTTCCGACCCCTAACATTCTGTGATTCTGTGACCTAAAATTCTCAGATGCGTCCTCCCAGGTGTGGGAGAGATGTTGAAACAGGTGAACAGCATTGAGTTTTGCACATATTGTTTTTTGATGTTCAACCAGGCAGTGGTGACAGCTTTTGCATGAAGAGACAAAATGTTGCCTTGGCAAAACCCCTAGCCAGGTGAGGATCCTGGGTTCTTGCGGGAACTACTATCAAATCTGTCCTGGAAGTCAAATGGGATTCCCCTTTCCAGAATAAAAGACCCATTTTACAGGAGGAACCATAGATGTGCTGTTTCAGATAAAATTCTGAATCAGCACCCTGTGCAAGTGGGAGCTGTCATTCATCTGCCTGAGAGACACAAAACCTGTACAGCACTACCAAAATTAAAAAAAAAAAACCCCACGAGGGCATTACTCAAATCTATCTGCTGCGCAAATACTCTACCACTCAGGATTGCTGATACTGACTTCAGTGCCAAACACAAATGAGGCTTATCTAAAAATACAAGTTTTGATGCTTTGAATCTGAAGTTTCTATGGTCTCTTCCACCCCTCCCAAACCATCCAGAAGGGATTTATGTTCACAGGAGCCAATGTGTCAGTGACACCACTTCATTGCAAACTCCTGCCTTGAAGCCTGAAGGAAATACTTCTGCAGACTTGCGTGTGAAAGCATTTTTACAGGACTTGGTGGTCTTCTCACCCCATGCTAAGCTTAATAATCTCCTCTCCTCTTGTGAGCTGAGCCCTCCTGTTTTGACGCCTGCCACACCTTTTTTTGCAAACGTGGGTGTTTCTGTGCAACAGTTGCTCCCCCTTTCCCATTTGAAAGGTTTAAAAGGTCTTCCGTAGACTCCAAGCTGTTGAGCTACAGAGCGATGCTCTTCAGTTGGCAGAGGTTTTGTTATATTTGTTGGAAAAGAAAGGGGAAAAAAAAAAAAAAAAAAAAAAGAAGGGGAGAGATTCCTTGCTTTCGGTAACGTGCTGGCAGGAGTTTTGATCTTTTGGGTAACATGCTGTATTTATTACCTTGGGTTCTTCGCACTGTTTCTCCCTCTGCCGAGTTGGGTGGGGAGCTGTGCTTGCCTGGCCAGAGCAGCGGCCCTGACCCACTCCCACGTGTGCCTGGGCTGACTTTATCGAGGCACAGCGATTTAAAGCACATGTTCCTTTGGAACCGCTTGAAGAAAATGCTCTCCAGTGAAAATATAAATGCCTTAAATAACATTGCTTGTTGTAAGAGTTCCACATGAAGTCTCCCCCTGTCAATCCACCGACAATGCGAGTGAGGTCCTGGCGTGCTTCGCCTGAGCCATACATCCTCCAAAGCTGCCTCAGAGGGTAACGCTCTCAGAGGAACTGAAAGAGTTTTGTTGCCAAACCCCCGCAGCAGCTGCAGCTTTGCCGTTCACAGGCGCCTTTCGTGCTAGCTGCCGGCACGGAGGTGCAAGGTGGGGGCTGGGGCACAGAAAACAGGAATGCACAGGAAGAATCCTGACCTACAGGCAGCGGGGAGGATCAAGCTGAGAAATTGTCAGGGAAAAGCTCGGAAAGGACTGGAAGCATTTAGTGTGAAAGGACATAAAATGCAAGCTTTTGGGAGTGGGAAGAGGATGGGCAAAGATGTGGTGGGCAAGGTGTGTTTCTGGGTGGATGAAAGGAGTGAAATAGTGCAAGGTTTGGAATGAGCTGTTCAGGGAGCAAGGAGGAGGCACAAGGGTATTGGTGACAAGGAAGGAGCAAGGTAGGAGAAGACATGTTGAAGATAGCTTGGTTTTTTGTTGTTGTGTTGGGCTTTTAAAATCTGCAACAAGGAGAAAAGTAACCATGTAAGCTGTTCCCCAGGCTTTAGAAAGGTCCCTATACTCAGAAAATTGGTTGTCTGGGTTAAAACCTTGCTTAGCTGGTTACATGGCAAACAAAAGTAACCCTGAAGAAAGATGTCCATGTATTTTCCCTGCACAGGTGTTGACCTGTACCAATAGATTTGAATCCAGAAAATATCTATTTTCCCAAGAGACGACAAGCGTGGGACTGTAATTTTGAGGTCTGACAGAAAAGACACTGTTTATGCTGATTGCTTTGATGGCCTTTTTCCCCTCCACTTCCAACCCTCATTCCTCCGTTCATAGCTCTGAAGGAATCCAGCCACACTCTAGTGTTATTCCAAGCATGGGACACATCCTGATGAAGAGACCTGTGCCCTTGCTGAAGTTAAATGTCTCTGAGGGAGTAGGCTGCTCCATATATCCGTACTCCTATTTCACAGATTCTTAGTGATTAGCTGGTAGGAGAGAGCAAGGCATTGATGTCTCAGCTCTGTATCCCTCACAATACCAGAAACAGGGCTGAGGACCCCAGGGCTGACCTGTAGGTCCACACGAAGCTGTGCCCCAATGCCTGCATCACTTTGCCCATCCTTCGCTGGATACACATAGGTGATTTCACCTATGTGCCATTTGGTGCCTAATCTGTGCAGTTCATCCAATGCTACCAGATGGAGGTCAGACGTCTCTCATGTACATTGCATACATTGCCTCTTGCTTTGTGGTGGGCATTTGTGCCAGATAAAGTATTTCAAGTCTTGTATCTGCCTATGGAAATGCTCCTCTTCAGCTGCAAATCCTTTGCGTCACGTCTGCCTGGGCTGTTAGCGGGGGAGCAAGGCTGGCCACCTAGCATGACTGAAGGCACACATAACTATGAGGTGCTGAGTAAGAGCCATATTTTTGCTGGAGTAAAAGACAAGCATTTCCATGGTATGAGAGTCTCTGTGGCCCTGGGTCTGACTCGACTGTTTTACTTGCTGGAGCACTCCTCACTTTCTCTGGCCAGAAGGCCTCTCTCTTTCTGTGTCTCTGCTCTCTGTTTTCTTGGGCTTCCTGGGTGGTGGTGGAGTTGTGATGTCTTGAATACCAATAGTGAAGCTGAACATATGTGAACCTTTCCTAATCCTGCTAATCTTCCTTCAAAAACCTTTCTGAAAGTGTAGGCAACATCCAGATTAAAAAAAAAAAAAAGAAAGAAAAAAAAANNNNAAAAAAGCTACTGAGCATTTTAATGACAAATAATCTTTGTAAAGGGGGAGGGGGGTTTTGCCTCAGCTGGAGATGGAGCTTATGAACTACAGCAGGTAGAAATAACTGCTGTATTACCTCATGTAATCTCCACTATTCAGGGTCAGATTAGGCCTGAATGCGAGACGAAATAGACTTCTCTTTTAAACCGGGGACTTTGTCCCCACAACGACTATTAGGCAGTAATTAGTTGTGACACAGAATTACCAGCCGCACAATGGCAACTGGAGCCTTACAAGTCCTTTGAAACGGCTTGGAGGAGCTGAATAGATGCTACTTGCGATTTTAAAATTCTGCTCAGAGGTAGGAATTTGTTGCCTTCCCTCCCGCCCACTGCTGCTCCCCTAAGCTTACGCGGTGTGTCTGTCAGACCTTCAGGAGGCTGGTACCACTTGAAACCTGGACGTTCCCAGTCAGCTGTCCCACGGCTTTTGGCAGGATGGATGAGATAACGACCGCGTCTTTGGTCTCATTAGCTGTGATATTGTTGCGATGACTTGAGGCTCCTGGTGGCACGCTGGGTGTTTTGAGACTTCATAGAGCTTTGAAGAGGAAAATGAGAGCTAATTAAATCGGTCAGTGTAGAGGTAGGATAGGGCTGGGCTTGCCCATCGGTTAATCATAGAATCATAGAATGGTTTAGGTTGGAAGAGACCTCAAAGATCATCCAGTTCCAACCCCCCACCATAGGCAGGGACACCTCCCACTAGATCAGGTCGCTCAAGACCACATCCAGTCTGGCCTTGAACACATCCAGGGAGGGAGCAGCCACAACCTCCCCGGGCAACCTGTTCCAGTGCCTCGCCACCCTCACTGTGAAGAACTTTCTCCTAACATCCCGTTCAAATCTCCCCTCTGCCAATTTGAACCCATTCCCCCTCGTCCTGTCATTACAAGACCTTGTGAACAGTCCCTCCCCAGCCCTTCTGTAGGCCCCCTTCAGATACTGGAAGGTTACTATAAGGTCTCCCCAAAGCCTTCTCTTCTCCAGGCTGAACAGCCCCAACTCTCTCAGCCTGTCCTCATAGCAGAGGTGCTCCAGCCCTCTGATCATCTTTATTTAAGGACACGAGTGAATGAAAATTTGTCTCTGTGTGCCACAAGGCATGCCTCGCAGGCAAGCCTCACAGGCAACTGCGCTTCCCACCCTACCTACCTATCACTGGCTGCCTCTGCCTTACATCAGCACTGAAGCAGCCTCTAAGGTATTTGAAGTGGAGAGCTGAACTGGGCCTCTATAATATAGATTGTAGCCAGATGTGAATCCATGACTTTTAGGAACTGAAAAATTAATATTGAGAGCTAACTCTCCATGCCACTGCCTGTGCAGGGATGAAAGATCATGCTCTGGATCTTCAGTCTAATCAGCATCACCAGCAACCCTGCTTATAGTGCACCTTCCCTGACGCAGCTCTTCACAAATTGTTTGTTCAGCAATGCCATGGAAAAGTTTTGGGTATTTCCCCGCCCGGTTCCAGCTAGTACTCAGTCACTGTGGAGGCTGAATCATAAGGACAAAAGGAAATCTCTTTCCTCCCTGACCAGTCCTGCTACACTTGTTGCACCTGGTTGCTGACAGTCCCAAGGAGAGGAGGAAGCCACCGCTGGGGCTCAGGATGGCTTAGATGGTAAGCGAGTGAGCTGGGGCAGGTGATGGAGCTGTATGGCCACGCCAGCATGGTCACACTGGTGGGAAACAGCATTCTCAAGCCATCCATTTCCAAATGACATTTGGGTGAACATTCTGGCCTGGCCTGGAAGTGACAATGGCTCTTTGGGTCAAGGTGCCCATGTGTCCCCTGGGGTAGTGCTCTGTGCACATTTCTGGGTTTGTATTCATGGAGCTCCTACATCAGTTTATGTATTTTCCCATGCCCTCCCCTGATGTTTTATGAAGGCATCATCTTTGCTGCTAGCTGCCACAGTAGGGAATACCTGGCCCCCTCACTTCTCAGCAGGCAGTTCCTCTGCTCACACCTGCCAGGCATCTGCAGGAAAGCTGGTGAGATGTAGGACTGACATGAGCAACACTGCAGAAGAGCTCTGCTCAGGAGGCATTAACTAACAAGAACATGGGGTTAACTGAGAAATCTTTGGTGTGTCCAGCAGCTCAGCCTCCACTGTGTTTATGTCCAGGATGACCATGGGACCATAATGGTCTTTTCCAACCAAAACAACCCTATGATTCTGTGATTCAGAGAGTGGTTGCTGTAGTCTTTTTGCATTTTCAAAAGTAAAGATACTGTACTAGGAGCTGTATGTTGCATATTTCATAGAAAACATGAATACTCACCACTGTTGTGCTGACACCAAAGTCCTGTATATGTCTTTCCAAAAGAAAAAGGTATAGCACCCGCACAGCCTACAAGCATCTAGGGATAGCCAAGCCATGGACTCTGCTTTCAAAAATGAGAAAATATTTTCCTTTAATATCTAATACTGGTCCATCTTCCCTGTTTCATGCACAATGTTCGTCATTAAAGTGGAAACATAGCATCTTCCCAGCACATAAGGAAGGAATTCACCTGCAGACCTGTTAGCACGCACCCTGTGATATCTTTTAAAGGACCCTCAGAGCATGTTGCAACAAGGAGACAAATTACACCAGGCAGTTAAATTAAAACCAAAAGACCAGGTTTTATTACCCTTCCCCGTGCTGAAACGTACCTCATTCCTGAAGTAGTCCCATTGCTTTCAAAGATGAACAAAATCTCTTGAAATAGAGAAGAACTGAACTGGCAATATGCTCCAGTACTTAGGATTGTAATTCGTTAATTTTTCCATAGTAAATTAATTAGAATTGGGACCTTTCATGTAAGAGCATAATAATGTAAGATTTTTTTTTTCTTTAGGTATCACTTTCACAAAATATTTAAAGCTCAGTGTTAATTAAGAGAAAAGCTTTTAATGTTTCTTTCTTTAAAGAAAGAAATAAAACATGGGGAGAATGAGATTTAAAATTCATATTCCCCTTTCTGGTGAACAGAAATCAACCTGTTTCTGCTGGTCTTAGCAGGCATTTGCTGTCAGACTCTGCAGAAGGGATCAAGCCCTCTCTTCTCTGCCAACATACTGCTTTCTTCTCATTTAAATACGTATCCAAATGAATGACCAGATTAGCAGTGAGTTCCCTGTCTCTTGGTGCTGGCCCTGATACAGGCATGCAGGAGGCACAGAGCCTGACCCCAGGGCAAACTCTTGCTTCGACTTCCTGCATGAATCTCAAAACGACTTGACTTCCCAAAGTCAGCTTCTATATCTCCACCACAGCATTAGCATCTGCAATGACTTGGGTTTACTTCTGCTTACTTCAGTTTTGAGATTAAGGTGGTTTACTTTTTTATTGTACTGTTCCTTACTGTTTGGGAAACACCCTGTTAGTTCCCAAATAGCCAGTTTAAATGCTGTGCAGATTGGGCTCTCCAAGCTCATGGCTAAAACGCCGCTGGGACTGAAGCACTATTATTTTTACTGCAGGCAAGGGGCTGGATGGACCTTGCTTGGTCTCAGCCAGTCTACATGGGATAGACAACATTATGCTCCCTTCCTAAGTGGGACTGTGCAGGGATATGAAGGTTAAATGTCTTATCTGTCTCAATGGGCCCTTGGATCCAAATCTCTTAACCCAAAGCTGGCTGCTCCTGCCCTGCCAAGGGTGCTCACCCTGCTCCCCAGCCTCTTGCCTTAGTCACCGTGCACTGTCTTAGCCTCTATCAACAGGTACTAAATATGTCAAGGACTGAAGCAAGAATTCAAGGATCTACCCTCAAAGGTTTTGTTGATTTATCTTCACTATAAATCTATTTCTTTTGAGTGATCTGAAATTGATTTCAGGCTCATTCCTTCATTCTCCCATTTGGTTGTAATTTGGGATGTCAAGGAAATTGTGTTGAAAGAAGAAGATGAGCCGATATGAAAAGGGATTATCTGTCCCATATGGGTAGAAGATGCTGGTGTGGGGGAGAAGGGAAGAGAAAATGCTTGTCTCTCCATGTTTGACATGTGCAGTGTTGGGCAGAAGTGGTCTTCCAAGAAGAGAGGAAAAATCAAAAGAAAATTCCTAGCTCAACAGAATTATCCCAGGATAAGTTACTAACTTCATTGTAAGCATCCCTTGGGTAGGGAAGCACACTCACAAGGGAATTTTAAGTATCTGATGTGCACTGCTTTAGCATCTAATAAAGCCTTTTGCTTTCTGAGGAAGCATACAACTGAAAGGATAAAACAGATCCCTGTGGCAGATCTGTTGGAAAATTATGATGCATGAGTCAGGAAAAGACTTTCTCACTTTTCGATGTTTTCATCTGGATTCACTCTGAGTAAGATGACTTTTGAAGACTGAGGCAAACTTTTGATGCCATCTTTTGCAGCTATACATTGCTCAGGTAAAAAGAGTGACAGACACTTTAGTGTGCATCATATCCCATACATACTTCTTGAGAAGGGGCTACTTTGCCACATGTGGCCCCTCCTATCTGCTGCAGTGCTCAGATAGTCTCCTTACCTCATCACCCTGGTTCTGGAGCCTCTGGGGTGAGGTAAAGAGGTGCTGTCACTGTGACTTGGCATGTCCCTCACTGAGAGGTGTTTTTTGGAGCTCCTGTGTTAGATTCATGATCTTTTCCCCACACTTCACATTCCCTTCTGAGCTGAATGTCACAGTGGCTACCCTTGGCTTCCTGCTTCCAGCCTGTCCAAGGCCACCATACATTTGGATATTCCAGACATGACCTCCATCTCTGTCAGGAAAATTTGCCCCACTGGATTTAAGACTCAAACATGTTCTGTGTCCAGAAGCAGATTCTGCCTGACAAACCTGGTGGCCTTCTATGAACAGGTCACAACATTAATAGATGAGTGTCAAGCAACTGGTGTCATTTGCCTGGACCTGAGCAGAGCCTTTGACACTGTCCTGCACCACATCCTGGTCTCCAAGCTGGTGATGGGTTTGATGGGTGGAACACCAGATGGATAAAGAACTGGCTTGATGGCCGCACCCAAACAGTGGCTGTCAATGGGTCTATGTCTAAGTGGAGGCCAACGACAAGCAGAGTACCTCAGGGATCAGTCCTAGGACCAGTCTTGTTCAACATCTTTGTGGGAGACATGGACAGAGGCATTGAGTGCACCCTCAGCAAGTTTGCTGATGACACCAAGCTGTGTGGTACCACAGACATGCTAGAGGGCAGGGATGGCATCCAGAGGGACCTGGACAGGCTGCAGAGGTGGGCACAAGCCAACCTCATGAGGTTCAACAAGGCCAAGTGCAAGGTCCTGCATGTGGGTTGAGGCACAAATACAGGCTGGGCAGTGATTGGCTGGAGAGAAGCCCTAAAAAGAGAGACTTGAGGGTGCGGGTGGACGAGAAGCTCAACATGAGCCAGCAGTGTGCACTTGCAGCCCAGAAAGCCAACCAGATCCTGGGCTGCATCAGGAGAAGTGTGTCCAGCAGGCTGAGGGAGGTGATTCTCCCCCTCTACTCCGCCCTGGTGAGACCCCACCTGGAGTACTGCATCCAGTTCTTGGGCCCCTATTACAAGAGGGATGTGGACATGCTGGAGAGTGTCCAGAGAAGGGCCATGAGGATGATCAGAGGGCTGGAGCACCTCTCTTACCTGACAGACTGAAAGAGTTGGGACTGTTCAGTTTGGAGAAGAGGAAGCTCCAAGGTGACCTTATTGTGGCCTTCCAGTATCTGAAGGGGGGCTACAGAAAAGCTGGGGAGGGACTTTTTAAGTGGTCAGGTAGTGACAGGAATAAGGGGAATGGGGCAAAGCTGGAGACGGGGAGATTCAGATTGGAGCAGCATGAGATTGGTGAGGCCCTGGAATGGGTTGTCCAGGGGGGTGGTTGGTGCCATATCCCTGGAGGTGTTTAAGGCCAGGCTGGATGAGGCTGTGAGCAGCCTGATCTAGGGCAGGGTGTCCCTGCCCATGGCAGGGGGGTTGGAACTAGATGATCCTTGTGGTCCCTTCCAACCCTGACTGATTCTGTGATTCTAAGCCAGGGTTGTTCATACCAAGAGGCCATTCTGTAGCATCCTGTGCTTTGATGCAGTGAGCACTTGGCTAGGACCTCTTGGGAAAGTCTTTCCTCATCAGATTCAGATATGATGAAACCTTGAGTGACCTGTTCTAGTGGGAGGTGTCCCTGCCTGTGGTGGGCAGTTGGAACTAGATGATCACTGAGGTTCCTTCCAACCTAAACCATTCTATGGTTCTATGATTCTGTCTCAGCACTGAGAGCCTGCCTAGCAGTATCTTAGGTCCCATTCTAGCATCTATTGCTTCAGATGATGAGAAGAGGATGTATGGCCTTGTGCACTGGCAGTCATTCTGATATATCTACATATTTCTTTTCTTCCTCACTGCCATTCTTCTGTCATGCAGCAGGCTCCATTTCCTTGTATGATGCCCCCTCTCAACTCTTCCCAAGGTGGGATTCAGGATGGTCCTGCATAGCCAGGAGTCTTCCCATCCAGAGGTGCTGGGGAAGATCACTGTATGTCCAAACCTCTGTGCTAAAGAGCATTGAAATGATTAACTAGAGTCAAGGGTCTGCTGCAGATGACCTCTGCTCATGGAGGTGCTTCATGAGCCCTGAGAGCCAGCTAGGTCAGAAGCTCTGAGAGCCCCTCCATAGAGGATGGTCTGGGCAGACAAGTCAAAGCAAGACAGACAATATCAGTGGAGAGCACCTTCTCATCTTGCCACTGAAGACACCTGAGACGTGGCAAATATTCCTCATTATTGATGTTTATTCCTGGAAGACATGTAAAGGAGGGTCCAATTCTGCTTTATAGTTTCTTGTTGGTAGCAGTGGTTTGAGGCTGCAGCAATAGGTACCTGGTGAAACATGTCCATTATTGCAACAAGCTCAACCAAAATAGAGGGAAAATTAAGAAAGTAGTAATACCTGTGTACACTAGGTAAAAGAACAAACCTACAAGTGTCAAGTGGAGCTCTCCTCACTGACTCCATGTGTAGCAGCTCCATATCCTGCTGCTGTGAGAAAACTCACTGTCTTCACGCTGGTGATGCCCACATTGGTATGATGTGTGCAAACCAGAGACTTGTGTGTAGCTGTGATTCAAGAGTTCTAACTTTGACCCATTCCCATCATGTTCTCTTCTGCAGGCAGTGTCTCAGAATTGAACCCTACCATTCTCTCTTGGGGCCAAGGACCTTGCTATCTGCTCACAAGTCCTTTGGTTTGCTCTTCAGCTGTGTGGTATTTGGTGCCAGGCATTGCGCAACGGGGAGTTGTGACAAGGTACAAACAGGGCTGAAGCCTTCCCCCCTTCTGCAAATTGCCATTTGCTTTGTCCCCAGGGATCCTGAATTGTTTAGCTGCATGCCATTAGATGTGGCCATGAACATGCCTCTGCTTCTGCAGAGTGCAATAGTGGCATTCACTTCTTTGGGACAGCAGGAATAAAACAGAAGAGAAAGACCCACAGTCTGTGCTTACCACTGGGCAGATGAGTTCCAAAGCTGATAGTGTTATCTTTCTGGACACCACATTATAGGTTCTGTGTTTCCAGATTTGGAACTGTTCCCTAAACAAAGATATTTGAAATACACACACAGTCTCTTAGCCAAAATCACTCAGGTCCATCTGTTAAGATGGCATAGTGCCCACTCCAAAGTTGGTGAGATGTTGGCCATAGGGCATAAATAGCAAGAAACCACGGGTTTAACATGAGCAGCTGGTGTAATCATCTAAACACTCTCCATTTCTCTGTGTCCTGCTGCAACCTTGCTGTCTTCTTTGGGCTTTTCCTTGCAGGCTGCTGGTTTGAGATACTGACCCCAAGATTGGTCCCCAGATGCAGGTAAGAATCACAGAATCACAGAACTTTACAGGTAGGAAGGGATCTCCAGAGATCATTGAGTCCAACCTCCCTGCCAAGGCAGGATCACCTAGGGTAGCTCACATAGGAACATTTCCAAGCAGGTTTGGAAAGCCTCCAGAGAAGGAGACTCCACAATCTCTCTGGGCAGCCTGTTCCAGTGCTCTGTTGCCCTTACTGTAAAGCAGTTTCTCCTCATGTTGAGGTGAAACTTTCTATGTTCCAGTTTGTAGCCATTGCTCCTTGTCTTATTGCTGCTGACCAGCAAAAAGAGATTGGCTCCATCCACTTGAGACCCACCCCTCAGATATATGTATACATTGATCAGATTTCCTCTCACTCTTCTCTTCTTCAGACTAAACAGCCCCAGGTTTCTCAGTCTCTCTTCGTAGAAGAAATGCTCAAGTCCCACAGACATCCTCATGGCTCTCCCCTGGACTCTTTCCAGCAGGTCCCTGTCTCTCTTGAACTGGGGAGCCTAAAAGTGGACACAGTATTCCAGGTATGATCTCACCAGGGCAGAGTAGAGGGGGAGAAGAACCTCCCTAGATCTGCTGGCCAAATTTTTCCTCATGCACCCCAGGATGCCATTGGCTCTCTTGGCCACCAGGGCACATTGCTGGCCCATGCAGAACTTGCTGTCCACCAGCACTCCAAGGTTTTTCTCCACGGAGCTGCTTTCCAGCAGGGCAACCTACAACCTGTACTGGTACCTGTTGTTATTCCTCCCCAGATGGAGGATCCTGTACTTGTCCTTATTGAACTTCATAAGGTTTGCCTTCACCCAGCTCTCCAGCTTGTCCAGGTCTCAGATGGCAGCAAAACCTGACAGGCTGTCAGCCACCTCCTCAGTTTTGTATCATCAGCGATCTTGCTGAGGGTACACTCAATGCCCTCATCCAGGTCATTGATAAAGGCATTGAACAAAACTGGCCCCAGTACTGATCCCTGGAGAATGCCTCTGGCTGCAGGACTCCAACTTGATTCTGTGCCATTCATGACAACTCTCTGAACTCTGTTGTGGAGCCAGTTTTCAATCCACCTCACAGACCACCTTCAGCCTTGCTGAAGTCAAGGTAGATGACATCCACAGCCCTTCCTTTGCCTACCCATTTGGTCATGGTATCATAGAAGGCCATCAGGTTAGTCAAACAAGATCTTCCCTTGGTAAATCCATGCTGGCTACTCCTGATAACCCTCTTTTCTTTCATGGGGTTAGAAATGGCCTCCAGAATGAGCTGCTTCATCATCTTTCCATGGATGGAGGTGAGGTCTGTAACTGCTTTTTTTTTTGAAGACTGGAGTGACACTGGCTTTCATCTAGTCTTCCGCAGAAAGACCAGACTTTCATCCACCCTTGTGTGTGGAGGTACAGGGAGGGCAGTTTCCCTGAAAAAACCTCCCACTGGCTTTGCTTATGTTGTTTGTGCTGATCTTAGGAACTGGGAGAAAACTTTGTTTTCATAAGCAAAAAGATTTAAGGATCATTTTGAGTAACAGCATGGCTGATTAGCAAGAGGTATTGTTAATTGCTTCATGTAGTGGACAAAGCCAACTGAGATTGGGCATGCATGAAGGCCAATGATCGATATTACATGTTCTCCTTTGAATTCACAAAGTTACTGTCGTCTAGCAGCAGTCCCAGATGCAGACTCTGATACATCCACTGTGCTGTCACCAATTTTACTAAAGTGATGCTGTCTCTCAACTCTCTGGCTATATTGACTCAGCCTGCCTCTATAATCTAACCCAAAGTCATTTATATCAACAACAAAGTATTAACCTAGGAAAGCTCCTACAGTTTAACAGAGCTTCTATGGAGTTTGGCTTGATCCTTACCTGTTAAAGTTGTCCAAGCCAGAGCGAGTCTTTGAGACTAGCTCTCCTCCAGCTCCATGGCCCTGAACATCTGTCTTTCAGGAGGTACTGTTTACCAAAATGTTGGCTACTGGTTTGGATTCCTCCTCAGAAATAGCCACCCTTCCAGGGGGTTGCAAGCCAGTGCACTAAAATTGGAATGACACAGAGCTTGCTCCGAGGAAGAGCCACTGCTGGAAGGCATCTGGAAGAAGTGTTTTTCTGCTTGGAGTATTACTATAAAAGCAGCCTAGTTTTTTTTGTGTGGGTTTTTTTTTTTTTTTTTTTTTAAAGTTTGGCAAGTATGGAGCAGAAAGAGGAGACAGAGGAATTAGTGATGGCAATATCAGCTGTGATTAGACCTTAGTGCACTGAGGAAACTTTGGGTATTTCTAATAAAACACAATCATTGTGTGCCTACTGTAGCCAAAATATGTAATTACAACGATTTTGTCATTACTGCTTTGGAGCTGGAAATTTGCCTAAGCCCAGTGAGGTCAAGAGAGCAGTTTTACTCTTTATAGTGATGATGCTGTCATGTGAACACCTTTCAGAAAAGCTGTCAGGGATATGTCTACCTGACGTTTGCCAATTGCCAGCAGAAGATGGCATTCCATGATCTAAAATAGTTTCTGTAATTTTTGAAGTGAAGCACCAAAAAATGGTTTCGTTTTTTAAGCTTTACACAGGTATCATTATGTCAGGTCTCTCCCTTGGCATGTCTGTGTGCATGAACTACTCCATACCCCATGTAGAAATGCACTACTGAGCCAGAGCACCACAGAAATGAGAATGTCAGAAGGAAGCATGTGAATGCAATTAAGCCATACAGGTATGAAGCATATAAGCTGATTTACCCCAGCTAGAGATATGACTTGCTAACTGGGATTGTAAGTTGTGTCTCCTGAGCAAACAGAGTTTTCCAGTGCTTGGCTTTACAGAGTTCTTTCCATTCTAGATGATCTCTACTCACCTGACCCCATTGATGCTTCCTGCAGCTTGTATTTGAGGTGAAACAAAAGGTGCAGGGTACACTTTCATGGTTTTTACAATGCCCGATCAAGTTACATGTGACATGCCTTATATGAGTGATAGCTGTTGGGAGGTTGATGTCCCTGTGTAACCCTTGTATTTAATGCTGTGTGTCTACTTATCCAGAGGTCTTGTACCAAAGATGCTCAACTTTGGATCTAGTTAATGATATGCTTCTGGGTTTTGTTTTCTTTTGTTTTGTCCTTGAGGCAAAGTGAAAGCCAGTGACTTGACTGTGTCTTCTCTGGAGATGCTAAACTTTTTACTAGCCCAGACACAGCAGAACATGGCATTAAAAAAAAAAAAAATTAAAAGGACATCTATAGAAGCTCTTAGTATTTGATATATGATGGCACCACCATTTAGCTGCTCTCAGCAGACTGCTAATGAATATATTTGGACTGTTGCACCATATTGATAGTGCATGTGATAGAAAACTGTAACAGCTGTTTAAAGGAAATGGTTGGGTGGTTTCTTTGGATGTAATAATAGGGTCAGGCAAAAATGTGACCAAGTTGCACTAGTTTCTGGGCAAAACTCTCCTAACTGAAAGCCTGAATGCGCCTTTTCCAACACATGACCCAATGGGAGCAAAGACTCCTAATTTATTGGAAGGGTGCTCTTTCAGTTTGTGTTTTATTGGTAATTTACAATGCCGAATGCCCTCATATTCACCTTCCCCTCTTCTCAAGTAGGTGAACACAATGGAATTGTCTTTGTTGCAGAAAAAGGGATGCTTTCTCTGAGCATGCCCCATTAAATGGGAACTGGCAGACAACTGACAGGAGTGCAGTGGGTGTGATTATCAGCGCCGGATGAGAGCCATTAACAAAATGGAGAGTGTCATCTTCAGAGCACAAATATTTTCCCTCGCCATAATACCCTCTCAAGGGGACCTGAAGTGGACCTGCATTGTCCCGCGTGCTCCCAATCCCAACACCAATCATTTTTCTTTTGCGACTGCTGAGGTTTTTTGGCGCCTGCGAGGGAGTGAGCATGGGGCAGCCAAAAAGATGCTAGCACTTAGGGGCTATTGTACTTTCTCCCCTTGGACAAAACGTCCTCCAGCCCGTCTCCTCTGGCCCCTGGAACCATGGCCATAACCAAAGGCCAGATGAATGATACCCTGGGCTTCTTCACCCTGGCATGTCCCAGAAGATCCCAGGATCGGAAAGATTTTTCTTAGACAAATGGGTTTGGGTTTAATTCCTTCCCTGCCTGCTCTCCTCTTTTTTTTTTTTTTTTTTTTTTTTTTTTTTTNTGTTCCCGTCCCGGCGGAACAGAGGATGGGTTTGTCACCCTGAATCGGGAGGATTGTTTCACATCATCGGGCCATTCATCCTCTCCCCTCCCCTGTTGTAAAACACCAGCGCCGGCCCAGGGAACAGTGGGAGCATTGTGCGGCGGCACGATACCACCCAGATTTTACCTCGGCCCTCTCCGATCCCGGGTTTTGTTCCCCCTCAAAAGAAAGCATTTGCTCGGGGGAGGGGAGGGGGTGTTCCTATTGCTTCCACTAACACGGAGGTTAAAGGAAAGATTGATGGGAGAAAGTTCACCTAGAAAACCAGGATAAATTTCTGGCTGGCCAAGGCCAGTTGTTTCATTGTCCAGGGGCCATGTTTTTTGTTAATTATCTCTCACTCTCGCCTTTTATCAAGGAAGCTGGCAGCAAAGCGTGGAGAAAGGAACAGGATATAGAGGTCAGCGGGTCCTGCTTGGCCACCTAGGTATTCCATTTTAAATGCAGAGGGTGAGTGAGGCGCTGGGCGAGATTTTTGGGCAGAAGGAAATGGGAACCATCAAAATAATAACTGGGACTATCCCCAGCATTCACACCCAAAATTCTCATTCCTGTGCCCAAGCTGGGAAAAAAAAAAAAAAAAAAAAAAAAAAAAAAAAGAAAAAATATTATTTTAAAAAGAAAAATAAGAAACACTAGAAAAGGACCTCTTCTTTCTTTCTTTTTAAAGGGAGGAAAGTTGCTCCGAACAAGTCCATGTTGTCAAGGAAATAAACCTTAGCCAGGGTAGGCATTAAACACACAGCTGCTGGACTTGGCCAGCCCTTAGACACTGGTGGCAATGACAATGATTCTTGGTGGCAGCAAACCAGATCTAAACATAAATAGGGCTGCATGAAAGGGGAGGAAATGGAACAAAACAGTTCCTCGGGTACCACTGGCAGAGGAATAACATCAATTTCGATTAAAAAGCAAAAGAATTCTCCTGTTTCCACACATGAGTAAAGGCATGCAAATTCATAACTCACCAACAATGTACCTTTGAAATGCAGCTGCACCCCACAAACAGGGCCTTTCTCCCTGCAGAGAAGCAGCCCTGTTTTAAGCAGAAAGAAAACAACTATTGAAAAAGCCACAAGGGTCTCTAACAGTGGGGAGGGGTGTTGGGGAGAGGTGGAGGAAATGTGTTAAGTTTGGCAGATGCAGAAGATCAGTGTTTTCCATATAATGAAGCCTTCATATCTGGTCATTCCTGAAAGAAATTACTCTTCCCAGGATCCACCAGCAGGTTGGCCTCAGGCGGCTGTTGGCAGCGCCAGGCATGGATGGGAAATTTCCATGGCTCAGGAGCTGTGGCCAGTGGGGTTGGAGGGATGGAGGCAGCTCCTTTTGGGCGGGCAGCACAAAACCTACAGTAACCCTGCCTGCTTTCCCATCCTCCGTGTGAGAACTGCTCTTCTCACTGAAGTTTTGCAGGGTCAGCATCCCTACAATACCTTGGCTGAATGATCCCTTCCCGTGTACTGCTGATGGAGACATCACAAGGAGCACGCCAGCTCCCATGCTCATTCCCTTGTCACCTGCTGTGGCTCTCCAACCAGGCATATGGCCACCCATTCCTGAGTGGACTGATAATGCCTCTAATTTCTTATAGGAGTGCATGTAAACAAACTGCAGTGCACCCAATATATATGCTTAATATTAAAAGACTGAAAACTCAGCCCTTCAATTCTTTGTTTTAGAAGTAGTGGGACTACTTGCAGAAGTGTCAGATAACTTCTCAAACAGCAGCACTGATTGCTTGCTGTGTAGGCACCTCCAAAACTACCAAAAATTTCTAGGACCAGCTGGAAGGTGCTCAGCCTCAATGTTCCCACTGAGACAAACACCTTGCTGGAGTGCAAAGGGTTTGAGCACTGGTGAAAGCTCAATGGGAGCTCTTTTCCTGGCATGAGAGGATAACTCCTTCTCTCATCTTGTTTTACAGGTATGGAAGGCAATTCCCACTAATTAAATTTCACCCTGGTCATACCAGCTCAGTGAACATACAGAGGATGTCAAAGTTTTTGGGCTTGCTACATGGACTGCAGCCTTTTTGAGAAACCATGCAGGTCTTGAGTTGGTCTTGTGGGGACTCTGGCTGGGGAAAGTCTCGGGATTTGGTTTATTGCTGAGGCTGCCCCATGCATTTTGCAAGCGCAGCACCTGAAATGGTTGCTATTGGATTTATCTTCTCCATTTGACAGAAATCATTTGGAAAGAGGATAAGGCAAAGCCACTGTCATGAAACAGTGTGGCATTTATCTCGAGTGGACAATACTATAATTATTGGTCAATGATAAAAATAAATGGTTGTCTGTTGGTGAGTCACTGCTTTTAAGCCCCTAAACTGATGGAGAACTCTTGCCTTGTCTTACTGTCCACCATGGTGACAGTTGGGTTGCCAACTGGGCCTGTGAGCCCTGACAACATCTGACAGCTCTTCATTAATGGGCAATTTTATTGTCCTTGCACGAGTTGCCCATGCAGAGAGAAGTGACTGTAGGAGTATTGTCTGGGGCCAGCAGCATGGCTGGGGAGATGCGAGGCAGTTTGTGCATGCAGACACGGTGGACTTCTGCTGTGAGGCTGTATGTGGTGATGGGCATCAGTAAAGAGATGATCCATCTCAGTACTGCTGGAGATGACCAGACCTGGAACTGGTGAGAATCCTGGGCTGACCAGAGGAAGGATGGCCTTTACTTCCAGCTTAGTTGTGGAAAATACCTGGGTGCTGCTCTTGAAGACCTTTGAGGAATGAAATGCTGGGCTGGCCCATGCACATCTCCCTGCAATGATAAAAAAAAAAACCCAAACCCCTTATCTGAGTAAGTAGGAGGGCAAAGCACATGGCCACACGCAAAGAGCCAAGGAGAACGGGTCCTCACTTTGGGGCCATGGGGGCAGGAGACCCTTCAGTGTCACCTGTCCTTCCTCACATGCCCAGGCTGTGTGGTGGGGCTGGGAGGAGTCTACAGACTCCACACTGGTAACACCGTATCTACTCCAGGGCTGATGTCCCCATAGCCTCCACTTTCGACCAGACCTAATGACTGGCAAGAGAGGGCGGGGAAGGCTGCCCTCAAGAGACTCAAATACAAAAGCAAACAGCCTGGTTTTGGTCACGTCTGGCTGGCCAAGGAACTGCATTTCTCCCCCTTGGATGTCTCCAGGCATGAGTAGTGTCGTGTGCCTCACGGGAGGCGGGAAGGCAACTCCCGTCAAACCGCAGGAGGTACAAAGCGGGACAGCTTGACATTTGTGTAAGACAGGGTCAGGACATTGTGTCATCCCCGTGTGCCGTGTGCTGCTCGGCTTCCCTGCCAAACACGGGATGCAAATGAGACAGCGATGGCGGCCCTCGGGAGAGCCCACCTGGCTTGGCGTCTGCCTTCTCCGGAGGGAGCCGCAGCCGCGGCTGCAGGGGGACAGCCCCCGCCGCGCCGCGCCGCGCCGCGATGGACTCTCCCTGCTCTTCCGCCAGAGGCGTAGCGCTCAGCTTCACAAGGCAGGCACCGCGGAGATGTCTGGTAGAAGGTATGAGACCTGTCACGTCGTGATAGCTTCCTCTCTGTGACGAGCCAGAAGAGCTCAGTCTTCTCATCCGTCTCCTCCCGGGGTGTGAGAGTACACGCCGGGAGCGGGCAGGCAGAGTCACCTCTCTGGCTGAGCTGTGTCAGCAGCCACCTACCATGGAGAAGTGATCGAGGTCTCCCCAGCTGGCTGGTCTGCATAGTGTTGGGCTACTTGTGAGCGGGAATGGCTTTATGACACCACATTAGAAATGTGAGGTTTTGTTCCCCTAATTCATCTCTTAAAGGCCTCTCATCACGAACTGATGTACAATCCCAGCTTTTGGATAGAGTCACTTTCTGCCTTCTTGCAGGTCTGGCTTCACTGACCCTCTTTAAAAACACAGGTTAGCCCATGTCCTCCAGACATAGCGTTTGAGTTTCCTTTGCTCTCTATTTGCACAAAATCTCTCCGCTTTGTTCCATGGTGTTGGTTGTTCGTGATGGTGGCACCTCAATGTGCTGGGTGGTTTCCATGCAAAGAAGAAACCTCTCTGACATCATCAAAGAAGTCTGGATTGAAAAGGTGTACCCAAGCAATGTGAGCTTGATCCAAAGGAGCGAAATTTAGGGAAAACATCAAAAGTCTGGAAAGGCTTCTGCTTTTACCTTGCTGAACTTTCCAAGTGTTCTAGCCTCCCTCAGTAGCCCTCCTCACTGACTTAAGCTGTGAGACCATCTTCTAAAAATGCTTCAAATGACAACCTATCCTCTCCTCCTTTCTGAAGTAATTTCTAGTCCTTTCTCACCCTTATGGTTTGCCTGTTTTGTCTTGCAAATCTTGCTTTTTGTAGGATGGAGATATCCATCCTGTAGGATATAGGATACCTCCCACTTCTCTAGTTTCCTTTCTGAAGAGTATGCCAAAGGACAAGGTGCTTTTATGGATGTGTGACTGCAGAATGAAGAGGTGCTCTGTCTCTCCACTGATGTCTCTGTTGTCACCAAGGAGAAACATAACCTCCCTGTCCTGCCAGCACCTCCTTCAGCTTTCCTTTCTTCCACAAACATCCTCAAGGCCTGTGCTTTCATGTGCTGCTTGCTTATTGCCCAGGAATCAGTTTGATACTTGGCAGCAATTGCCTCACAATTTCCCTCTAACCTTCAGCTCTGTAGGATGTGGAGTGGCTTGCTGCAGAGGATCTTCCTTTGGGATGGTCACACATGGGCCAAAACCAAGCCAAAATCAGCACAGGTTATTTGGATTGCTGGAGCTGCAGCTAGTTACTTTGGTAGTAGATGTGGTAAACTAGCTATCAGGAGTTTCACATTCTTTCCCAGGTAACAGATATCCTTTGGGATTGTTTTGATATTGCACATAGCTGTGCCTTCCATTCATGTTCTGTTTCTTTCCCTGGGCAGAAGCAATCCCATTTACGGAGAGAGAAGGTTTGACCAAGTCTTCACTTTGTATTTCTCTTTGCCAAGTCCATATATTTCTTCACTCATGTTTCTTAAGAAACTTTTGTATTTTTCCCCTTTGGAAAGAAAACTGATTCATGTCTGAAGAAATAAACTGCAAGCTTGGGGACGAGCAACCGATCCTCTTGTATTATCTTTGACTTTTTGTTGTTGTAGTTTTCTATACTGTTTCTTTGGGGAGTTGAATTATCTCTTGAATCATCTTCAGTCTCATTTTGGAAAACATTCCATAATATCTCAGATGCTCTCTGCACAGGCAAGTGCCCATTCCAAATCCTGGTGATGGTTAGTTGCACGTCGTACATTCATCATTGTGATTTCCAGTTCTGCAAGACATTGTGCCTGCACACAGGATTCACTGGATGGGAGTAGGTGCCTTGTGTCTTTGCAAGTGTGAGGCTTAAATTTTATAAGGCAGGACATTGTTGTTGTTAGGGGTTTTGTTTGTTTGTTGGTTGGGGTTTTTTTTCTGTTGTTGTTGCTTTTATTTGGGTTCCTTCCTTCCTTCCTTTTGAGTTCCTTCTTTCTGAGTTCCTTTCAAGTTCCTTCCAAATTCCTTCTGAGTTCCGTCCTTCCTTCTGAGTTCCTTCCTCTCTCTAGTTCTCTCTCTTTCCCCGTCTCTTTTTCTCTCCTTTCTTATTTTTTTTATTTTTCCTCACATTTTCTATCCTTCTGTTTTTCTCTTTTACCCATAGTCTTTCTTTCCGAAATGCATCCTCTTTTTTTCACACAAGCCGGTATTATTTTGCTTGGTATTTTCTAGATGATTAGGAAAACCTTATAGGTTTCTCTTTCCTGTTGACACACAAGAAAGCCTGATGTCAACACGAAGGGTAAAAACATTCCAATCCAAGTGTCATGGCTCTGCTTCTTTTAATGTTTTTATCACTTCATTATGTGTCTTTTAAACTAGAGAGAGAACCCAGTGGTGGCTAGCACAACCTGATTATAATCTTGAACACTTGTTTTAAACCGAGGAAGTGCTGTGCAAATACTTCACCAGAATTACCACTCTCCTCCTAAATGCTCCTCTGTGGAAAAGATTCAGTGTATTTGCCTAGGTACTTAAATTAGTTTAATATAGCTCTGAGGCTTGAGAAGGAAGTTTGCAGCTGCACTAGCTTCTGTGCCTTTAGTACACTGAAAAAGCCCTGCAGCAGATAGCATTTATCTGGGGTTAAACCATGGCTTTTGTCCACCAAAAAAAAAAAAAAAAAAAAAAAAAAAAAAAAAAAAAAAAAGGAAAAAAAAAAAAAAAAAAGTATAGCAGTGAATAAAAATTACTAAGTGCAGCTGTAAATCTCTAACCGAATCATTCAGAGAGAGTGAACAAATGTATATCCCATCATAAAAAGGAAAATCATCTTCCTTTAAGAACGGAGAGATACTGAGAAGTCTTAAAGTATATTAGAACAGCTTAGAGCTCTCAATGTGGGGGAGAAACCTTGTATATTATCCACAGTGCTAAGGAGATTATCAATGGATTTCACTCCCCAATCCTTTTTACAACACCCATCTCATTAGAATAAGTAATAAAGATGACATCACAGACAGATCTAATTGACCAAAAAGAGCTCGTTTAAACCATCCAGATTAACTTCTACATTGAATACATTTTTTTCCCCCCAGAAATTCAGCTTTGCCTCTGACTGAACAGTTGAAAAGTTTTAGTATCAAATCAAACTAACGTTGTTATTATGCAAAGCTTTCCTCAGTATTCTGCTTTAGTAAATGACCTCTATTAGCATGCAGATTGACTAGGGATTACCAGAAGGTTTCCCAAAATAATAATCAGAAAATGTCTTTATAAGGGCTACTTTCCCCTCTGCATGCATGGTCCCAGCCGCCATGCCATCCTCTCTCTCCTTCTGCTTCTGCAAGACGCTCAGGAGAGCCACCCATCTAGGTAGCAGGTCCGATTTGCTGTCTCCAGATGGTCTAAATGCTGTTGTTTTCACTAGCTATACTTTGAATAGGCAGTGTGATTCCCAGTGGAAGCAGTGGGTGGAATAGTTTTGCGCAAGTCAGTGGGAATTCTGCCACAGATGCCTGTACAGCTAGGGTTTCACTTTCTACCTTACTTGGAGATCATATGTAAAGTTGTGGTAGGGTAGATATAGTACAGTAAATAGACTGTATCTTGGGTACGTGTATATTTGATTGGTCTATTTATCTTGTAACCTTTCCCTTTTAAATAAGAGAGAAATTTTGCTAGTACCCTGTTTTCACTCCCGTGTCCCGCCTGAGTAACTTCAGCCCAAGAACACCCCCACCAGCTGTAATTAGGACTCCTTATAGTCTACCACACAGAACTCTGCAAAGTGGCTGCAGAGGACAGAGGGGCTGGAAGTGCACAGACATGGTCTTAGTGATTAGAAAGAGGAATGTAACTGCTAATTAATGCCTATAGAAAAATGGCCAGCAGTAGCTAGTGATGCAGAAAGTATTAAATAATGTGCCAGCAGGAAAATTTGACCTGTTTTGGAGTGAACAGCACGGACTAAAGCCTGTATATTACAAGCCAAGACCTGACCTGGCACCACAGCACATTGTGTACTGATGTTTCTGCTATTGTTTCAAGAATCATACTCCAAAACTGGCCTCAAGTGCATAAAACTGCTGTTTTCCTGGTGCTAGCAGAGCACAGAGCCACCTAACTCCCTTATTTCTGTCTGATGTTGTGGATTCCAGGGCTGACCGAGGGTATTTTAGGAGAATGAAATCCCAGCTACCCTTTCAGGGAAACAGCGATGCCAGCAGAGGAGCCAGGCATCTCTTTTGAAGAAATATCGTGGCTGGTCCCTGGTGTGAGGAACGACACTGGACTTCTTCGGTCTCTGTCCTATGGTAATACACAGATTTGATACTCTGTGTCATAGGAAAGGTTATGAAGATATCTTGCAAGCCAAGGTGCGGGGTTTCTTTTTGGTTTGTTTTTTACCTGTTTGCTTCCTTGGAGGAATCAATGGAAGTGCACCTCCTACTGTTCCTGCAACAGTGCCCATATTCCTGTGTCATGAGCAGCAAAAAAAGAAGCAGGGCTACCTTTGATCTTGCCTCCCCAAGGTGAGGGCAGGTGCTGAACATAGGTCATGTTCTCTGGTTCTGAGAACCAGGAGAGTTCTGCTGACTTAAGTCAAGTTCCGTGGCTTTGCTCTAGATGAAGAAGGAAAGCAGACTACTGACAGCAGGACTGCAAGTCTCTCTCTATGCCAGAACCCGGAAACAAACAACTGGAATGATTTTCCCCCTTAGAATGAGAGGTGATGAAGGAGCTCAGTCTGTTTTCCAACTTCATTTCCCCACGTCTCAGCTTATGAACAACAGGGAGCTAGGTGAGTGATGAGCACTGTGCCCAAATCCAGTTTGGCAGCTGACATCTTCACATCAGATGCCCTAGTAAATAATTAACATGGCGGAGAAACCATCCCTAGGGATTTTGTCCCTGAATATTGATTATTTAATGATATATTGTATAACAGAGTTGCTTGTATAATTATAATGATTGTAATTATTATTATTATTATTATTTATTATAATTCTAGGTAATTTTTCTCCTGTAGACGTCTTTTAAATATGACTGCTTCTCCCTCTTTGGGCATTTCGCTCTCCTGGGACCTTGATGTCTTTTTTTTCTCTTGATCTTGGTTTTGGATCAGTTTTCAGTGTGGACATTGAGTGAGCCCAGTATGTCAGTGAAACACTACACAATTGCATGAACCCAAAATCTCCACAGCAGAAGCATTTATGCTTGAAAGGAGGAACATGCAGATACCGAGCTACTTAGGGGCTTTCAAAAGCAAACGAAGCCGCCCACTTTCACAGATCGCTGTTTTTGGCCTGTGCAAATTGTAATACCACCTCTAGCACCATAGTAACTAAGCAGTTTCGAGTACAGCTTTCAGGGACATGGGAAACATCTGTTATGTGTGGGCCATTCGTTTCTCCTCCTCCAAAGGGGAGAGTCCTGCCAGAGAAGCGATGGTTGCAGTTTCATCGCCTTGGTCATCATATTTTGATTGATGGATTGACTTTTTAATTATTATTTACTTTTATTTTATCTTGCATGTGTGAGGACAGCTGCATATGAAGGCAGACCCATGGAGAGAGTTGCATCCCTAGCCTGCAGGACTGGCTGCTTGATACCCTGTTCCTTCAAGCCCTGCTGAGTGACTGAGTCAGTGGAACCTTGGAAATGGGGCCAAGCTCTTGACCCCTCTTTTCTGTTTTATTTAGTGCCAGCAGCAACAACAAGAAATTGGTTTAATGAGATCTCACTGGCCTGTGTGGCAGGAGAAATGCTTCGCAGTGAGTGACTGAAAACTCCCCACCTGGGATGCCAGGTTTTTATACACGGGGAAAAAAATGGAAAGCAATTTATCTCCCAGGACCACAGGTAAAAATGGTGCTGTGGCATCAGGCCACAAGAATACCAGGATGGATGGACAGGCAAATTAAATCACCTGTTTGTCTTTGTGGGAGTGGGATCTGGCATCTCAGAGGATGGAGTCATTCCTCCTGGATGCAGGTTTGCTCACCCACTTGGAGGGCTGGTACATGCAAAATCCCTTTTGAAAACCTGCTCCTATAAACATTTGCAAATGGCTTTTGAGAGCTCCCAGGATGAAAGGGGCTCATACAACCACATCCTGTCATTACTTTCTACTATTAGCTGACATTCACTGGATGGCGAATGCCCAGTTCATTTAATGTGAAACAAAAGGCCAGTGCTTGCTGATAATGAATCATTAGGTACTGTAGCTATATGTGCATTAACAGGATTATTTCCAGGAACTGTGCTGCTCTCTAACATAAAAGTCTGCGATATTTTAAAAACTAATGTTAGTTTCTTTAATATGCCACCTTTACCCCGCGTTTGCAGTCGCTATCAGCCAAACATGGCAATGCAATCTGTTTGTTCCATTTCGTTAATAGGCCATCACGCCATCCTAGAGATGGTAGTTTGTAATGTAAAGAGGCTGTATTGTTTGCTTAACAGTCAAGTGACAAATTATTTAATTAGCACATATGCCATTTGTCTCCACAGCTGTGTTCATCATTCTAATTGCAAAGCAGTCTTAATTTATTGCAGCTATATTGCTCCCTAATACTAACACGGTAATTATATGCTTCCATTAGCCCACTACACCCTATGTAAAAAAAAAAAAAAAAAAAAAAAATTAAAAAAGGGAATAAATAAAATAAACTAATTCCTCCACACAATGTTATCTTTCTACTAGCAAAAGGTATATGCCATCACTTGCCTAGGAAGGGAAAGCTCAGGTAGCTCGTGGGAAAATGACAGCTCCTGCGGGTGCTTTTCTCTCAGCCACCTTCCGTAAACTTTCTATTGCTGGAATTGCCAGAATTTTTCAGTTTTCCTTTGTTTTGAAAAGTATTCTCGTTGAGTGCACAATACCGTTTTGAGATCTCCACCTGCTGGAGAAATCCCAGCACACACAAAGACGCTTGACTGTGTCTTCCCCAAACCACTCAGCTCCTTCGCAGCCAGAGCAGCAAAATTCACCTTTCCTCCTCCTCAGCAGAGCTGCCCCCTGGGTTAGAAAGAGAGCAGTATTGACCACCAGGTTAGAAAGAGTGTAACTTGTTGCCACTTTTGGGCACTCTGTTATATGAATTGTATATGCAATATATGTGCAATATATACAGCTCAAGTCAAATTGGAGAATGTGGTGATACTTTTCTTTTCTGGCAACTTTTTGGGAACTAACCAAATCTTCTTTAATGATGACATCTTTAACAGGAGAAGAAGCTGGGTACCAGACACTTGTACCTAAACTCCCCTCTGAGAGGGATCTATGCTTCTCCTGGCTGGGCAGTTGGCAGCAAAAGGCAGC
>VWZI01012486.1:1053233-1081960 GCA_013396835.1 Psilopogon haemacephalus
GTGTGATCTGGTATAGGTGATCCTGCTCTGGCAGGGAGGTTGGACTAGATGATCTTTTGAGGTCCCTTCCAGCCCCTGACATTCTGTGATTCTGTGATTCTCTGTGTGTAATTCACTTCTACCAGAGCAGTCATGATCCTCTTGAGGCACAAAACTTACTGATACTCTCAGTGAGGTGGAGACCTTTTAAGTTGTGTCAGACCAGACTTAGCCAGTCTTCGAAACAGAGGGAAAACATTCCTTCAATAAAACAGATTTCCTGGAGTGAGAGCTGCAGACCTGGTCCACCAGCTGTTTGATTTCCTCTGTCTAACTAAAGACCCTCTCAATAACTCTGGCTCTTCATCAGCCATTACCATAGCAAATGGGAACACTTCCACCCTATGAGCCACTTCCTGCACTCCAAACAGGTGCATCTATAAAATGCAAAGCACACTGACATGTCATGTCTCTCTGGTAGAAATCAAGGCACACTGGCCTCAAAAACGCAGCATCTACCAGAAAAAAAAATATTATGGTCACAAAGCCTTCATGGGAGGTGCTTTATCTGCTCCAGAAAACATGGCTCTGGCATTAAGAACTTGGAAAAAACCTGTTCTGATCTTCCAGAAGTTGTGTTCTCACCTACATAAGAGTGATAGACACAGAGGTGACTGCCTTACCTTTGGATCCTAAAAGACAGAAGGGGTGTCCCTCTTCCTTGACATGGACAAGGTGAATTCACTAAAATGATGATGAGAGAAAGTTTCCATTTTGATACCTGATGCTAACTAACTCTCCCTTTGAGCTCTTGTTGGTACCCTGCCATCTCACTGAATTGATGGATCCTTGAAGCTGCACAAACCTGCGTTGAGAGACATCATAAAAGATAAAGTGGTCTAAAAATCTCAGTTCCTGAAACTTTTGAAGCAGTTCCTGAATATGGTGGCTGGTTGGGAGAGAGAAGAGGGGTTTCCCAGGTAAGAGGAAAACCTGGAAACACTCTAATCTACCTCTTCCAGGAAAAAAAAAAAAAAAAAGTTCTCCAGTTAATGACCTTCTACTTTGTTTACACAGACCAAGTTGTCAAGCAGGGAGATTTCCTGAAGGCTGTGAAAGGTTTTTAGAGCATTCCCTGTCAAGTGTATAAAGCCTATCCCAAAAGCTCAGGGCTTGGATATCCTCAAAAGAGTTGTTCAGCCAGGTACACAGCCTGGCTTTTTTAAGGTGTGGTTAGCAAAGGACAAACCTACAAGTAGGTGAGAGAAGGCCTCACTGGCAGTTCAGGTGAAATATTTCAGGGAAAATGCTTTTAGCAGCTTGGTTTTGTTGGGAATTGGAAACACGCTCCAGAAGATTCTCTTTCCCTGCTTTTGGTGATAAGCAACACCTGGGTCGGTTCAAGAGTTTGGTGTGTACAAGAAGTGAGTGAGTTGTGTCCTGCATCAGTTAGTATCTTGCTGACTTAATAAAGAGCTTGGAAGCTCCTGCTCTTAAGCTTTCATGCCCTTGGTCGTAGTGTTTGTGCTGGCTCCTGGTTTGAAACCTCTGGAGCACTGTTATCAGGGAAACCACTCACTGTGTGATCTGGTGGTTAAGTACCCAGCAATTGCACCGGCTGCAGGGCAGGGGCAGCATGAGGAAGGTGGAGGGTAGAGGTAGAGGTGAGAGAACACTGGGCAGATAGAAAGATGAAATCTCCCTGCAAGCTTGGAGAGCACCTCGGAGGCCCTTATGCTGCAGTTTACGGGCAGCAGTGAGCTTGGTGGCTTCTGGCAGGGCACTCTTCTGGGGGAATCATAGAATCACAGAATGGTTTAGGTTGGAAGAGACCTCAAAGATCACCCAGTTCCAACCCCCCACCATAGGCAGGGACACCTCCCACTAGATCAGGACATTCAAGACCTTGTCCAGCCTGGCCTTGAACACATCCAGGGAGGGAGCAGACACAACCTCCCTGGGCAACCTGTTCCAGTGTCTCACCACCCTCACTGTGAAGAACTTTTCTCCTAACATCCCGTTTAAATCTCCCCTCTGCCAATTTGAACCCATTCCCCCTTGTCCTGTCATTACAAGACCTTGTGAACAGTCCCTCCCCAGACTTCCTGTAGGCCCCCCTCAGATACTGGTAGGCTGCTATAAAGTCTCCCCGAAGCCTTCTCTTCTCCAGGCTGAAAAGCCCCAACTCTTTCAGCCTGTCCTCATAGCAGAGGTGCTCCAGTCCTCTGATCACCTTTATGGCCCTGCTCTGGACTCTCTCCAACAGTTCCATGTCCTTCCTGTGCTGGGGGCTCCAGAACTGCACACAGTACTCCAGGTGGGGTCTGACAAGAGCAGAGTAAAGGGGGAGAATCACCTCCCTTGCCCTGCTGGTAATGCCATGGAAGTAGGCATATGCCTCAACTCTTCCAGAGACCATCCCATGTAGGAGAAATGGCCCAGCATCCTCGGTGCCCAGGAGCCTTAGCTAGCATTTTTAATAGTGCTGCAAAGATTATACTGATTTACCAGGCTTTTGTTACAAGGAATATTCTAGCCATTATGGAGCAGTAAGATTTAAAGCCTTATTTTACTTATTTAATTCTAGCAGGCAGACAATTCCCAGCAGATCTGAAAAACTTGATATGTGTCATCTTTTGAGCTGACACAGAACAGCCCAGAATGAAGTTGTTTCACCTCTGCATTAATGCCTCCATCTCAGAGACTAACTGGGACAAAGATCTGCTTAAAGCAATTGAAAGTCCCAGTGCTATACTGGGACTTTTTAATTGTATGTATGCCTTTTTTTGTTTTATATATGCCTGCATTATATATATTTTTATTGCATATAAGCTTAAAAAAAAAATGTTCTATATGACCCAGTAGCATTTACCTAAAATATAAAACAAAAGCAAGAAAGTAGAGATGTTGAGAATAATATTTCTACCTGTCTGAAAGGCAGTGACCTCTGGGAAAACATGGTGCCCCTGTTCTCTCTGCCTGGCTGCAGAGAGTAAGGGATGAGTGAGAAGGAAGCTGTTTGTTTTCTGCCTGGGAGAAGATGGGCAGAGCATACAGTGGGAAAGGACATGGGGCACCCTGCAGTATCTCTGAGCAACCTCAGCTGGGAAAGAAGGAAGACAGGGCTGGTAGCAGGATGGTATGAGCCTGGAGGCATAGTCTGAGCCCTTGGGTATGGACCAAGCACCTACATATCTTAAAGGAAATGTTCAGGTGGAATTGATTTACTGTTACTCCTGATCTGTTTTGCGATATAAATGTCATGGCACATATCCAGTCATGCCAGAGCACCATGACAGCTCTCCTTTGATAGCAACACAGGTACAGCATGCAGTTTGCAAACACCACCCATATGTCAGCTGGTGGCATATGTGCCAAGGACTCTGCTACCTAGGCTCTGACTGTCTTCTGCATCATTGCTGATATATCCCTTGGGAGCTATGTTGCTATCACAGACAATGAGCCCAAGAAAGAGGTCAAGTCATGACCATCATGGCAGAGGGTTTGTGACCACACCTAACCTTGTGCCTTGAAGGGATGGTTCTCCAAGGGAGCAAACCTCACAAGTCCTTTGGAAAGGCTTCAGTTCTGGCAGGTTTTGGCTAACAAGACAAATACACCCCTATCCCAAAAGTCAGACTTGTGAAAAGATGTAGTATTCTGTTGCTTTGAATTCTGGCCCCTCCCCTGCCCCTAGAATCATCCTTCCAGTAGAAATACTATCTTCGTGGCTTTGGAGCCTAACACAAGTTAAAAATGTCACCTTGACCTCAGGAGATTTACTCTGTCCTTTATCTTGTGTTCTCTTTCCAGCCCACTCAACTCAGTAACTTCTGAGTTCACCATTTCACCAGCTACCTTCTCTTTCTAAGGTCCTTTATGGTTTAAGGCTTAGCTTAGTTTTTGTGGCTAACTGTAAACAAGGAATAGTAACCTTCCAGAGATGTCGAATAAAAGCAAATAGTAAAAAGGGTAAATATTTGGGTGTAAAAAGAATAATAAAGATAAATATATATAATTCCATTAATTTGATAATTGGGATAAGAAGTCACTGCTTCTTTCTGTCCTTGGCTTTGGTCTCCTTGCAACTCTTTGCTTTGCACTGCTCCCCTTATCTCTGTCCTAACCTTCTTATTGGTACAACCTGACTGGGAGGTAACAGGAGAAGGGAGGGAGAGAGAGGAAGGGAGTGGTTCTGGTTGCTGGAAATCCTTTTGGGTTCACTCAGGGGGAATTTTTAATTTACAATTTTCAATTGTAAATATTTGTAGATATATTCTTGCACATATGCATTGCACTATATGCTTTTAGATTTTAGCCTGCTGTAAATACATAACTTCATTTGGTTCCAAGCCATCTGAGCTAGTCTGGTGATTATATTTGGGGGTAATTTCAACCCACTACAGGGTCATGGTTACAGAAATTTAACTCATGCAGAGGCACAACAAACTGGACATTTTATGTGCAAATAGTATTTTTTTGACATTTCCCAAACACAGAGGTATAGGATTTTTCACAGGAAAATCTGAGTTATCTGAATCTGGAGAAATGGCTGTTTGTTAGGGATTTGTGTTTTATTGCCTTTTCTGGAGAAATTATAAGAAAGTTAAAATAATGAAAGTTTTGCACATGCTCAGTACAGCCTTTGTCAGTTTTAGCAATTTCAGTCCCTGAAAACTCTGTTGGTTTTGGGTATGTTCCAGAGCCAACTAAGACTTCTGATTTCATATGCAAAGAAAAATCTCTGCAGTTAGATCTTCTTTTGGCTAACAGGTAAGCCTTCGGCTTGGATTCATCCTGCGGAAGATCATCTCTTCTGCCACCAGTGACTCACAGGAGGGAATCTTCCTGGATTAATGTCAAGAGGATGAGAATAAGCCCACTTAGAAATGAGGAAGAAGCACAGCTGAACAAGAAAACTGAGATGGAGACTTGGAAACAGGCAAAGAGGAGAGAAAAACTGAGTTTGGGAGTCAGATCAGAGAGACCTTGCATCTGGGACAGGGAGCATTGTGCTGTGAGACTAGAAATTATTATGTCTGTGTTTCAGAACATAGTTGCAGGTAAATGACCATGATGAGGCCAAAACAATTACATGAAGCCAGAGGCTTGGAACAGGCTGGGTTTGGGGAAAGAGTAGGGAACATGAATGGGGTGAAGAACTTGCCACAACCAGAAATGTAATGATGCTCAGAGATGTAGAGTGTCACAGCTACAGTTGGCATCAGTAGAGGGGGATGCTTTAGACAAACGAAAGGCAGGTTATGCCAGAATCCTGTAAAACAACAAAGCTCTTTGGTTAGTTACTGCTTTTGATTGTGACACTTTACCTCAGCTCACTCCAGGAATATCTTCTCTCTCTCCTTTGTTTGCCACAGTTTACACAGGAGTGGTGAAGATATGACATATCTGTTGGACAAGGAGGGGCTGTGGTGGGCTTTCTGAGAGCAGCTTTGAGGCACAATCCTCTACTTCTATAGGCAGCAAAGTCCCTATCAGTACTTCCTTAGGACAGGACAGGTAAGCAATGAGCATATTCAAACCCTGGCATGGGGTTGTGAAAATAAATTTTTGAGGGGAATTATGACAGGGCAAACTTTAATCTCCACATGCAATTCTTGTGAGCTCTTGCCAGACACAGGGGAAATCATCCTTCAATGAAGCTGAAAAAAGATGTGGGGAGGACTCACCTTACAACTTCAATAAGTGTTTAATAAAATTTTCTTCCCTAAAGTGCGTTTCTTCGCATTATCTTTCAGCTTTTCACTTGTGAGCATTGGTTTTCCAGCTTTATTTCCAGGTCATCCTGATGCCCCCTGTTGAGGACTTCTCATTATCCATCCCTACTTTTGTGCATGATCAACTCTGAGAGCACATTTCAGGCCAAATTTTGCCCTTTACTGTTAAAGGTCCTGCTACTAATGTCTCTAAAAATAATAATTTACCATACAGTCTTCCCTGTGGCACATGGTAAGATGTATGGTACAGATGCAGAGCGTATTTCCTTCATGCAGCTGCTATCTAGTTTTCTCCATCTTAAATGGACCACTGTAGGATCAGTACAGGGAGAGTATTCAGAATAACGGAGCCCATACAAAGCCAGGAGCACTGTATGTAGGGCACAGAGCCCAGGTCTTCTGAAACACCTAAATATGTACTTACTAATCAGGATGTGTCCTGAACTTCCAGCTGTTCTCTGCAAGGTAGATCCACATCAGCCAGATGTGGTGATATTTGATGCTGTTTGTCCCCTGCCCAGGAAAGCTCCCACACCCTCCAGTGCTGGGAGGGCAGTGGTGGGAAGAGGACAGCTGACTTTAGAGACTTTAGTGGCACATTCAGGTCAGTGCCATTCCTCATTACTTTGAAGTGTCTTCTCGTTCAGGGTTGTGCTTGCTTCTAAAGTAGCAGTTGTAATTCAGCTGCTGATGCTGAACACTGGTGCTGCAAGCACAAATACGTTGTTTGTATTTCATGTCTCACAGCCTGTAGCCATTACTCTCCATTACTTTTCATCATAGAACAGAATAATGGAATGTATTGGGCTGTAAGGTACATTTAAAGATCATCTAGCCCAACCCTCCTACAGTAAGCAGAGGCATCTTTAGATCAGGTTGTTCATAGCCCCATCAAGTCTGGCCTTGAATGCCTCCAGGAATGAGGCCTCAACCACCTTCCTGGCCAAACAGTTCCAGTGTTCCACCACCCTCATGGTAAAGAACTTCTTTCTAATGCTCAATCTAAATCTACTCTTCTCTACTTTAAAATCATTGCCTCTTGTTCTACTGCTACAGGCCCCTGTAACAGATCATCCCCAGCTTTTTGGTAGGTCACTTTAGGTCCTTTGGAATACCACTAAAAGGTCTCTCCAGAGCCTTCTCTTCTCCAAGCTGAGCAACCCCAATTCTCTCAAGCTGTCTTTGTAGTAGAGGTGCTCCAGTCCTAATTTTTGTGTCCCTTCTCTAGATCTGCTCCATCAGGTCCATGTTCTTCTTGTGTTGAGGGCCACAGAGCTGGGCACACTACTCTAGGTGAGGTTTCAAGAGAGCAGAGCAGAGTGTCAGAATCACCTCTCAATCAGCTGGCCACAAGCAGATCAAATTTAACACATCCCACTTCACAACTTTTCAATACTTATAGGTGCTTTGCCTAGCACTCAATACAGCTGGTTTCTTTTCACCCACATTTGTTTTGCACTCCTGGATTGGTAAGTGCTGCTCCGTGCTGCATTACATCGGGAACACATTTGAGGCTGAAGCAGCCACATAAACTCCAGCTTATGCTTTGCGTCCACTCCTGAATCTAGACATAGCTACTGAAAAGAGGTGGGAGAACCAAACCAGAACCGCAGAGTCAGTGATATAAGCAGATGGCAAACAAAAATTACCCCTGCACTTCAGTAGTGAAGGTAACTTACAGCTATTTAGACAGTACTTTGTGTATGCAGAACCAGTGTGAAAGGCACCAGGACATAGAAAAAATTGTCCTCAAAGAAAATAACACATGCTGAAGTGCTACACTCTCCACTGATGCATCTTCCTTGGATTCACTGGAGCTTTGCATTTTATTAAGTGCAGAAGAAGAGGGCTGTTTATCTTCCTTTTCATATTGCTTACTTCTCTGACAACATTCTGCTGTGCAGCTGGAGAGGGGTGCATTTAATCCAGCCAACGGGCTGTGAGAACTGATCTGTGCTCGAGGTTTTGTGCTAATTTAACACCGTCAGTTTAGAATTACAGTAGTTAAAGTGATCCGTCCTCAGAAGCCAGGCTGATAGGAAGAGATGTGTAAATCTCGTGCAAGCAGTGCCAGCTAAGCATTTGAGCTGGCTCTCAGCTGTGTTCGTTTTTTCTAACCATATTGGGGCAAGCCGTGCTGTCTTGTTACTCAGAGCTAATCTGACATCTGATGTCTGCCTTGCATCATTGTTTCTGGCACAGCTGGATTCAGCCCAGGAACACCCACCGGACTTGCACCCTTTAATATTATTTTCTAGTACTTGATACCTTATTTGCTGGAGGCCAAAAGGGCTGTAAAAAAATCAATTATTTGATAGGCCAGCCCTTTGCACCCACTCTGCATGGGCAGGCACTACAAGATGCAGTACAAGCCATGAGCAGTAGGAAATTGCCAGCTTGTGTGCTGTCGAATTCGGTCTATTCCTGTGGTCAAACTGTAGCAGTCAGTTAGTAGGCTTCCTAAATATTATGGCAGACTTGCATCTGCAAGGGTGCTTGCTGCCATAGCTGTTTCCACACCTGTCTATTTATAGCCTCCAAATGTTGTTTTTTTGGGTTTTTTTTTTCCCCTTTTCTTCCTTTTTCTCTCCCTGAAAGTTGCTGCTGCAAATTTACTTCCCAGCATGACTTGATTATTTTAGTTATTAGCGCAATTCTTGAGTTAGACCTTTAAGGAAACACAGCGAGGTATCAGTTATTAACTTAACACAGCTCTGCAGCTAGGATGAGAGCTAAGGTCGTGACCTTATAATGGTCAGCCAGCCTATTAGTTTAAGCAATGCAGGACTCAAATATCATTTCAGCACCGGTCGGATGCTTGAATTTATTACCCAGAAAGCTCCTTACTTCCTTACTTGAAAATGATAGGATTTTTTTTTTCTACCAGTTGCCAGAAGTTCCCTTTTTAAAAATAATAGCTACAAATCTGCACTTTAAAAGTTCTGTCTCGTTCCTTAAATGGTAGGGTGACCTATGGTGAATGAGTAGGCAGAGCAGGTATGGCAAACCATTCGAACCCGAAGGCTTCAAAAAAGAGGGGGAAAAGGCGAGATAAAGGAAAAAAAAATGCCAATCAAATTTAAATGATGATCCCATTAAATAATGATTTTCATTCAGGCCTCACCTTTCGCAGTTTGCACATTTTATGGTTTTGTCTTGCAGGAAACAAATTCTGTCCCCTTTATTCCACGCTCCCCCAACACCTTCTCCCCCTTCTTCCTCTCCACCCCTCCCCCCCTCCCCCTTATTAATTTGTGATATTCTNGTATTCAATCCCCTGAGAATGTTGGGTCGAGTTTTTTGATCCCTGTTGCTCATTGATTTGAGGGCTGATGTAGTGCAAGGGGTCCCTATTAGTGGCGTCTGTCACTGCTGTAATGTTTTTGTTATTTTTCCTCATTTGTTCGCTCTGACATCATGTCATTACAGAATGGTGCTGTTCAGGCCCTGCCTTGGCTGTTCGTTAGCGTGTGTTTAATGAGCAGCTTAATTGAGCTGTCTACTAGGCCACCTGTCACCCTCCGGACTTATTAACATACTAATGGCCTGACATTGTATTCTCTGACAGGCAACAGGGTTTACTGATTTGATGTCTGGACATGGGGATTTTATGCAGGAATGAGAGAGGATATTGGGAAGGAGGTTTAAAAACGCAAATTAACTCTTTGGTATCTCTGTATTTATGGCTTGCTTGTAAAAGTTCAACACAAAGTACCAGGGGGAAACGGCCCTGCTTAGCCAGGCCGACTTTGTCATTGCAATTGCAGCACGTTTCTGCAGGAGAAAATATGCTCGGTGTAAGAAGAGCAGGCTTTACTTCTATTACAGTATTATTGTTGTTGCTGCTTCAAAGGAGAAATCTTCTTAAGCACAGAGGAAAGTTTTGTGACTAGTCTTTTCTCTACTGTGGCTAAACAAATGAAAGGCAAGAAATTTCCAGTTAAGGGATTTAAGTGCACGACATTGTTCCCACCTTTTAAAGCCAGATGAAGACATTCATCGCCAGTGAACACTGTGCTGAATTGTAAAGGTTCAAAGAAATGGCTTAAGTGCATGCAAGTTTAATAAAAATGCTTGTTTTGATTTGGTTGGTTGTTTTGTTGTTTTTTTTTTTCTTGTTGCTGTTGGTTGTGTTTTTCTCCAGTAGAGGAGAAGCAGACCTTCTGTCACAAGAAAATTTGGGTTACCAAGCAGATAACAGATCCATATGGGGTGGCTTTAAGTCCAGCAGAGCAGTAAATCCACCTCATATACACACAGTGCACACCCAGACATGGGACCGTGTTTTTGGGTGGTGGGGTATGTAAGAAAGGTTTGCACTAGGTGGGGCTCACCAAACATTTGTGCAGGTCCAACTGGTACTTACCAGCATTCAGGAAAGAAAAAAAAAAAAAAAATTCCACTACAAGCAGGTGTGAAGGTGAGTCCTGAGGACCATGGGTTTGACTGCCAGCTATTTACTAGTGGGTGACATGACCTCACGCAGGACTCAGCTAAGAGCCTGAGACACAGGGTCTTAGCTGGGACACAGACACAGAAAGCACACAGGATTCTGGTCCCACAGCTGCCCAGTACTGCCCTTGGTTGCGTGGGTGCCTGTAAATGAGTCAGGATGTGAAGAAGAGAGAAACAGACCACATGAGGCAAGAGAGGTCCTCACTGCCAAATCAGAAGAGCTTACCCACTCACAGTGAACCATCTCAGAAGCCCCCCTGAGCAGTTTGATGACCAGCAGCTAGTTGTATTTAAGCATAATAGGACAAAATAGTCACATTTCCAGCAACACAGCAGAGCTAGGTGGGAGGAGTCACATGAAATGTCACCCAGGGGTAGCAGGCATCTTTTGCTGCTTCTGACTGAAAAACAACCACCCAGATCTCTTCATCCTTTATGAGCTAGCACCCAGCTAGTTTTCCAGTGGATTGTGGATGGTCACAGACTTTAAGATCAAGGCATTCTTGTGATTATATGGCATGGTCCCCTGTAAGGCACCATCTGTAGAACTGCATCCATCTATCAATGGGCTATTAGCTGGTAACTTCTGTTTGTCATCATTTGAGTGAGATATGGGGAGCATGCATCAGACAGAACTGGCTAGAAATCAGCTTCAATACAATTGCCTTAAAGTGGTCAAGGAGGGCACCTGGCAGTAATTACATTTCTTGTCTTGTTGGGAAAAAGTAATTTTTGGTTACTCCTACCAAAGGTTGTTTTCTGAAGTTTACTCAGACTCCCAGGTTGCTTCAAGCAACAGCAGTAACTAGAGCAGCTATTTTCCACCTGTCTTTGGTAAAGAGATCTGCTCACTTTTCTCCTTTTTGCCTTGTCTAGATTTAGATTCTGTTTTGGGGTCCCTACAAAACCAATGTAGAAAACAAAGACAGAACAAAACAGAGGCTCACTTACTTCCCAAGCACACCCAGATGAACTTCCTGGCCTTCAGTTATCACACAGGATAAGTTAGTTTTGATTCTCAGAGCTTGAAATGGCCCATTGTCTTCCTCCTGGAAAACCAGCTGCAGCCCTCATGGTGCCATAGCAGGGATGATGAGCAGAGAAGGAGGGGCTGGGACTGTGGGGCTGTTCTCTGGAGATTCTTTTGGATTTGAGTTCATGCTCCATCACATTGAGGGAAGAAGCCAGATCTCATCAAACTTCAAAGGCTCTTAGCGCATTCATCAATTTGTGTGGGTATGTTCATGGCACAAAGACTTGCAGGCACAGTTTTCTTTGAAAACCACCAGTGAAGGAAGGCTTGCTTTGGCTTCTGTCACATCTGTTGTATACATGAGTGAGGAGGGTACACTAACATCTGCAGTATCTCCAGTCTTCTCCCTTAGATGGGATTTATGAGCACTTAGGATCATGGTTTGTTACGGAGACTGAAAAGCACATCCATTCCTTACGAAGGGTGGCATTTTTTGTTGCACTGGTTCAATCTGATTTAAGCACATGTAGCCTGGGCCTGAAAAGTATTTGCTGAAAAGTATTTGTTTCACGTAGTTTGGGCAGGAGTCCCACCTGTCGTATCAGGTTGCTGTGACAGGATCACACACCAGCCATGGATGTGTTTATATGCAGCCTAATTCAGGCATCAAGTGCTGTAAAATTCTGTCACAACCCTTCCACCAAGCTAAATCTGTAGATTTATTCTATTTACCACTGGTAGTGTCTGATGGGTGTCTGTATTATGCTGTGGTAGATCTACATGTAGTTTAGCACCTCATAACCATCCCTCTCCACATGCTTACTGTTCTATTGTCCCTTTCATCTATCTAAATCACATCTTCTGAAGTTAGTCCAAATCAGGTAAGCTCAGCGGAGATGTTGTGAGATAGGAGGTAAAATAATGTAACTGTTGGACCACTTCCTCATAACTTTGATTTTTCTACTGATAAAGAACAAAATTCAGCTGGATGTGACTCTGCTTGGGTTGACATAAGTAATCGTGAAAAAATTCACATCATGAATTACCTCCATTGCTGCCAAAGAAGCAGCAAAATTCAGCATGTGACAGTAATGCATGAGCTTTGAGAGCAGGACAAACTGATTTCCTTATCAGCTTCCAATTAGTTAGAACTTCACTTCCTCGCATCTGAAGCTCAAAATACGAGATATTTGGTTTCCAGTAAAGCTGCTCATTGTCCGAACAAGGTGGTTTTGCACCCACTGCCTGACTGTAATTTCCATCAGGGTTCAAGTTCCCTTCTGCCTTCTCCTCTCCTCTCGGATCCCCTGTGTTCTGATAGATGTGGGGGAATATAGCAGTGCCTATGGAAAATCTCAGAAAGAATTACAGATTGAATGTTTAAGATGGTGCTTAAAATGATAATTCTAGCAATGCATCAAGGACTAGATTTACAGCATTGATGATGACAGACGTTTTTTGCTGCATGCACCCTTTTAATGTGCAGAGGACCCTGCCAAAATGGTTGTAGCTTTTTAGTGCATTCTACCACTCAGGTGTGTGGTTTGGTTAAGGATCCTCTCTTTCTGCTTCACTGCTGTGAGGGCTCAACCAGCACGTCTGCAATTCACAGCTGGACTGCAGAAGGTGATTGAGGGATAGAAGATGGATATGAATCTAACTCTTTGCAGTGTCTGTCCAAGATCCTGACCACAGGTACACAGAATCATAGAATCACAGAATGTCAGGGGATGGAAGTGACCTCAAAAGATCATCCAGTCCATCCCCACCCTGCCAGAGCATGATCACATAGGAATGGTTCCAGGCAGGTCTTGAATATCTCCAGAGAGAGAGACTCCACAACCCCCTGGGCAGCCTTTTCCAGAGTTTTGTCAGCCTCACAGTGAAAAAATCTTCCTCACATTTCTGTGGAACTTCCTATGCCTCAACTTCCACTCATTTCCCCTTGTCCTGTCATTGAGCATCACTGGGAAGAGCCTGGCTCCATCCTCTTGGCACTCATCCTTTACATATTTATAAACATTAATGAGGTCATCCCTCAGCCTCCTCTAGTCCAAACTCAAGAGACCCAGCTCCCTTAGTTTGTCTTCATAAGGAAGGTATTCCACTCCCTTAATCAATTTTGTGGCTCTTTGCTTAACTCTTCCAAGCAGTTTTATATCCTTCTTGAACTGAGTAGCCCAGAACTGGACACAGTACTGCAAATGCAGCCTTACCAGGGCAGGGCAGAGAGGCAGGAGATCCTTTCAACTTACTAACCACAGCTATTCTAATACACCCCAGAATGGCATTGGCCTTCTTGGCCACAAAAGTACATTGCTGGCCCATGGTCAACCTTCCATCCACCAGGATTCTCACATCCTTTCCTCCTTCACTGCTCTCCAACAGGTCAGTCCCCAACCTATACCAATACCTGGGGTTGTTCTATCCCAGATGCAAGGCTCTACATTTGCCCTTGTTGAATTTAATTCAATTTCTCCCTGCCCAACTCTCCAGCCTGGCTAGGTCTCCCTGAAAGGCACCACAACCCTTCGGTGTGTCAGCCACTGCACCCAGTTTTGTGTCATCAGCAAACTTGCTGACAGTGCACTCTATGCCATCATCCAAGTCATGGAATTGCTTTCTAGGGATCATTTATTAATAAAATAAGCATATGATAGAAGTATGTGGTGTAAATACATATGGAAGAACTCACATGATGTACTGAGGACTTAATTAATCCTAGCTATAATAGCAAGACAGAGATGTGCTACCATCTAGATTTGAAAGAGCATTGAATAGACACAGTGAGATTTCTCCAAGTTGGCTGTTTTATCAGACAGAAGCATGTCTCATCCTTTGATAGAAGTTCAGCTTCTTTCATTTCTGCCCAGCATATTTAGGCTGTTTTCAGCGGACTTCTTTGAAGTTAAAGACATCCAATGCTCCCATCATTCACGATTTGAGGCATGGCTGATGGGCTATGTTGCAAGATAAAGCACTCACCACCTCCCAGGCTTCCTGATGTGGGATTAGGGATCTGACAGCCCTCCAAGTTTAATTACCTATCTCCCTCCCCATTAAGGTGTTCATAACTCTTTGGGTCTGACCTCCTGACACATCAGCAGATGAAAAAGATGTTCAAAACCTTGGGGATCCTCAAGGCTTCCTTGCCTTTTGCTGTGAAGCTGGAAACCTCCAAACCCTGGCAAGCACTAGCAGGCCCCAAGAAATTGGCACCCAGGGCTCACAGATCCCAATAGAAGATTTTTACTAGACTGACTTCACAACTCCCAGAATTTCTTGTAGAAAAGAGATGTCTGTTTCCCTTTGATCCAAAACTGAGAAGAAAGTCATCCTCTCTTCAGTCAGGTTAAACAACTATCAAAGCATTTTTCTCTTTTTCAGAGGATGGTTTCTTTTAGGAAATGATGGATCCTACTCCAGCAGCTAGGGAGAGAATGTCCTATTACCTCTTTCACTGAAGGAGTAAGCAAGGATTTTCCTTCAACTGAGCTATCGCATTCCATGTGTTAGAGATCGGAAACACACAAAAACCTCTTCTAAGCATTTCAACAACTGCAAAAACCCCAGAAACATAAACAATAAAATAGGCAGAAGCCTTGATTTGCTGACACTTTGGAATGCATCCAGAGGTGCCTTATTAACCGAAAACAACAAATGCCTGGAAATAATAACTTAAAGACAAATATCATGTATGCCTTAATTCTTTCATAAAATGACCCTTTCACACTCCAAAGGCCTTCCCACCCCTCTCCAAAGGAACATGTGCATTCAACTTCTCCAAACATACACATACAAAAAAAGAACTCCTCTACCTGTTTTATAGACACTATCAATTTTTTCAGCATTGCTCAGCTGTCTCATGCCTTTGGGAGAGAATCTGCCACAGATCACAAGTGTAGGTCTGCAAAGGCAAATGCACTGCCCTGACTAGGTCTCACATAGAGTTTTGAGTCTGCTATCAATAAACATGCTTCTTTTTTGGGGTGAGTACTAGCAGGATACATACTTGCTTTTAAAATTCTTGCATGTGTACGAAACAGAAATTTTCCTAACTGTGGAATATACCTTTGCCCATGTGGGATTGGGTCATGTTCATACTCATTCCTTCAGCACGAGTTTCACCAATTCTGTTAAGGCTTATTCTGGCTCTTTAAGAGGATTAGGGGCCAAGGTCATGCCTATCGTGGGAGATGCAAGAGGATATTTTTATGATCAGGATGCCAGCAGGACCCAGGCTGAGGGCAGAAGCCAAAATGGTTGAGTTAGAGGTCTTTGCACCACCTCTGTATTCATCTCTTACAGTTGTAAGTATGAATTGCTGAGCTTTTCCTTTTATTACTGGTCCCATCTGCTCCCTTCCGATGTTGCAATTATTAATAAGTGGTTATGAATATTTTTTTTTTATTATTAATAATCAAGATTTCAGGGAAAATTCCCTGAGATTCTTTGGATGTTCAGTCGTTAAGAGGTTGTTGCACAAAGATTATTTATAAACATGCAATCAAACAGTTTAAACAGCTTAAACAGTCAGAACTCGGAAAAATAAGGAACCTGATAACAGAGGGGAAAATCCTAACCCCACCTATACTCACAGACACGATAGGTACAGTGTGTGTCCCAAATAGAGGAGGAGAAAAGAGTTTGCCTTGCTGCTGCTGTAGGCTGCAATCTGCAATGCACACTGCAAACACATGGCCACTGTGAAAGAGGTGCCAATAGAAGTCCAGTCCCGATGGAGGCAGCAGGAAAAGAGAGAGCAACAGCTCTAAGTCACCCTTCCTTAAATAGACTATTTTGAAGGGTGAAACTGACCAATAGGCACCAGTGTCCGTTGTTTTGGCCAATAGATTCAAAATCCTGCAACTTAGGTATCCACTCTAACGCTTTGAGGGACAGCACAGAACACCTGGCTTGATCATGTGGCATGGGGCTTTCTTCGTTCACACCCTGTCTGCTCAATCCTGCCAATCCTGGAGGAGAAGACCCAGGAGTTTGACCTAATTTGGGCAGGATTTATGCCCTACCAGGACATCCGAATACTGCTAACGGGCTTGAATTTTTTTTTTTTTTTTCCCTCTTAAGCATTCCTCAACCTCACAAACTGATGAGAAAATTAAACACGCAATTTTAAACCAGACAACATCTCCATTGAAGCTTGTTTGTTTGCCAAAGTGTAAATTCCTCATTAAAATAAATAGAGAATGCAAGGAATCCAAACTTTGTGGCAGTGCAGGTTATGGGTAATGACGGCAAATTGGCTCAGGTAATCAGAGGGCAAGGCTGCAGAAATGTGTCGCTCCTGAAAATAAGGGGCAAAGCACCAAAGCGAGGGAGAAAGTACAGAATATTGCAAATTCATCCTTGTCCAGTGTCCTTGTTTCAGCTTAATTGGACAAAACTCTATTTAGCTCTGCTACTATTGAAAAGACACATACAAAAATATTTTTATGGCAAGACAAAAGAGGGTTTCTAAATTCACTACCATCCTCTTTATTTTTCTCTGGAATTAGAAGGACCATGTAGCCTTTCCCCACCTAAGCTTGGCTTTTACTTCAAGGCTAGTTTGAAAGCCCAATCGCAACCCAAAGGTGACACTGGCAGGACACGCTGGTGCATGAAAACAGAGTTTCCACCAGAGGCAGGATTTTCACCTTCACAATTTTAGTATCATTTCTTCCTATTTAACTTTCCTTTCTGTTTGACCACACTGCATCAACCTTGCTGTCCTGCCCTTCTCCTCTCCTCCCTTCAGATGTCTCTCTGGGAAGAGCTGGCATTCCTTCTTCTCTCATGGTGTGTGTGGGGGGGATGGCTTCTAGCTGGCAGGGAATTTCCAGCTGCATCATGCGGCTTGCCGGGGCTTTCTAGACCTAGGATGGGGGAAGCAGTTATGACCTACTCTCAGGCCTGCTGAGCGTGGAATGGTTGGAACCCCTAAACCTTAGGCAGTGAGAAGCTGTTTTTTCTTTGTGATTGTGTGGTTTTTAAAAACAACAACAACAAAAAACCAGGGCTCCAAGTTTCTGGTCTTGTTTCTAACGTTTCTAGACATGATTCTCACCAGATATGGATTAAGGTCATGACATCTCTTTTTTTTTGTTGTTGTTGTTTTTTTTGTTTCCCCTATTCCTGTCTGTTTTGATAAAGGCTTAACAATTTTACGATTTTATACTAAAGTTATTTTTGATGACCTCAAGAGGTGTTGTTTTCTTATCATTTGATTTTAAGTGAAGAACAAGAAGAGGATGTTCCTCGTGTGGTCAGAAGTTAGGTTTTTTTGGTGGGAGCTGTCGGGTTCATTCATTCTAAGATGGGTTTTTTGAGTATTTGAAGCAGTTACTTAGAACTTTTTGCTTGACATGCAAACAGTGTAGAAACTAATTTGGATTTTTTTTCTCGTTGCACTATTCATTTGGTAATATTTCAGAACTGTTTGTGAAGCGTGATTTTAAAATACCAACTTTAAAAAAAAATCTCAGGGAGACCTTATAGCAGCCTACCAGTATCTGAGGGGAGCCTACAGGAGGGCTGGGTAGGGGCTGTTCACAAGGTCTTGTAATGACAGGACGAGGGGGAATAGGTTCAAATTGGCGGAGGGGAGATTTGAACGGGATGTTAGGAAGAAATTCTTCACAGTGAGGATGGTGAGGCACTGGAACAAGTTGCCCAGGGAGGTTGTGTCTGCTCCCTCCCTGGATGTGTTCAAGGCCAGGCTCGATGAGGTCTTGAGCGTCCTGATCTAGTGGGAGATGTCCCTGCCTGTGGCAGGGGGTTGGAACTGGATGATCTTTGAGGTCTCTTCCAATCTAGACCATTCTATGATTCTATGATTCTAGATGGATTTAATCCGATAGCCATGTCTTAGCTTGTGGATGTATTCATTCTACCTGATTGCATTTTGCATACATGCACTAGTAAACAGAATTTCCCTTTAAACTTCAAATCAGTGCACAGTATTTTCGTTCTTACTCTCTAAAAGGAGTAAGAGTCTCTTCTGTCCTCCCATCTTGGGTAGCCTGTGGCCTCAAACTATGACAATGTAGTTGGTACCACCTCTGCTCGCTTTCTCAGCTGCACAGCCACTGTTGCCTTCTCTGGGAGCACCATGTGGTCAGAACTTTCCAAGTTGAGGTTTTATCTTTGCTCTGCTGTCCCTTTTATTCTCAAAGGTTTGACACATGGCCTGTTTCTTTTCTTGTGTTCTCATTAACTGTTTCTATTGTCACTGATCTAGGAGCAGGTGTGGACATGTTGGAGGGTAGGAGGGCCCTGCAGTGGGACCTGGACAGGCTGGATGGGTGGGCAGAGGCCAATGGGATGAGATTTAACAAGGCTAAGCATAGGGTTCTACACTTTGGCCACAACAACCCCTGGCAGTGCTACAGGCTGGGGACAGAGTGGCTGGAGAGCAGCCAGGCAGAGAGTGACCTGGGGGTGCTGGTAGATAGTAGATGAACATGAGCCAGCAGTGTGCCCAGGTGGCCAGGAGAGCCAATGGCATCCTGGCCTGTATCAGGAATAGTGTAGCCAGCAGGACAAGGGAGGTTATTCTTCCCCTGTACTTGGCACTGGTCAGGCCACACCTTGACTACTGTGTCCAGTTCTGGTCCACTCAATTCAAGAGAGATGTTGAGGTACTGGAACATGTCCAGAGAAAGGGAACGAAGCTGGTGAGGGGCCTGGAGCACAGCTCTGTGAGGAGAGGCTNCTTGGAATGGGCTGCCCAGGGAGGTAGTGGAGTCACCGTCCCTGAAGGTATTCAAGAAAGGACTGGATGGAGCACTTAGTGCCATTGGATAGGTCTGGGTGATAGGTTGGACTGGATGATCTTGGAGGTCTATTCTATTCTATTCTATTCTATTCTATTCTATTCTATTCTATTCTATTCTATTCTATTCTATTCTATTCTATTCTATTCTATTCTATTCTATTCTATTCTATTCTATTCTATTCTATTCTATTCTATTCTATTCTATTCTAAACTCTCACCCTGATAATTTCCACAGCACACTTTACTGCGTCCTTCAGTAAGGGCTTCCCATAGCTCTTAGGTATTACTTATGTCTTACTCACATTGTGGAATACTATGCAGTTTTCACCTGCATAGTGAAATAACCTTCATAGCATGAAATAACATGCTACACAGCAATCTCCTAAACATTGATATGGAATATCTGAAAATTCCCCTAAAAATAGAGTTCCTCAACATTGCTCTATTAATGATGGTTCTGGCTTCAAACAGCCAGATCCACCCTCCTACAGGAACAGGGAGAATGGCCAAAGTACTGCAAATAGAGAATGTGTCCTCTGATTTATCCTTTGTGTTCATCTCTGGCATTCAACATGTTGATGAACCATTCCATCAAAACCACAGTGTCCTAAAGAATCACTGCCCCATTCTTCAAAGAGGTTCATCTTGGTTTATGCCTAGTGTGGAGTATTGCTGTGGAGTCCAAGAGAAAGCTTTTTTCCTGGTGATCTTTAAGATTCCAAACAATGACTGACCTTCTGAAGAACCTGCACACCTCTTTTGTAACATGCACCATGACACACACCAAAAAAGAAATTTAAGCATAGTTTGTGATATATTCAGAGAAACCCAGTAATATTTCCATTCATCTGAACTGTTCATACCCAGTTCCTCTCCTGTACTTTTGATTCCCAGGAGAGTAGCTCCAGAGAGAAGTGTATGAAGACTTGCAGACTCATGCTCAAGTCATCTAAAACACCACGTTGCTTTCCCGGTCAGCTCTGGCAAAGTAGTTTTCCTCGGGGATGTTTTGACGAGAAACCACGCACAAATAATGCAAGTTGTGCAGTACAGCACTGGCTTGTGACTGGAGAAGTGGCCTGGACATACAGATATCGCTGCTGGAGAGGAGATGTGGGATTCTTAGGTGGCAGCTTATGTGTGTGGATGTTAGTCACCATGACAGATTGACTACTGATGGTGGCACAGGGATAACATCTGGGAGAACCTGCAAGGGGCACCTGAAAGTCCAAGGAAATTCTCCTGAGCCTTTTCTCAACCCCAAGAAGAGGAAAACCAGAAGAGTTTTTTCATTGAGACCTCTGATGTGATCCCAGAGCAGAGCATTTTTGCACGTCAGCAGTTCTGGAGATTCAGTCAGTGGCCTAACCATAGAATCATAGAATGGGCTGGGTTGGAAGTGACCTCTGAAAGTCGTCTAGTCCAACCCCTGCTGCAGTCAGCAGTGGAATCCTCAACTAAATCAGGTTGCCCACAGCCCTGCTGAGCCTCATTTTGGATCTCTCCAAGGATGTACTCCAGGGATGGGACCCCAACTACCTCCCCAAGCAACCTGTTCTAGTGTTCCACTACCTTCATGGTAAATAACCAGTTCCTAACATCAAATCTAAATCTGCTCTTCTCTAGTTTGGAAGCCATTGCCTCGTGTTCTGTCACTGCAGGCCTTTGTAAGCAGTCTCTCTCCATCCTTCTTCAGGTACCAGAAGGTTGCTATTAGGTCTCCCCAGAGCCTTCTCTTCTCCAGGCAGAACAACCCCAGCTCCCTCAGCCTGCCTTCATAGCAGAGGTGTTCCAAACCTGGGGTCATTTTCATGGCCCTCCTCTGGACCTGCTGCATCAGGACGACCCACTCCTGCCTGTATTGAGAGCTTCAGACCTGGACACAGTACTCTAGGTGGCGTGTCACCAGAGCAAAGTGGCAGAATCACCTCTCAAGATCTGACATAGCCCAAGATGTGATTTGCCTTCTGGGCTGCAAGCTCACACTGTCTGCTCATGTCCAGCTTCTTGTCCATCAGCATCCGCAAGTCCTTTTCCACAGAGCTGCTTTCTGTCACCTCATCCCCCAGCCTGTATTGATAGTGATGATTGTTCTGGCCCAGGTGCAAAGCCCTGCACTTGCTCTTGTTGAACCTCATGAGGTTCACCTGGGTCCACCTCTCCAGCTTGTGCAGGTCCCTCTGGATAACATCGTGTCCCTCTGGTGTATCAACAGCACCACCCAGCTTGCTGTCACCTGCAAACTTGCTGATGGTGCAAGTTTATATCACTGGTAAAAATATTAAACAACACAGGTCCCAGTACAGACTCCTGAGGGAAACCACTTGCCACTGCTCTCCATCCAGACTTTGACCTGTTGAGTACTACCCTCTGGATGAGACCAGCCAGCCAGTTCCTTATCCACTGAACAGTCTGCCCATTAAATCCATATCTCTCTAACCTGGCGAGTAGGATGTTGTGAGGGAACTGTGTCAAAGGCCTTGCAGAAATCCAGATAGATCACGTCCACAGGTTGTCCCTTGTTCACTGACACAGTCAATTCAGCACAGAAAGCAGGATCAGTTTGCTCATCTCCACTTACCTGAACTGAGAAATATTTTAGGAAGAGATGTAAATACAGGTCTGTCCCACCTCAGGGGCAGTTGTATTCTTAGCACTGCTTTCCTCAGTCCCTCATCCAAAAAACCAAACCACAAACCAATCTGTATGGTTAGGTGCTCATCCTCAGAAGTCTTTCCACTTATTTATAGTAATAGTTGATGATGTATATGGACACCCATTTTGAAGATGGTAGCTTTATTCTAATAGGTAATTCTATACCTTCTTGCTCCTGCAAATCAGGCTGAGCTATTTCTAAGGTCACAGCCTAGATCTGTGTCTTTACAATGAACTTTGACTGGGGTCATGCATTTAGTTTTCAGTGTGTCTGCAACTGAATGGACATTACATTGACCCCTGCTACAGAAGCCAGTACTGAAAATGCAGCCTTCAATAATTAATAGTAACTAGTTCTGGTCCTCGGGCTGGCAAGTTAAGATAGCAGATGTCAGGAGCAGCTAGGGCAGATGGCCTTGAGCCTTGTCCTGCTCAGCACTTGGATGTCATGAAGTACAAGGATGCTTGTTCAGATGTGCTTGCAGGTTCTTTGTTTTTGCACAAACTGAAACTATCAGGCTTTTAATTGTTCTTCCAATTCCTGTACTTATGGACAAACTCCACTATATTTGGGTGTGACTTAGAAGAAGGGATGCAGTGGCAGCATTCTGTGAAACCCAGGAGCTGAAATACAGCTCATGAGAGCATCAGAACAAGGGGACAAAAAAAAAAAAAAAATTCCCAAACATATTAAATCCCATGAGGTAGAGAAGTAAACTGTCAATTTTTTGCCTCATTCTACCTGGAGAGGGGAAGAGAAGGGAAGCACCTCCAATTAGTAACACTCCCCAGGGCATTCTCTTCTTCATTCTCGTTTTCAGTTGCAAATTTAAAATGCCACTAAAACCTTGGGGGTTATTTTTCCTTCACAATTCCTTTTCCATCAGAACAGTTCCTGAAAATGGGGACAGGAGAAAGCACGGTGTTTTGCTCTCACCTTAAAACACAATCTGTGACTCTTTTCTCTAAAAAGCTGTTGGATTCCTTTTTTTTTTTTTTTTTTTTTTTTTGTAGGCAGTATATCTTAAACCTAGCAGCTGGTTAGCCTTTTCATTAACGTGAAAATACACCCCATCGGTCAAATCGCAGCCTTTCAGAAAAGAATAGCTTGCATATGCTTAAACAGACTTGTTAGGCTTCAGCCAGTGACATCTCTGAAGAAGATGAGGACAGACTTCAACACCATACCAAGCTTCAGCCCTTCTGAAACAAATCTGGGCAGCACCAGGAGTGCAGAGGACATGCCCTGCCCATGGCAGATGATCCTTGAGGTCCCTTGCAGCCCTGATAATTCTATGATTCAATTCTACGATTCCGTGATTCTCTCCTGAGGCCCTCCTCACTGGCAGCTCATATAAACTCTGGATAAAAATCTCAAAGATCAGAGAACTCTGATTCTCATTTGCCAGGAGGCCATTCCACTGGCCATTTCTTTTTTTCTGAATTATCACTAAAGCTCGGAGTTAAGTTTGTTTAACGCTCAAAACATTTGCCATTGCTGTCCGAATAGCAAGTGATGTAGAACTCTGATTCTTATTTGCCAGGAGGCCATTCCACTGGCCATTTATTTTTTTCCTGAATTATCACTATAGCTTGGAATTAAGTTTGTTTAATGCTTAAAACATTTGCCTTTGCTGTCCAAATAGCAAGTGATGTAGAACTCTGATTCTTATTTACCAGGAGGCCATTTCACTGGCCATTTCTTTTTTTTTCTGAATTATCACTATAGCTTGGAATTAAGTTTGTTTAACACTTAAAACATTTGCCTTTGCAAGTGATGTATAAACTGAAGCCTACTCCCCTCCACCAATGCGTCCCAACAGCTTGCCCTAGCTAGGGGTGGATTTGTCCTGATGCCTGAGCTGGCTCTCTCACAGTGGCAGCCTCCAGCTAGCTGTGGTGATTTTCAGAAAAGTCTAGAATGGCTTTTTTTTTTAATTTCCCCGCTCTGGAGTTAGTGAGAAGTCTATGCACATACACACAGCCCTTGTAAAACTACATGGAAACGAAGATTAACCAGCAAAAGAACGTACAGCTGGGAAAATAATAGAAATTAATATCATTACATGCATGTGGTTTGCAGGGAAATTAAGATAAGGCCCTAAGCCCTTAATAAGGCTAGCCATTATAAACATACAGGAAGGGGATTATAAGCACACCAAAACCCAGCCTGCATAAAGCGATTTATCATGGGCACGTTATAAGGTACCACCATGCCCTTCCCTCTGTGAGTCTAGGGAGTGAATGAGCAGCACCAAGCTTCCCAGACACCAGTTAAAGGCGACGAGATTTACTACACCCATTCAGCCCTGGACCCACAAAGGAGCCAGCTCTCATCATTTTCAAGGGGGGTTATGGTGCTAAATACGCCAAGGCCGTCCTCCTCACTTTTGAGTGCTTGACATTGTTGCTATTGAAAGCCACCAGAGCAGTGTCAGCCTCACCCCTGTGGCTCTGGCCCTCCACGTGGAGCCTGTGCTGGCTGCAGATGGCAACAAGCAGTGCTCTGTCCTGTGAGCAACAAAGGGCCAGGAGAGTTACGAGGTGGCCACTTAACCCAATTAATGCTTTCCCTCCACTTTTAGGCAGACAACACAATCCTACTGCCTGTTTCTGGCTGCTCACCATGCTGCCTGGAGCTGTGCTACTCCGTTCTTGCTCCTCGGTCTTGCCTTCCTCTGTCACAGAATCACAGAACTAACCAGGTTGGAAAAGAACTTTGAGATCATCAAGTCCAACCTATGACCTAACGCCTTCTAATTAACTAAACAATGGCACTAAGTGCCTCATCTGGCCTCCTTTTAAACAACTCCAGGCATGGTGACTCCACCACCTCCTCGGGCAGCCCATTCCGGTGCCAATCACTCTTTCTGTGTAGAACTTCTTCCTAACATCCAGCCTGAACCTGCCCTGGCACAGTTTGAGACTGTCCTCTTGTTCTATCACTGGGTGCCTGGAAGAAGAGACCAACCCCCACCTGGCTACGACCTCCTTTCAGGTAGTTGTAGAGAGCAATGAGGTCTCCCCTGAGCCTCCTCTTCTCCAGGCTGAACAACCCCAGCTCCCTCAGCCTCTCCTCATAGGGCTGTGCTCCAGCCCCCTCACCAGCCTTGTTGCCCTTCTCTGGACACATTCAAGCACCTCAATGTCTTTCTGAGAGGCCCAGAACTGGACACAGTACTCAAGGTGTGGTCTCACCAGCATTGAGTACAAGGGCAGAAGGACTTCCCTGGTCCTGCTGGCCACACTGTTACTGATACAGGCCAGAACACTATTGGCCTTCTTGGCCACCTGGGCACACTGCTGGCCCATGCTCAGTTGCCTGCCAACCAGTACCCCCAGGTCCCTCTCTGCCTGGCTGCTCTCCAGCCACTCTGTTCCCAGCCTGTAGCACTGCCTGGGGTTGTTGTGGCCAAAGTGCAGAAAATGGCACTTGGACTTGTTAAAGCCCGTGGCATTGAACTGTGCTCATCCAGGTCCCTCTGCAGAGCCCTCCTATCCTCTAACAGATAGACACTTGCTCCAAACTTGGTGTCATCTGCAAACTTACTGATGATGGACTCAGTCCCCTCATCCAGATCATCAATGAAGATATTAAACAGGACTGGACCCAGCACTGCTCCCTGGAGAACACCACTCGTGACTGGCCCCCAACTGGATGTGGCACCATTCACCACCACACTCTGTGCTCAGCCATCCAGCCAGTTCTTAACCCAGCACAGAGTGCCCCTGTCCAATCCATGGGCTGCCAACTTGGCCAGGAGTTTGCTATGGCAGACAGTGTCAAAGGCCTTGCTCAAGTCCAGTTAGACTACACCCACAGCCTTCCCCACATCTACCAGGTGGGTAACCTGGCCATAAAAAAAGATCAGGTTGGTCAAGCAGGACCTGCCCCTCCTAAATCCATGCTGGCTGGTCTGATCCCCTGGACATCCAGTAGGTACCCTGTGATTTCACTCAGGATGATCTGTTCTATTATCTCCTATGGCACTGAGGTCAGGCTGACAGGTCTATAATTTCCTGGGTCTTTCTTCTGAGCCTTCTTGTGGATGGGCACCACATTGGCCAGATTCTAGTCTTCAAGGACCTCCCCAGTGAGGCAGGACTGTTGATGAAGGATGGAGAGCAGCTTGGCCAGCTCATTTGCCATCTCTCTCAGCACCCTAAGGTGGATCCCATCTGGTCCCATAGACTTGTGAGGATCCAAGAGGCTCAACAGGTCCTTAACTGCTTCCTGCTGGATTACAGTTTAGGGTCAAGTCCTGCCTCTTATTTTCTACCATGATGTACACAGGTCACCTGGGGAAACAGTGGAACCTTTTCCTTTGGGAAGCTTCAACAATGGGTTATATAAACCTTTTCATAGGATTGATTTTGGAGACCGATGGTTGGAGAGAGGAACATGGAACCTGTCCAGAGCACACTTCACTCTGTGAGTCTCTGCCTGCTCTGATCACCCTCTTGGAGATGCTATAAGCGTGTCCTTACAAGCCTCACAGTAGCTGCTGAAAGCACTAGCTCCCAGGACTGCTATAACTGGTGCCTCACTGATGCCTGTGCCAGCAGGAAATTAATTTTTCAGTGTAGCTTAAGAATGGAGATAATTTAATCCCCACCCATTCTTTGTGGAAGACAGCAGCTCTTTGGAGAACATGCCTGCAGGTTTTACACAAAAGGTCAGACTGCTCTCAAGGCTCAGTCCCTCACTGTCCTTTCAGCAATGAGACTCCTAAGGGTTCCCAAGGCTGCATCCTATCTGGAGACCCAGGTCTATGCTTTGTGAAGTCTCCTCAGGATCTTCCTCCAAGCAAACCCAGAAAGCATACAGGCTGCAATCACAGGCCATTGTTTGGTTAAAAGACATCAAGGAGAGCAACCAAGAGAGGCTGAAAAGCAACCTGTGTTATGGAGTTGACCAGGGGTCAGGATACTTTCTTGTGTCTTCAATGAGGTCTTACAAGGAAGACCTCATCTACTCTGCACTGGCATAGAAGGTGCAACTGCCAGACAGCCTTCGTGCAGCTCCAGCTGATGATGTTCCTGGGTCCTAGTTTACTACTGTTTCCTCTCCCAGTTGGGAGTCTCAGTTGGGTCTGACAGATATGATTTGTGAATTATTTTGAAAGGTCCTTTTGAGAGATAACAAAATTCCAAGGTGAAAAAGAGCAATTTAATGATACAGTACTACGGTTTTCATATCAGATCTATTTATCCATAGTTGCTCACATGCAGTGCACACTAGTTATTCTTGAAGGTCTACTGTTTGGAAGAAAACTTTGTTTTAATACCACTGATTCAGTCCCTGTTATTTGCAAGAACAATTAATTTCTATCATACTGCATTGAGGCATTGCCAGCAAAAACTTAGATCTGATTGCAGAGCTAAGTTCTGGCTTTTACAGTCTCTATATATCAGATTGGCACTTCCTGCTGCAGCTAACTTGTGACCAAACTCTGGATACATATATTTAATTTGATGATTCCAAACACAAAAGAAGTCAAATTCCCACTTTTAGTTTGTTTGTTTGTTCTGTTTTGGGGGTTTTTTGTTGTTTGGTTTTTTTTTCCCAAATGGTTAGGTTGGCATTAGCAGTGTTTGGTTACACTAGAAGCTAGGGCTGCTTTGAAGTTCCTTTTTAGTTCTTTCTTTTTCTTTTTCTTTTTCTCTTTCTTTTTCTTTTTTCTTTTTATTTGTATTTTTATTTTTCTCTTTCTTTTTCTTTTTCTTTTTCTTTTTCTTTTTCTTTTTCTTTTTCTTTTTCTTTTTCTTTTTCTTTTTCTTTTTCTTTTTTTTTTCTTTTTCTTTTCCTAACTCTAATGCTTCTTTGAATTAAACATTTGATTTTGTTGAAAGTGTTTTGCCGATTTGCTGAAATCTTTGATGTGTAAAATGCTTTTATTAGAAACTGGAGACCTCCTTAAAGTTTTCTGCCCTGGTAATTTTATATATTTTTTTTTTTCTAGTAGATCTCCTAAAATCATTGTTTCAAATAAAACCCACCCTAGCAGTGGACAGACTGATTAATGCTACTGATCACAGGGTTATGCTATAAGGAGTTCTTGATAGAAAAAAAAAAAAGAAACTCCCAATATGTTTAGCAATTTCATCCCTTGCTGAGACAGCCTGGCAAGTGGCTCTTATGCTGGGATGCTGAGCTATAGGGAAGGATAAAACCATCAAAGGCAGAGACGCCAAGGGGAGCATAGACAATCAACTCTCCAATTTCCATCCATCCAGGCTTCTCAGTTAAGGCAAGTGATTGCCTCCAACAGATCCTTTGCAGAGTTGCCAAGTTATTAGGAACTGCTCAAGGGAGAGGGAGTGCAGAAGGTGTTCCCAGCAGCTGAAACATCACCCACAGCCCAGCTCAGTTTGACAGCATTGTTAGCCTGTTTTCTGTGAGGCTGGTGGGACAGAAAGTGAATCTGAGTTTCTCTGTGCTGTCGTTCGATGTCCACACCTGAGTGAGTTATCATCCTCACAATTTGGTTTTGTGACCCTGTTTTTCCCTTCCTATGGCCAGCCTTTGGCCAATACTTTTGCCCAAGGATTTCCCTCAGACAATTTTCTTCCTTCCCTTTCCTCTACCATTCTGCAAGCAGATCTCTGCACTCTGAGATAGATCATGTTTATGGATGCTGTTCAGTTACATCGCAGGGGAGACAACCTGTAAAAAATAAATGGCTTTTAATACTACTTTCACTAGGGAAAAAAAAAAATAACCAACCAAAAAACCAACCAAAAGAACCCAAAGCAAAAAAAAACCCAAAACACCAAAACCACCCACAACACTACAAGACAAATGCATAAGTGGGAAAAAAGTGGAGTCTAACACAGATATTAGAGATAGTAAGTCAGATAACAGAAAAGTGATGATGAATAATCAGTTGTCAATATTTCCCTTCCTGATTATGATTCATAGTGCATGGTAGCACTAAGGCAGGACATGATTATACCAGGCCATGCACATACACAGCTGCAGTGTCAAAGAGCTTAAAAACCAAGCCAGTAAGATGCTGCAGAAGTGAGCAGCAAAGTTCACATCTGGGACAAACAGCAGGAGGTGAGGGGCTGCAGTCTCTGCCAGATAATAGAATAGAGTAGACTAGACTAGACTAGACTAGACTAGACTAGACTAGACTAGACTAGA
>VWZI01012486.1:1082007-1097555 GCA_013396835.1 Psilopogon haemacephalus
TAGAATAGAATAGAATAGAATAGAATAGAATAGAATAGAATAGAATAGAATAGAATAGAATAGAATAGAATAGACCTCCAAGATCATCCAGTCCAACCTATCACCCAGCCCTATCCAATGGCACTAAGTGCTCCATGCAGGCTTTTCTTGCACACCTCCAGAGATGGTGACTCCACCACCTCCCTGGGCAGCCCATTCCAATGGCAAATCACTCGCTCTGTGAAGAGCTCCCCCCTAGTATCCAGCCTGCACTTTGTCCTGGTTTGGGTTGTAACAGAAGTCATTCTCTTTGGTGATTTTTAGTTTCAGCTCACTCTCTTCTAAACAGCTGTACTTTCTGAAGTTAACAGTATCTTTTTGCAGACAGTGTCTGCTTTTAGAAGTGATGACACTTGGTGTTTACAGTTACTACCAAGGACTGGAATGCAGGAAGGCTCTGGCTTATACTTTCTTCTATGGAGATCAAGGCCACTTATAAATTTTGTGTGCCATATTGAGGCTGCAGCAAGTAAAAGGCCACAACTGTGGGGAGAAGCAGGCAGGACAGGTGACCCAAACTTGACCAACAAGGGGTTCCATGCCATATATGTCAAATTCAGTATAAAGATGAGTTATTATGAGGGTCATTCTCTCCTTCAATGACTTGACATTTAGGAAGGACTCTATCTGTTCTGCCTTTGATCCCAATCCATATGTTCCTGAATCCGCTTCCTGAATCTGGCAGTCATCTGTCACTGAGTCCAGTCTGGGATTTCCCCAGTGCCTGCCCACAGCATCAGTGGTGATGTAACTGCCAGTGCAGGGGTTTGGTTTGATACTGGTTTTGTACCATTGCATTAAGGGTAAGATCCCAATGCCTGCCTGTCTCAGGGTCCAGGACTCTTACTGGAACATTTGCCTCTCTTTTCCAGTGCCCCAACAAGGACTTGCACTGACACAGGTTCAGAAAGTTAAAACAGTTAAATGTTTTGTTTGGTTTGGGCTTTTTAAGTGACAGATGCAACAGGTTTGGGATTGCCAGTGATAAATGCACTAACTGCAAGATGGAGTTCAAGCTAATAAATCCAGAGTAACACCTGACACTGCTGCAGATGCAAATCACTGCAATAGCGCTAATATGTAATAGAAATCTAGCAAAAGTTAAGCTGCATAGTGACTGCACAATTCTTACCAAGAAGATGTCCCTGTTTTGGGTGGAGGAAAAGGAGCACAGCCTGTTGAACATCTTCAACTCTGCTAAATCTACAGTCTTTCTCTCCCAACTGCTGTCGTTCCTGCTGCCTCTGCTGCTGCTTGCTGCTGCCCCAAGAGATGTTCCTCTTGTGGATTCTTATACTCTAATCCAGACTGTGTCTGCCTTCTAGGTAACATTTAGCATGATTTGGGTGGAAAGTTGAGTTAACATAGTCATAGGTGTTTGTCATGTACCTGTCTGCTTCGTCATCATATCAAAGAGTGTCAATTTCATATTAAAATTGAAACTAAATAGGCAAAGGTCTTTATTCAGCCACTCTAGCCTTCCAAATCTACTTTGAAGCTGCATGTTTATGTTCCTTTAGCCTTGCTTCATTAGTCTTAGCCAAAATAGGGGTCATCAGTACAAAGGTCCCTCCTTCAAACATTTGGCAGACCAGCTTTGCAGGTCTTCATTGAACATAACCACCTCTTGGTTGTAAATTACCTTGCTCCTAAAGCACCATAAATTAACTTGCATTCCCATCACACAGTAAAGTAGGCAGTTATCCCAGGTGTGTATATTTGTATTTATTTAATTTTATTATTATTATAATCATTAAAGCTGGTTTAGTTTTATTTTCCAATCTGTAACTCTCTCTGCCTTATTCCCTTGCTCTTCCTGTCTACAGCTACCTGAAAGGATGTTGTGGAAAGGTTGCTGCTGGTCTCTTTTCACAGGGAAATAGTGATAGAACAAGAGGCAATGGCCTCAAGCTGTGTCTAGGTGGGTTTAGACTGGACATTAGGAAACATTTTTTCACAGAAAGAGTGGTCAGGCATTGGAATGGGCTGCCCAGGGAGGTAGTGGAGTCACCAACCCTGAACATGTTCAAAAGTTGTTTGGATGTGGTGCTTGGGGATATGGTTTAAGGATGAACTTTGTAGGGTGGGGATAATGGTTGGACTTGATGATCCTAGGGGTCTTTTCCAAGTGGATTTTTTCTGTGATTCTTTGATTCTCTTGGGAAAGGAAGAGAGTTCAGAGGCAAGCTCATCCATAACCCTTGACACACCTCAGACTGAAAGGTGAACACATCAACACACTGAACTGAAAGGTGACATTAAAATACAATGGGATGTGAGGCATTTGTGCTTTCAAAAACAGGACAACTAACCTTGGCTCAGCTCATGGAGAGGAGGATCCTTCAGGGAGCTATTTGAAGCTCCTTGGGGGAAAACAAATCCTCCCACTGAATGGCACATGTTGCAGGTAACCAAGGAACTTTCTGTCAGACTTCCTCTGTCCATGCCAAGATGGAGGTGGTGGTGCTGCCTCACAGCCATGGCCTTTACCACCTTGCTTCTTCCTGCATAAACTATTGCCCAGATATGGTGAGTCTAGCTCAGGGCTCAACCCTTGAGGATGGAAAATTAGATTATGGCAGACAGCAGCTGAGGAGAGGTAAGTAACAGCAGCTTGTGCTGCATGGGCAGTGTGGCTCCAGGTGCCCATCTTTGCACAGTTCCCCGTGATGCTCTCTTATCAGGATCACCTTCTGCTCCAGCATGAGTGAGTCCAGCCCATCCAAAATGAGAGGTCGATGCATTGCTGCTGACCTGCTTGGTGTCCCAAGAAAGTCCCTTTGCAACTGCTCTTGCCTGGCTGCTGTGGAGCAGCCAGGAGGGTGGGCTCAATCAAGTAAACTTGTGCTGAAACTCCCAGACCTCCGCAGCAGCAAAAGCCCTGCTCTGTGTGCGTCAAGAGGCTGCCCTAACTCTTAAGGAAAATGGGAATTGGCGTTTTCTTGTTCTTCTTTCCTGTTTTGATGGGGGCCGTATATATTGGCCCCCATCTCCAGGACCTGTTGCGTTAGTCTATGAGGTCTAAATGCAATTAGATGAGAACAAAACCTTCAGGTAAGCCTCTCCCTGGGCTACAATGGCAGCACAGAGAAAAGCTCAGCTCCTGCTGGGCACGACACAGCCCCCTGGGGAGGGGGACGACCAGGGTCAGTGGTGGGCATGCAGACGCCGGCAGCCTAGCCCTTGCCCCCATTCGGCGCTGGCGGTCATTGTTGCTTCCCACTGACCAGCTGCCTGCGATCCTCCGACCGAAAGCAAAACGAGTAACACAGCCCCCATTCAGTGGAGATTAAATGCCTGAAATGAGCCACACCTCTGAACAATTGCTTCCTCCAGGAGGACCAGCATTCAATAGCCAGGGAGCCCATTGATCGCAGCCATAAAGGAGGTGGGGGCCCGCAGGAGCAAGGTCTCACGCTGTCCCTCGCCCCAGCTCTCTGACTGCCCGCTATGCCCGAGTCATCCTCCGGTACAGTTTGCCTTCCCAGCGGCAGGTATCTGTCTTTAAAAACTCTCGCCTGCATCCCGCAAGGCATCCTGTTCCTCACTGATCGCATTAGGACCATCGTCTTACAACTCTCCCTCTCTGACAATTAGTTACTATCATTCACGCTGTGCAATCAGCTGTTAAATCCTCATTTATGTTAATTTGAATGTGAATGTACCGCTCAGCAAAATGTTAGATTGCCATGTTTACAAATATACTACAGGTATTTAGAAATTTAGATGATACAAAACATACTGCTTAAGCTACTTGTCATGCCAGTTTAAATAACTTAAGCCTATTTATCTGTTATTTAATGATTCTTTGCACATACTACTGCTTTTCTTCATGCTACCCATTGTCACAAAAGCAAAAACATGCTTGCTTAAAAAAAAAAAAAAAAGAAAGAAAAAGAAAAAAAAAACCACTCATAACAACAAAAACCAACCAAAAAAAACCCCATACAATCTAGTAACTGGTAACCTCTGTGATAGAATTTAATTACATGCAACCTTTGCACGGATAGCATGGTTAGCCAAAACACATTTTTCTAATCCTTGAAAGCATCCTTTAAAACTGATGCATTTAGAAATAAAGAGGAAAATAACCTCTTTGGCTTAGTATTAGTAGAAGCTCTACCTTAGAGAACATAATATGTCCAAGTGAGCTGATTTTCTCAAAGCTATTATAGTATAATAAGCTCAAGAATTAGTTTCAAGTTAAAGTTTATCTCATTATGTGCTCTGACCTGTATGCATCTCACACATCCTATGAAAAGCTGATTTCTTCTAATGGTTTTTATTTGATGTAGTTGGCAGAGTTAGGCCACTTAGCTACCTGAAACCCGCTTCTGATACAGAAGCTCTTTTCCTGGTCCTTGCTAGGAGTGAGCTCAGAGGAGGTCCCACCTTCCACTGCATGGAAAGCAGGCAGGCTCTCCCCCAGGTATATCACTGCCTTTTCATCTGGAGCATCGAATATAATGATTTTCTGGCAGAGTGATTTTGGTGGGTTCAGCTGTCCATGCTCATATCACACCAAAAGGTGAACCAAGATTGCACCAAGCTACTCATAACCCTCTCTTTGGGAAAACAAAATGTACTGAGTTAATGAGGAGAAGAAATGACATCTCACTCTAGAAACCCTTTTCTCTTGTGATAAAGCTGTAGGCTACTTACCAGGTCCTACACAGTGAATGCACACGGCTGCTTCTGCTTCTTTTTGTCCACAGATAAACAGGGAACAGCAAGTCCCAGTCTTGCCATTAATTTTCATAGAATTGTCAGGGCTGGAAGGAACCTCAAGGATGACTGAATGAATTTTGATCACTGAATGAATCACTACAGCAGCAGCATTAGTTTTGCCCTGGAACCCTGGGCACAGATGCTATCTGCCACTACTGATCCTCCAGTCCCAAAACAACACTTAAGTCTCTGTCTCTGAGAAGGCAGCAGTGGGTGAAATTCCCATAGACTTCTGCCTGAAACAGAAGTGTTTTGGAAGCCAAGAGAAGCTGTTATCTTGTCGTTTTGGTGATGGCTGGCACTATTTGTAGCAACACACATGTAAGAATGGCAGGACCTTGGTATAATTGCATTACAGTTCGTTTAATTGCCAAATGCAGACCGTGTCCTACCAGTCTTCTACACCAAGTGCATCTCTTCTAGATGAGAAAGAAGCATCTTGAAAGGAAGATGCTGACCATAGGAATAGCATGGGTGGAATCACATCAGGTGAGATGTTCCACAGACCAAGCATGTGATTCTGAGGCACAGCATCTTTGCAGGAGCTGCAGGCAAGCATGGTGGGAAGCATCCACAACTCCAGTAAGGTAACATCAGCTCTGCCAGTCCCCTGACATAACAGAGAGTTGTCATAATACATAGGAATAGGAGGGTGAAGATAAGAAAAATCTCAGGAGTTCAGGCCAGAGCCCTCTGAAGCAGAACAGGAGACGGTGGAAGTCATGTGGGTTGTCTGGAACTCTTAGTCCAGGAGGTTTTATTCTAGTCACCGTGGATTTGCCTTTGCAAGCCGGTCCACATCTAAAACAGAAAATAATTTGTTGCTTGCTTCCAGAAGCTGGGATCATCCCATACTTGAGCTATCAGAAGGGCAAAAGTGGCAATAGAGAGGCTGGAGGGAAAAGTGACAAAACCACTGGGAGTGGCAACACAGGGTAAAGGATGCTATTACCTGCTGTTTCCTTCCTGGTCCTGGCCCCAAGGTAAATAAAACCAACAGTTCTCTCTTTAGAGTAGTCCACCTCATCAGGCTGCATTTCAGTCCTGGTTCTGGAGGTGCCCATGAAGTGCTAAGACCCTCCACTATCCAAAAGAACATGAAATGCAGAGACTGCCCACCGCCTGTACTGCCACGTCTGAATCCATGGGTCAGGCTGAAGAGGCATTCCATTTCCGTAGTAGAAGATGGCTTTGAGTTTTAATATTTCAGATATACTTTATGCCCTCTTGGAGGAGCTCCCTTTCATTTCTCCTTAGCAAAAGCTGTCATTGCCAGGTGACCATGACAAACATGGTCAGAGAATCCCTCCTTCAGAGAATCCATTCATCATATTCTCAAACTAACAATTGCCACTTTATGTGAACGCACTGGAAAAAAAAGTACTGGTTTGTTTATTCAAAAATAGAGATGTCTCCAAGGAAAAAACCAAAAAAGCAAACCACCAAAACAACCAACCCACAAACTTTTTTTGAAAGATGAAAAGTCAGTTGTTCAGACAATCTTCAAAGTGCTCGACTTAATCTGCAGGGGACTCAATTTTTCTTTTCTCAGTGCAGATTTCTCCCCTCCTTGTTCACACACCTTGAGACAAAGGCTATAGTTAAGTGTGAAGGGGGAAGGAAGGAGGGGGGGACAACTTTTTTGTGCAGGATGCGTAGCAAATTTATTCTAGAGACCACCTGAAATAGGCTTCAGAAAATGGATAGAGTGTCTTCTGGAAGAAAAGGCCCCTAAGTAAACTCCACCACCATTCAGAAGATTTGCTCCGGCACTTAACAAGTGGAGCAGGAAGAAAGAAAAATCTGTTGTGAGGTTTGGGGTGTTTATCAGCTAGCCTCTAGACACTTGACCTGATGCCGGGGACCCCCTAATCCGCTGATCTGCATGCGGCGAGCCTTGCAGGATTCAGGCCCACGACCGCTGCTGCAATGGGCTGGAGCACTTGTCCTAATGCGCTGATCCCGCGGCACATTGTGTGCCACTCACCTTCTCCCGCCTCCCGCCTNGTGAATTGTCCTCCTAATGAAACAGTCTGGTCATTATACAGTTGTCGAAGGAAGATTTAGCTCTCCCATACCCCAAGACCTATACAGGTTAACGTTTTGCGAGGGACAGTTGACAAAGGAATGAATAGCCCAGCACTGTCAAATCAGGCTTACAAACAGCTTGGCATACAAACAGTTACTGCTTGTGTGCATGTGGATTTAGGGTCTCCGCTTTCTTAATGCCACAGATTTGTAAGTACAAATTGCTCAGTCTTCAAACTGTTTGTGGAGGGAAGAAAATGACCAAAAATTAGTTTGGTTTAGGAGTTGTTTCCTTCTCTATCTACCATTAAGGAAAAAAAAAAGAGAGAGAGAGAGAGAAGGTGGATCAGGGAAGCATCTACTCCTACATTTGACAAAGGGCAGCCTACTAGGGCAACCTGGTTTTGCCAGAAGCCTCTGAGCTGCTTCTCCCCTCATTTTTTTTCCCAAAGCAGTAAGAAAGCCTGATCAAATTAAATCTCAAATCTTGGGGATTTGCATCATTCATTTCAATGATTTTTAATACCTGCTGCTTAAAACCGCTTGCAATATTTTTTACATTTTTAATTGCATTAATCGTTGACTGTAAGTATTTATATTTATTAACTCTTTTGTTCAGCAGCTACACATGAACTAGATGAAAACAGTTTGATTTTCATAAGGTAGGGTGACTTACTCTGCCTAATGAAATGAACTAAGCAGAAATCCCAGAGCAAGAGTAGACTGTGGAAAATTTTTACCAGGTGATTTATCACCAGAGGGAGACTTTAAATCTGGATCAGTTTTATTAAATCTGCCAGGCGTTTATTAAAGCTGGAGCAGGAATAATAGCTGTCTACAATATCAGATAATGACCATCATTCTGCAAAGCCCCGAAATAGCCAGCCAAATATGGTTTTCAAGTAACAAACAAGGATAATCTCAGGACGTGTTTGAAATAACTTGTGAGTGCTGGCCTCATCTGACATGGGTATCGCTTGCAAGGAAGCGGGTTTAAGAACTCCCTTCCCTGCAGATGTGCACTGGCAGGGCTGGGGGTTATGCTTGGGCTCCCAACTATTGCTCCTTTCTCCCTCAAAATTCGGAGGAGCAGAAACATACATCCCTGGCAATGCACAAAGGTGAGCAAATGCCATGGCCACTCCTCACTGGAAGTCCCCTGGGAATGACCCTGCCAATGTATAGCAGTTCCCTCACACGGTATTGAGAGGGAGTTACTGTGAATACATAGGACAATAGAGACAGCTTTTTTCCCAATAGCCCTGGGAAAATGCTGTGACAGCCATTGGGGCATCAGCACAAAACTTTAGTGATATCCCCATTACCCCGATAGCTGAGGCTGGAGGCTGTGATGCTCAGCGCCACTGTCATGAGATCTGTACTATTGTGGGATTTCAGGGCTATTGGGAAGGTTTTCCCTTTTGACAAGGGTTTTATTTGTGGTGGATATGGCTTCCCTCATGAGGAACAGTGGCAGAAGGAATCTGGTTCTCCCCTCTCCTACTCGCTGAGCCATTCACTGCTGAGCAGCCACTGCCCCAGTCTGCAGAGCACCAACGATGGGCAAAATGATCTCTTCATCTGAGATAACAGCCTCTGCTTTTATGGGAGAGTGCTGCAGTAGGGGGATGTTTGGCATGAGCTGCAAGTCCGTGTGCCTCTGCACCTTTTGTCATATTGGTGCAGTTAACAGCAGGTATCCTTCGGCCTGGGTCTGGATTCATGTGACCTGTCTCTCACTGCATCCGTTCAGGAGACAGCAGCTTGCTGTTGATGCTCTTGACCAACTTGAAGCTGTGGGGCTGCCACAGTCTTGCAGCTGAAACGTAATCTCACAAGCCATGTTCAGCCACATGATGCTAACTGAGCATCTCTGAATTCTGTTACAAGGTAAAATCTCTCCCCGCTGTAGAAGCTGATCTCTCTTTTCCCTGACTATAGAGGGAGCCTGGAGAATGCCTTGCAGCTGGATGCTCTGATGCACTCTGAGGTGACAGCTGCCACTACTGCAGCTACAGTGGAGGGCATAGACTGTGTCTGTGAATGTGTCTGAATCCCCACAAATGGAGAAAGCATCTGTTAGTTTTCCAGATCCCAGACAGCACTGCATCATGAGGAAGAAAATCACAGACCTGTATTTGTGGTAGCATCTGCAGTCCTGCTCTTGTAGCTGTTGCCTGCTTGGCCACATTCCTGAACCTGAAGCCAGCCATCACCAGCCATCCCTTACTCAAAAGTTGGCATGGGCATATCAGGACTGCACAGCTGTGATCGCAGGGCAGAGGCATCCCAACACAGACCAGTCATGTGGTGAGACACAGGGACCAGGATGGCAGAGTAGAGGAAGTGGAGATGGGAGTCTCCAAAATGAATACAGTAAAAAAAGACTGATAGCCTTCTGTGACGATGTGACTGAATGTGTAGATGCAGGGCTGCTCCCTTCCTTGACTTTACTATGGCTTTTGACATTGTGTCCTATAACATTCTCATGGGAAAGCTCAGGGAGTGTGTCTTAGAAGCGTGGATAGTGAGACAGATTGAGAACTGGCTAAACAACAGGGCCCAAAGGGTCGTGATCAATGGTGCAGAGTCCAGTTGGAGACCTGTAGATAGTGGTGTTCTCCTGGAGTTGGTTCTGGGTCCTGTCTTGTTAAATATATTCATCAACAACCTAAATGAAGAGACAGAGTGCACCCTCAGCAAATCTGCTGATGATACAAAACTGGGAGGAGTGCCTGGCACACCAGAAAGCTGTGCAACCATTCAGTGAGACCTGGTGTATTTAGTTTGCCTGAGCTGGAGTGAATTCTCCACAGAGCATCTTTCTAGTGCTGTGTTTTGCAGTGCTGTAGCTGGGTGTTGATAACATACCAATGTTTTAACTGCTGCTGAACAAGTTTTTCCAAAATTTCCCCACCCCAAGAGCATGCTGAGGGGTGGGCAAGATCTCAGGAGGGGACACAGCTAGGACAGCTAACCCAAACTGACCAAAGCAGTATTCCATGCCATATGATGTCAGCCCAGATGTAAGAACTAAGTGAAAGAAGGAAGTGTGGGAATATTTGTCTACAGCACCTGTCCTCCATAGAAACTGCTATGCATGTTAGAGCCCTGCTTACATGTGCTGTTGGGAAGTAGAAAATAATCTCTCTTTGCTTTTGCTTCCACATGTGGCCTTTTGCTTGTGCTTGGCATTATTAAATTGCTTCTACCTTATTAGCAGCCTTCTGTTATACTTTCCCCTCTCACCTGTCCATCTAAGAAGGGGAGTAGCTTTGGTGGGCATTTGGTCCCCAGCCAAGACCAAACCACCACACCTGGACAGACTGGGCAGCTAGGCACAGACAAACCTACTGAAGTTTGTCAAGGATAAGTGTAGAGTCCTGCACCTACAGAGGAAAAACGTCATGCACCAGTACAGGTTAGAGGTTGACTGACTGAAGAGTAGCTTTGCAGAGAAGGACCTTAGAGTCCTGGTTGATAATAAGTTATCCATGGGACACCAATGTGCCCTGGTGGCTAAGAAGGCCAATAGTATACTTGGGCGCATTAAGAAGAGTGTGTCCAGCAGATCAAGAGGTACTTCTTCCCCTCTACTCAGCCCTAGTTAGACCACATCTGGAATATTGTATACACTTCTGGATTCCCAGTTCAAGAGGGACTGGGAACCAGAGAGAGTTCAACAGATAGCTGCAAGGATTACTAAGAGATTGCAGCATCTTTCTGATGAGGAAAGACTCAGAGACCTGGGGCTGTTTAGTCTGGAGAAGAGAAGGCTGAGAGGGCACCTTATCAATGTCTATAAATATCTGATGGGTGACTGTCAGGAGGATAGAGCCAGTCTCATCAGTGATGCCCAGTGATAGGACAAGGGGAAGTGGATGTAAACTCCATCACAGGAAATTCCATCTCAGCATGAGAAAGTTGGTGTTTTTTTTTTACTGTGAGAGTGATGGAGCACTGGAACAGGCTGCCTAGATAGGTAGTGGAGTTTCCTTCACTAGACATCTTCAAAATTCACTCCTGCATGACCCACCCTAAGTGGTCTTGCTTTGTAGGGTAGTTGTGCTCAGTGGTCTCTGGAGGTCACTTCCAGTCCCTAGCACTATGACTCTTGTCTCTATGACTGAAAAAAAATTTGCTGATGTCCACTGGTGAAAAACTGGAGATGTGTGGGATTGCTGAAGTTCGCAATGCCAGGTAGGAAAGGAGCTTTTGCATTTCATAAATGACAGAAAGCAGCATGGGTGTCTGATACAGGAACTATAGATACAGTGAAGTTTTAGTACTGTTTTGGATGAAAGTGTTTTAATAAAGCAATAGTGCCATTGACAAGTATTCGTCTATTGAAAAATAAAGAGTAATATGTTTTGTTAAAATGTTGTAAACAAGTTCTTTGCTCCTACTATTGTTGGTGGGATTTGCCATTGTGCAGAAGTCCTGAGAATCAGAGCACAGCATCTAAAACTGTCTTCCCTGACAACAAGACTTTCCTTCTCCAGCTTGTTGGCCATTCACAAAACACAGGACTGAGGGTTGCCATCTGAAGGAGCACAGCTCAACCTTCAGACACCTGGTCACCCTCATACATACTGTGGAGGGCAAAAGTTACCAGAACCAGCTTTTGTAAAGGCACCTAAGGGCAAATACCATTATAGGGGATGGGGCTGAGGGCTGGAGAGTGGGAAGAAGACCAGGTCCATTTTGTGCATGTGAAGGAAGGAGACAGCAAAGCAACCTTGTAACAAAGAGTCACCATAATGTCTCAGATCAGTTTTCCGTGGTGGTGTTGTTGAGCCTTTCATCTTCTAATTTAAAGCATTCTCATCCTCTTGATGTAAATTACCTTCTTATTCCTAGGCTTCCGGAGATCGCTAGACATCACTATCAGCATATGTACTGTTTATGCACTGCACTGCAAAAGCAGTTGTGAACTGTGCTGCCATTAAAACTGGAAAAACAGTACAGCCTAGTGTGGCTGTGCCATGTTTATTAGTGTGAGAAAGAAGGTAAAACAGGATTTTTTTTTATTCAGCTTCAGCTAAAGGTCCGTGTACAGGAGTTCAACAGTAAGATTTTTAAAATTCAAAACGTAAGAATAAACGACACTTCATTGCAGAGTTGAAAGATAATTGTGCAATTAACTGTATGAGGTCAATAATGCCAGAGCTGGATGCTTCTGACAGAAGGGGATAATCAATTCAGCCTCTGTATGAAAGGCTCGCAGAAAGCAATGGAAAAATAAAACAGCACAAATGTTTCAGTGTTATAATGAACACCAGACAAATCATTATTGGTTTCTTTTTTTTCTTTAAACTTATTTTAAGTGCTAGTGCACAAGTATCTTCTCTGATTAAAAGTAACTTCAGAATTTTGCTTCAAGTTCAGTGTCTGTCGTGATCTAAGTGAAGACATTCAATTTAGAAACGCAGCAAAGTCATTTCGTTGTCTGCACAGGTAACTATCACGAAAAATCGCTATCTATGATGTCCTGTCCTGGTTTGTTGCAGAGGGGAAGGGGACTATCTGAGTTCTTGTCATGTTAGTAACCATCTAGGCTCAGCGCATCAAAATTAATTTTAAAATCTGGCCCTGTAATCACATACATCCATGGCACCAGAGGCAAAATGAGCTCCAGAGTGGCCCTAGACGAAGACAGAATCAGAACGGGTTAGGTTGAAAGGGATATCAAAGATCATCCAGATCCAACCCCCTGCCACTATAGGCAGGGACACCTCCCACTAGAACAGATCGCTCAAGGCCTTATCCAACCTGGCCTTGAACACCTCCAGGGAGGAAAAAAGTCAATGATCATAAATTCAGTGAGAAAGAAATGTGGAGCTGTGAGATCATGGCTATGGACAGTGAGATCTCTTTCCTGCTTAGGTTTCCATGTGTAATAAGGCTGAGCTTCAGGACGGCATGCCAGGCAGAGAGCTTTACAATGTCTTACATAAAGGTAGAAATGTGGACTGTCAGTTTGCTCCCAGATTTAGTATTTACCACTCAGTGGAAACTTGCTTGTACTCACAGCAGGAGCTTCCTTTCACAGCTTAAACCATGTCCTAAAAGCCTCCTGGAAGGATACTAACAAATGACATGAAGCAACTGTCCCCTTCATTAACAAATTGGAATGGGCTCAGTTGCCTCCTGGCCAAGTAGGTGTGAACTGCCATAAAAGAAGCAGGGACGGTGACCAAGGGAAAACAAAGCCCTTTCTCTCTTCGCGGTTAAAGGCTGATGTCACAGTTCTTACTGTTGACCTCCTCCATGTGCCTTCTGTGCCCCCAGAGAAGTGAGAAAGGAGCAAGAGGATGATGATGCCTTGCAAGGCATCCCCTCCACCTGCAGCGCCGCGATTTGGCCGTTAAAAAAAAAAAACCTCAGCCTGCAAAACAATTCAACTTCAAGTGATTAAAAGGATTAATTTGGTGATGCTGCAATCAGAGCCAGAGCACGTGATTCATTATTCATCAATTAGGGGTCTCATCCGGCTGATTAGGGTGCATCATTGCCTCAAATTAAGCACGAAAAAGATGTTTTAAAGCAACCATATGGTTCTACTTCAGAAGCAGTTAGCTTACAAATTGAGCACATTGACTAGTCATAACTATTGATGAGTGAGGGAAGAGTACACCAAATTTATCTAGAGAGTTCCCCCCTCCACTTTTACTGGTTTTTGTTGGTTTTGGTTTTTTGTGGGGTTTTTTTTTTTTTAATGTGATCTAATGAATAAGCAGAGTCAGCTTTAATTGCTGACTTGCACTCAGATGAAAAAAAAGTGCCTCCAAAAGATCCTTTTTCTGCTCCCTCCCTGAACCATTTTCTTGAAAAAAAAGGGCCAGGGCAGACTCTCCTCCTGGGACTAAAGGCAAAACCTCAGCTTTCTTTTTTTCTTTACTCTGTGGCACAAGTTCAAACTTAACCACAGGCTGTAGCCAAGCAGGAGTAAGGCTTTACACACTTGTCACAGAGAGCGATGGGCTTTTTGATTATGGTGAGGGTGGCTATAGGGGGCTGGAGAGCTGCAGAGGGATGCAGCCAGATGCTTTTCTGGGTGACAGGAGAGAGTGTGTGGACCTGTCACCTGCAATGGCTTCTTGGCTAAAAGAGGAGGCAGGGGATGGAGATGGCAGCACACAAACAGGTTCTTGGTGCAGAGGGTGGCCTATGCGATTGCTGTGGCAGGACAGTCAGCATGTCTGACAACTATGTCAAGAGTAATCACTGTACTGGATCAGGAGATCATAGGGTCACAGGGTTGGAAGGGACCTCCGGAGATAATCAAGTCCAACACTTCTCTCCCCTCCCCCCCGCCTCCACCCCGAGCAGAAATATATCTAGTGCAGGTTGCACAGGAACACATCCAGACAGGTCTTGAAAGTCTGCAGAGGAGACTCCACAACCTCTCTGGGGAGCCAGTGCTCCGTGGCCCTTACAGTAAGGAAGTTCTTCCTCATATTGAGGTGGAACTTCCTGTGCTGCAATTTACATCCATTGCCTCTTGTCCTATCACAAGGTGCAACTGAGAACAGGCTGTTCCTTCTTTCTTGACACTCAGCCCTCGTATATTTATACACATCTATTAAATCCCCTCTCAGTCTTCTCTTTTCCAGACTAAAAAGCCCCTAGGTCACTCACCTTTTCCTCATAAGGCAGCACTCTAGCCCCTTAATCATCCCTGTAGCCCTTCATCAGACTCTCAAGTAGGTCTCTATCCTTGAAGTGGGGAGCCCAGAACTGGATGCAATATTCCAGACAAGGTCTCACTAGAGCAAAGGGGGAGGAGATCCCAGAGCTTCCCTATTGCAGGGACATGTTTGTCATTTGTGGGACACAACTCAAAGCCAGATAAAGTTAAAAGGGAGATTCCTGCTGACTTCACTAGGTTCTGCATCAGGCTCTTAACCACCAATAAAACCAAGAGGAAATATCAAAATCTCTGAGATGAGCTCCTATCCAACTTTCTAATCTTGGATTATTAATGTCAGAGGTGACTTTTAGTTAAAAATACTATTTTCCTTCTCTTTGCAACAGTTTTCCACTTTCAGTAAGATTATAACCTATTATTCTTCCTAAGGAACAATATAAATAAGGGAGGAGAGTAATTCTGACTGTCAGGTTTTAGCACAGAGACTTAATTTTTATTTGTTTGTACCCAGCTGCAGAAAACAGCAGGATTTGACTTTGTTTGCAGGCATTTTCCCTTCTTGTTTTGAGGATTTAGTGCTCATTGCCTGGCTGTTCCACCTAACTGCAACCCAAGAACAACTACATACAATGCAGAAAGAAAAATAAACATTCCATGTCAAATTAACTCATAGAAAGACATATCTAAAAATGTAAAAACCCATCACCTTCAAAATAAATATTTTCCCATTTACTTGAAAGAACCTGTGGTGACATAAAATTTGACACTTATTTGCTTTGGTTATAGTTTGGATTTTGCTTTATGGAAGTTGTCAACATTTTGATGTTTCATTCTTTTCTAAGAACAGAAAAACTATTTAAATTGGTGGTAGCTCTTGATGTGAACTGGTGAACCACAAAACGTACAGGCCTACTTCAACTCAGTGGCTCTGCCCTCATTTAGTTACAAAACAGAAACTAATGTGAATTCTCTTATTGCTTTTCTTTCTCTTTCTTTCTTTCTTTCCTTCTTTCTCTTTCTTTCTTTCCTTCCCTCTTTCTCTCTCTTTCTCTCTCTCTTTCTTTCTCTTCCTTCCTCTTTCTTTCTCTTCTCTCTCTTCCCC
>VWZI01012486.1:1099909-1111630 GCA_013396835.1 Psilopogon haemacephalus
TTTTTTTTTTTTTTAAATAAGGTTTCCCAAAATGGCCTCTCCAGCTGAGTTCAAACAGGAAGCTTTATCAAGAAGGAATTTCTCTGGAAAGCTATTCAGCAGGAAACAGGGATCAGAATGGAAAGAACATCAATAGTTATTACTGTGTTTCCTGCCACCAGGTGGATAATAAAAATAAGGATTGAATTGACTTTTTTTTTTTTTTTGTAGGCACCACTACTTGGCCTCCAGTCTGCTGGTACCTGTAACAAACAGAGAGACAGGAGACATCTTCTGTATTTTCTTTTCAGCTTAAGATATGTGATTAGAAAGTGATTGGCTTAGCTTTCAATTCATTTTACCAATGCTTTAAAATTCCAAAGCTCTTCGAATTAAACTGGCAAGACACTGCAGGAGGTTTTAAACATCTCCAGGCTGAACAGCAGAGGGGGAGCAGCTCACCGAGGTGGTCAGAAAGGTAATGGGATAGAGTGGTTAAAGAAGTCAAGACAAAAAAAATAGGAAAAAAATGGAAAAGGAGTAAATGTATCTGCTCCATTCTCTTCTGCTCTAAACCAAGCAATCTGTCTTACTCTTCCATTTTTGCTTATTCCTTTGGGATGGAGGTAGTAAAAGATGGTTTGATAGCATCTGAATTGGATGGTCATCCTCCAACAGCTGTAGTGGGCTAAAAAACACCTTGTTATTTAAACATTAATGTTCTTTAGCACTGGGTTCTGCTTTTAACTAGTGATGGAATTGTAGTTTAATCCTGTGAAATGTCTGCAGCCAAAGCAGCCAATGATATGGCATGAGATCTCCACGTGGGTAAGTAAGGGTGTTAGGAGCCACGGTGGTGACAGAAGTAAATCATCCAGGGAGAGAAGTCCTCAGACCACAAGTCAGTCTGCAGATCTGTGGGAGAGAGGAAGTCAGTGTGGGAAGAAAGCAAAATGTTAGGTCAGGTCAGAAGTATGTATGGTCTTTTCAGGATGGACACATACAGCCTTCCCTTCAGGAGTATGAGTGAGACTGAGCAACTGCATCAGCTGGCACTACAAAATTACACTCTGTGTTAGCAGCGTGTCAATACAAAAGGAGACACTTCTTCAAAGACCCAAGGTTACCAGAGCTGTTGTGGACAGCGTGGTGGGAAATGTGTGGAGTCCAAAACACACCAACTGCTAAAAGCATAGGGATAATTGCTGCTGGGTCAGGCCTGGGCTTTAGAGGCATCTTCCCAATTTATTGCTCCTGAGTCCTAGAGCAACATTCTGCTACTTGGAACATACAAGACCTCATATGCTTGTTGAAAGATTCAACACAAAATGTGCTGATATTTGTGAAGCTAAGAGAAAAATGTTTGGAGAAGAGAAGGCTCTGAGGTGACCTTATTGTGACCTTCCAGTATCTGAAGGGGGGGCTACAGAAAAGCTGGGGAGGGACTTTTTAGGATCTCAGGTAGTGACAGGACTAGGGGGAATGGAGCAAAGCTGGAGGTGGGGAGATTCAGATTGGATGTGAGGAGGAAGTTCTTCACCATGGGAGTGGTGAGGCCCTGGAATGGGTTGCCCAGAGAGGTGGTTGGGGCCACTTCCCTGGAAGTGTTTAAGGCCAGGCTGGATGAGGCTGTGGCCAGCCTGATGTAGGGTAGGGTGTCCCTGCTCATGGCAGGCGGTTTGGAACTAGATGATCTTTGTGGTCCCTTCCAACCCTGACTGATTCTATGTTTCTATGATTCTGTGTCATAATTTGGGATATGTATGGCAGCTACTGAAATCTGTTTTTAAGTGAGGCAATTATTTTTTGTGTAGACTTAGTCAATTGAACAAGTACTACGTTCACTGAATTCGCTACAAACTTTGAAGGTTACACTGGCTACACCTGAATGCAAAGTTGACAACATCAAAAATCAAGGCTATTAGCTTATGGTGAATACCACATGAAGTCAATGCTTTTGGTAAAACTTTGAGGCCGCTGGTGGTACTTCTGAGGATACAATATATTGTTTGCTTGACTGCTTTTGAAATCCAATGGCAGCAGTTTGGAAAATTATGCCAAGTTATGAAAGATAGTTTTCAGATATTTTGAGTGACGATACAAAATGCCTCCGGTATAATAACGGATTTGCTCCTCCTACTTTGGGGATAAACTACATCACAGACACAGGGACACCTGAGTTAGTGCTAATGCTGAGTTAATCAAGGTCCAATAGGGATTACTGCTTTCCAGACAACTTGGATATTGGTGGTGTATTCCTGCAGGGAGGCAGAGGGGGGAACCATGGAGAGATGTCTGAATTAATACAATGGTCAGCTCGGGTGGCACCAGGACTAACAAGGAGTCACATCTGATTAATCTTTCTGGGCCAAGACTTGCACTGTGTGGAGCTATTTTGCAAAGTGAGGTACCACTGATTTGTACCAGTTGTACCACATTCCTTTGAGCACCTCATCTTTCATTTTATAGAATCATAGAACGGTTTAGGTTGGAAGAGACCTCAAAGATCACCCAGTTCCAACCCCCCACCATAGGCAGGGACACCTCCCACTAGATCAGGACATTCAAGACCTTGTCCAGCCTGGCCTTGAACACCTCCAGGGAGGGAGCAGNGGCCTGGCCTTGACCCCCTCCAGGGAGGGAGCAGACACAACCTCCCTGGGCAGCCTGTTCCAGTGTCTCACCACCTTCACTGTGAAGAACTTTCTCCTAACATCCCGTTTAAATCTCCCCTCTGCCAATTTGAACCCATTCCCCCTCGTCCTGTCATTACAAGACCTTGTGAACAGTCTCTCCCAAGCCTTCCTGTAGGCTCCCCCCAGATACTGGAAGGTTGCTATAAAGTCTCCTCGAAGCCTTCTCTTCTCCAGGCTGTAGAGCCCCAACTCCCTCAGCCTGTCCTCATAGCAGAGGTGCTCCATCCCTCTGATCATTTTTGTGGCACTCCTCTGGACCCTCTCCAGCAGTTCCATGTCTTTCCTGTGCTGGGGGCTCCAGAACTGCACACAGTACTCCAGGTGGGGTCTGACGAGAGCAGAGTAAAGGGGGAGAATCACCTCCCTTGCCCTGCTGGCCACGCTTATGTTCAAAGCACATATTTCCTCAGCTGCTGTGATAAGGAATGTTAGTAGAAAATGCACTTGAATAGTTTCATTTAAAAGCAAAATACTTTGCCAGTTGTATCATGCCATGAAATTATCTCAGGTTTCACTGTATTATGAACGGACACATATTAAACCAAACAGTACCATCACCAAACCATGAAAATAATGCAAAACTAGTCTGAGTAATACCAACACACAAAAACTCAGACAGTAGGAGAATACACATCTTCTTTGGGTATTATTTATGTAGTAGTCTATACAGTTAATTTTTTCTTCCCTGAGAGTGCACCAGTCCTTAAACTCCTCATCACATTCCCCAGCTGTTTTACTCAGCCAATACCACTCCTCGAGGCTCACTGTCTCCTTTTGGTCCTGTCGCCAACCTCTCTTCCTTCCAGAAAGAGCTTCTCTGCCTTGGGCAGATTGAGTATCAGTGTCTCATACTGCTCCTGTGGCCCTGCCCATCCACCCAGGCCACATCTGTAAGAGACACTTTTTGGAAGTGACGTGTCCTTTTGCCCTTTGGGGCAGTAGGTCTCCCCTACCTTGGAAGTGCTACCAGGATAATAAGGAAACATCATTCTTACAGAAAAAAAAAAAAAAGAGTCTGAGGGCTGGAAAGGACTAATGCAGAGAGAAACAATGGATGAAAGACCCATTTTACCAGAAGGCAATGTTTCTGTTAACAGACCCATAAAACCATATGAACTGTGTTTCTTTTAGTTAGTCTTTACCCTGTCTCTGCTGGACCACCACTAATCCTCTTTAGTTCGACAACTTCAAAATCTTTGATTAGATACCCCTTGCAAGCATACTGCAACTGCCTCTTTGCCTCTAGTTGTGTGCTGGCAAAAGCTGCAAGAAAAGGTGCTATCAGCAAGCTTCTGATTCAGCACTTTGGGTCAACCCTTGGATTTCAACCCCTGTCCACAAGACACTGCTCCCCACCAGGCAAACACCCAGGCTGTCCAGGTCTGAGTTACTGAAGCTGACCTCTCAACACCCCATCTGGTAGGGAGCAGAGATGACAGTGAGGTTGGAAGAAAAAGGCAGCAAGTCAAACCCTGCAAGCCCTTCCCTCCCACATCAGCAGCCCCCACAGCACTGATTCCAGGACATGATGCACGGTAATGTGTGTCTCCTGTGGAAGTGCCAACTGATAAGCATTTATGTACTGAGAGATTGAAAAGTGTCACTGTGCTGGGACTGCATTCTGGCATACAGAGGCATTCACTTAGAGGTTAATTTTATAGAAGATGAGGATTAGAGCCCCTCAGATGAAACCACGCTCAGCTCTTGAAGGACACCCACAGCAGTTACATGTGCTGGGCCAAAGCAACGTATTTGGATACCTGGCTAGTTCTGGATATTTGCTTTTCAGTATGATGTTCAAACTCTAGTTCTCTCAGCCTGGCAATAGTGTTCACTACAAACTTCACAGTGATACAGCCTCCCCTTACACCAGAAAAACACATAACCTACAGCAGCGCTTGCCCGAGGAAAATGTATATTCCACCAGTGAAACTCCAGTCCCAAAGAGTGCCTGGTAAGACCTTGATAAATACTTGTTCAACTGATAAGAAAAAATAAGAATGCCTACAACACAGCAACCTTTCATGACGGATTTCTGCCTGCAGGACAGTGCAATGTTTGCTCCCTATCAGTTTGCAAAGAACTGGTTATAGTTTGCATTTAAGATTCAATTGATATTTCCCTAATATTAAGAAATTAAGCACATAAAATATTTCTGTAGAAAGAAGGTTACCTGTTTTTGGGAACAATATTCCCCATCTTCCAGCATCCCGCCCCCTCTCCAGCTCTAATAATTATATTATTTCCAGGCATGAACTGATTTATCTTTACAAGTATCTGTGAAACAGGGAAACCTTGGCAAACCCCTTCTGAAGGGCAGGGCAGACAGTGAGATGTGCAAGTATTAGATTTACTACACAACATCTTCAATGTGTGAGGTGTGCTTTTTGTGCTGCAGCTCACCAAAGTCAACTTCATTCCACCTCTGGACTGGGGTCCACAGAGTCCAGAGGGTTCATATCTCCCTATTTTTGCATTAACTGCTTGCAGCCATGGTCTTACCCTGATAAACCATGGGAGAAGGAAGGAAGGAAGGAAGCTCTCTCCTCCCTTAGAAAAAGGAAATTTGTTTCGCATTTACTGCTGAGTAATAGCCCACTTGCAAACAAATTGCCATGAAGTAGCTCTTGTACTGCACATTAGTGGCTCAGGTTTGATTTACAGCAAATTGTCCATCTGTCAATATCTCTAGAATAGACCCTTCTCTCCAGGCTGTAATATTCATGTCTAGTTAGCGAAGCACTTCTGAATTTAGGAGCTGAGACCACACTTGAAATACAATGCTGTTCAGCAGTTAAATCAGAAAAAAGCAATTGCTCTGCAAAGTGGCATTATCAGAAAAGTTTGGGACTGCTGATTTAGTGCTAGCTAGAGCTCGGTTCCCTGTAGAGGATCAGAAAAGGGGATTTCCACAAAAATAATTAAACAAAAATTGGTAGGGGGTAAAAAAAAAAAAACAAAACAAACTTCAAAGCTAAACCTTTTGCTTTGGTCTAGATAGAAGTGTTTTGTGCTGGTATTAGAAAACAAAATAGAAATAAATTTAATAAAAGAAGTGCCTAAGAAATAAATAAATGCTCCTAGATGGTTTCCCCAGACAGAATTCACAACTGAGCCTGGCATAAGTTTATGACCTTTAGTGGCTGCCCTAAGTGTGCCTTTTTTCCTTTTCATTCATTCTGTTTTGGGAAATTATATTAACTAGATCATTGTCTGTCACATTTATAAGCAACTTGCAGAATCACTACTCTGCTCCATCACCTTGTCTGTGGCAAACACCTCAGGGTCTCAGGTGTGCTTCAAGCACAATGTTCAGAAACCAGCACATCATTATTTTTATGATGTCTTGCATACTTTCATGCTGGAGTAACAATGAGAGAAAGACTGATTGTATATTTCATAACCTGAAGATGAGTGTAGAGGAGGTGCAGTGAGATATGTACAGGAGTATTTGAGGGAACCATCTGGGATTCTCCAAGGCTGGTAGGGGCTGCCGATCCCCACAGTTGGGGCTGTGAACCAATCCTGCTCATATTTCACAGCAGAAGAATGGGCACTAACTGCTAATGTTCAGTTTCACCCAAAAAAACAAGCAAGTGTCAATTACCAGCTGAACATAAGAGAGCTGGTGGCAGCAGGGAGTTTGCTCTTCCTACCATATGTCTATTCTCTTGCTTTGGATCCACGGTGGCATTTGTGAAGTGTCAGTACTTGATTCTTTCCCTTACCTGGTTTTAATTAACCCCCTAAAGCCCCTTTGTGCAGCTGATGATATCAGCTGGGGCTCTGAATAGAAGCTGCCCCTGTTAAAAAATTTTGGAACAAGCTCCTCTTGAATGGGCCCAATGAGCCGGGGGGCTGCTTCCTCCTTAATCCCACATTTAATAGCACGAGCTGGGGACAATAGGCAGCTTCTCCAGCTTTTTGCGACTTGATTCCATTTGACAGATCGAGCCCTCTTTTGTCCCCTCGGTGAGGACACGCCACCTCCGCGTGCTCCGCACGGGACACCCTCCCTGAGTGTCACCACAATGAAACAGCCCCAGCCAACTCCTGTCTCCAGACCCATACTGCCAGTTCCATCGCTGCCTGCAAAGATGCCTACTGGCAAGGAAGGTCTCTGCTTAGCAGAGCAAAAAAACTTGGGTGCTGCTGGTTTTGATTGTTGGGATTCTTTTCTTGTATTCCTGTAAGGATGTGTTTCCATCAAAGAAGTCAAGGATTATAAGATTTTGCCATGGCAACATGCTATTATAAATGCAAATGTGAAACTGGAAAGGGGGGAAGCCTTTATTTCTCATAATTAGGTAACAAAAGAATATAACATTGCAATTTCCCATATACTTTGAAACTGGAAAAATCACCCTCTCTTCTGTTTTTGGTTGGTTTTTTTGTTTGTTTGTTTGTTTGTTTGTTTGGGTGGGTGTGGGTGGTGGGTTTTTGGGTGTTTTGGGTGTTTTGTTTTTGTGTTGGNTTTTTTGTCCTGGAGAGCTGTTTTTCTTCAGAAAGACCTTTTAGCTGAAGACTGTAGAATAAATAAATAATTAAAATTTTTATTTTGAGTGGTGAGACGATTGACATTTCACTTGAACAATGTCGAAATCCATGGCTGCTGTTTTGGTCATCTGCTGCCCAAAAGGATGAGTAAAAGATCAGTGTGACCATCAGTCTGGGAGCCACATTTTAAATCAGGAAGACTTCACAAGCAGAAGCTTTTCTGCCTGTGACCTTTCATTTGTACATGTTCATTAGATATTTCTTTAAATGCCTACTGCATGTGGAATAAGTAGACTAATTAGGTTTAGTTTTGAACAAGAAAAATCCTAGCATGTGTATAGTTGGCTCATCATAAAACATTGAACAGCACATTTTACAGAGAACACCTGTTGGCATCTTTTTTTCACTTGTATTTATCTTCTCTGCATGCAAAAAAAAACCTTCAAGCGCTATCAAGCAATGACCAATCTCAGTGTCAGATTGCTCCTACCCTAGCAAAAGAAGTTTGAATTATCTCATATACAGATTCAATCTACTTTTCAAACTAAAGAAAAGCAAACCAACCAACCAACCAAACAACCACTATAAAGACGCTGGCCTAGTTCTGTCCCATATTTCCACGTGTACACAGCAGTGTGTGGGGACTCCAGTTTTGGATGGTGCACTTCAACAGATTTGTTTTCACAGTAATGGGTCTTTCAAGGAAATCACAATGTCTTAGGACTGGCTACCAAAGATGAAAACAAAAATAAGTAGTAAGTCCTCTAATTCGTCTCTACACCATCCAATCACACTTTCCCCCCACAACTACTCATGCAGCCTTCTTTTAAGGTCTCTTTAAATTTCTTTAATGGTGCCTGCCAATTCTCATTCTGCCCTCCAAGGATTTTTTGTTAATTTGATGAAGACCACACACATAAAATCAAATGCTTTTGTCATTTGTTTCTCATTGTACACAGCTTCTAAAACAAAGCATTGCCTACATTGTCTGATCATAAACATTGGAGTTCACAATCTGGCACCTCTCCAAATGTTCATTTTCAGGGTAGTATTTTAGATAATTGTTGAGCTTGATGGTAACTATCAATTATATGCCTGGATGGATGCATTAGCACACTTTTTTGTGTTCTGATACACCTTACAGTCTATTATTGAACTGACTTTAAATCTCTTTGAGGTTTTAGTCCTTACCAACTCAAGTAAAGTAAGATTTCATCCAGTGACTTTATCACTTGTAAGACTAGCCAGTGGTAAAACAAATTCTCTTGCAAGTGGCAATATTAAAAGACACATCAATTGGTATACATCATTAAGAATTATTAAGCCTTATTCCACTGGTGTATGGATATAATGTACGGTACGTCCTTCCAGCCACATGAGTGTGGCTTGTGATCTCAATTCTCAAGCTAACCAGTGTTTCTCTAGTAACTATTTCCAACACACACAAATGCAGAAGCATCACCAGTCTAGGTGCCAGAGGCCACATCCTTCAAGACTATGACATCTGTTAACTCAGTGCCTAACCCTTATACATCTGTGTCCTAACATAAAATCCCCATTGCTCAACTAGGCACCCAGACTTCCCGTGTGCTGAAAGAGGTTTAGAGTGGGGATGAGATTTGACTCAACACAACCAGCTTGCCCAAGTCAGTCAGTAATGTGCTGAAAAGGTGTGACTGAAACAGTCTTCATGTACTTGATTTGATCGGTCCCATATGCACCACATCAAAAGAGGCTGCTCTGGCACGTTCATGTTGGTTGACTTTATTGTATCACATAAACCCTGGACCACTCTATTTCTGTTCTCCTTCCTTTGGTGTTGTCAACAGAAAGCAACTCAGCCACATAGACTCCTTCAATACAACTCCTGGCCTGGCAGGTAGGCAGGGCCATGGGTGCCAAAGGGGCTCCTTCCACAGCACTTACTGTCTGCAGAGGGTCAAATATTACCTGCAGGTTCCTCAAATACTTATTTGTTTCCCTTTTCTCCTTTTCCTTTGCTGCCCTTCAGGTCCTGCAATATCTAAGATTCCTTACTAGCCTTAAGACAATACCATAAGATATACCACATCCTAAGAGGAAAGTAGCTGTTTTAATTGTGATGATGGACCCCATAACCCAAGTTCTTCTCCTACTCTGCAATGTCCTTGACATCCCTGTGAAATCTCCCTGTTGGTGCCCCATTGCCTGAGAGCTGTTTGTCCCATTGCCTGAAGTGCTGGTGAGGGGAAATCGAAGTACAGAACCCTCCAAGGGAGTTTAGTTATGGCAGACACTTAGGAAAATTCAACTAGAAAATGCTAAGACAATGAAATATATGGTCAATGATGGTCTAGACCCAAAAGGATCAGAAGTCTGTGGGCATCACAATATGAAGTTAAACAGATTTCTCATTCTTTTAGAGAAATAAATTCAGGTGTCCTTAGGGCCAGTATACCATCTTGCAGCAAAATAATTATCAGGACAGTAAACTTTAGCTAAAAAAATCAGCTTTAAACAGACAGCTTGACAAGTAAAAAATGTAATGGGCTGCTGCCTCCTGCAAAATGGCAATTTATATAATATAAACCAGCCTCAGGAAACTTATATTAATACAGCTATGGGTATACCTCTTAGGAAATAATCTGAAAGAATTAACAGATCTGAATGCCATCCTTACTCAAATTTCTCACACTTCTAAAATCCTCATGATACACTCTGTTGGGATCTATTTCTGCCAAGTAAATAGGGAAAATATGAGATTTCATCCTATAAAGGAAAAAAAAATCTTCAAACCCTTATGAAATATGAATAAATAACATTGAAAAATTGTTTCCATATTAATAATCAAGCTGATGAAGCCTTTGTGAAGTACAAAGAATTCACATGACATTAGAGTAGCAACAGCACTAGAGGCTTCCACATTTGAGAGCAGCAGTCATAAAGTCAGTACAGAGTTTGATCCTGACATTTTTTTCAGAGCCTGTTAGTGATTTTACTCCTGTCAAACTGTGTGAATAAAATCTCATGTTTGTAAAATGTTAGTATTAATTTACTGTGGCTTCTCGAATCTGTAGAATTGATTGTTCTCCATAATTGATCTGCTTCTGCCTTCTCAATTCCATGCATAAAGCACAGAGATTAAGTCCTTCTGGATAGAAAGCTTCTGCTCTCTGAAGATACAACTTCTCCATGAAACATGTTCATTTTCACCTTCTCAATCTGTATTTGAGCACTTAAATTCTTTGCCCTAGGTAGACTTCTACCAGAAGCCTGGTAAGCAGGAGGTTTATTAGGAGTACTGAGGGGAAAGTGAGCCTGCTGATCCAATTTGCTATTTAGTTGGCTATTAATGCCAGATGCACATTTGTGACCCAATAAACAGTAATAGACCCGAATCTATTGCTCTTAAGTGTGTAAAAATGGTCACGTTCTGAAAAAAAAGAACAGTGCTTCAAGAATAAGCTTCAATCCTCTGCCTCCAGTGTTTGCTGCTGGATATATATCACAGGAGCAGACAGAGATCAGGGAAGATTAAACTTGGCAGAGGCTCCACTTCACTGAATGTTCTGCCCCTCTTTCATCTGCTTGCTCTTTCAGAGCATGATTATACAAGGTTATCAATAACCTTTTTGCCTTCTGTAAAAGGGTAAGCAAAAGATTGTTGGTATTGTGTCCCATTCAGTCACACTCACCTCACCTGATACAGAGCCTGCAATGAAGCTTGAACAAATTGTTTGTTAGAACTGGAATATTAAAAGCTCTGGTGTAAGGCCTCTTTCCCACCTTTTGTGTTAGGAGCTGGATGGTGCCTTGTTTCATGATGGAGAACATGGAAAAAGCAATTAATCTGGAAGATCCTAAAGAGGAACATTTTACATAGGGAAAAAAAAAAAGGCACTTCTAAGTAAATAGATGTGCAGCATTTAAATACTATTCCTACCTTGGGTAATGCAATAAAGGTGTGACACAAAGGGAAGAACATGCTATGGAAATCCTGCATGATACTTGGTGCAAGTGTACTGCATCGACATTTAAAAATTATTAGGTCCTGATCATCAGTAAAGATACTGTTGTTTCTAGTGTTCCGCTTCAAACACAGAAATGTACTAACTGGAAATTCAGAGCATCAGTAATGAGATGTATTTCTCTAGAGGTGAACTTGGGGCACTTTAGGAGAACAGAAAGGACGAGCGAGGGTAGTCTTAAAAAAAAAAAAAAAAAAACAGCAGATAAGTGAATGAGTGAGACAGTTTTGGTCTTTAGTCCTGTTTTTTGTAAGATTTGCTTGTAAGGAATTTTAATGGCAATGAAAACTGTCTGCTTTCTACTATCAGCACTGTATCTGAGGGGGCATGGATTTTCCCATGAGCATGTGGCAAAAAGGTAATCGGGAATATCTTGCTCTTGGTTACGCCAACTTCTTAACTGCCATTGAAATCACTGTCTTAAGCAACTTCTGCTTTCTTTTCCTGACCAAGACACAACAGCTTTCCATTGCATCTTTATTATAAATCCTGCTTTTATTTTCATTCCTTATTACTCTCAGGCATACAAATCAAGGCAGCAT
>VWZI01012486.1:1111705-1123140 GCA_013396835.1 Psilopogon haemacephalus
AATGTGATGCACCCCCAGGGTTTGAAGTAGAGAGTCACTCACCATATGGAAGTCTTGCCAGCTGCTCTGCCCTTGGTGGCAGCAAAGGCACCTGAAGAGGAGTATTGCTCAGGAACCTCTCACAGTGTTTAGCTCAAAAAAGGCATATCAAATCCCAGGAAAGGCACTCTTGCCAGAGCTGAAACAGCCACAGACATCAGGGACTCAGCAGACTGGGCCTAAAGCTCCCAGGAATGTACACAGCAGTGGTTGCCCTCAGTGCTTCTGCCTTGTTCCTCCCATAGCCTTTGTCCTGCTCTCTCCATGCTCAGGGAAGCTCCAGCAAGGATCTGACCTAGGGGAGGCCAGCAGTCGCCCTGGGTTCCCTAAGCATCCATTCTCATTGACACAGGTGTCCATTGTGCCTCCTGGCTTGTGTGCCCCAGGCTTGCCCGCATCAAGGAACAAGAGCTGCCTAGTGATACCTGCAAGAGCTGAAGGGAAATACCAAGCATGGTCAGAACAAGTAAAACTCAAGCCATCTCCACTTTCTCCCCAGCCACCTGTGTCTCCTCCTGATCAGGGGAGCTGAGCTGGAGGAAAGTAGCTATGCCTGCTTTGTGCTGCTCTGTGCTGCTGGGGGTCTTCCTCCTTCCTGACAGCTGCATTAGTCATTGTGGAACATGGCACAGGGCAAGTGTGCCATGAATTATGTCCTCTACAGCCTTTAGTGTGAGCAAAACAAGAGGCTTCTGTGTTGCAAATGCTGAAGCATCACCTCAAATTGCTCATTAAGTTGGGAGAGATGAAGTCCATAAAATAACCTTATCAATATGTGCCCAACAGGTCAAGGGTCTCTGTCACTCTGCTGTCACTCCAGTGCATCCAGCACTGCAGCCCTTAGCACAGGAAAGACATGAGGCAGTCTAGAGGAAAGCCACAGAACTGATCAGAGAGGAGAACACCTCTCCTATGCAGAAAGGCTGAGAAAGTTGGGGTTTGTTCAGCCTGAAGAAGGTTCCAGGGAGACCCTATTGTGACCTTCCAGTATTTAGAGAGAAGATGGTAACAGTCTTTTTAGCAGGTCTTGTCGTGACAAAAGATGTTTTTAAACTAAAAATGGGTAGATGTATACAATTTTTACAGTGAAACACTGCACAGGTTGCCCAGAGAGGTGGTAGATGCCCCATCCCTGGAAACAAGTATTTCAGGCCAGGTTGCAGAGGGCTCTGAGCAACCTGATCTAGACAAAGACGTCCCTGTGCATTGCAGAGGCGTTGGTCTAGAGGACCTTTAAGGGCCTCTTCCAAGCCAAAGCATTTTGTGTATCAGCCAGGAGCGTCACTTGGAGGTGAAGGAGTGGAGGGGCATTATCGCAACGCCATGCCGGGCCCACTCCTGCTACAGCGCCCGGAGCAGGGGCGCGGATGACTCTGATCCTGCCCTGGTCCCTCTCCCCCGACAGGCGGCGCTCACCCTCCACCGAGAAGACATCGTACGGCCCTCAGCACGCCTCTACCCACCTGCTTCTGCCGCGGACCGGCAGCTGCCAAAGCTGCGGGCGCCGCCTATCGGCGCGGGCGGGGACTCTGCGGCTGGCCGCAAGCGGGTGCCGCTGCCAGCAGCAAGAGAAGCAACAGCGCCCTCCGGTGGCTGGCGGTCGCTGCTTCAACTGCCCGTCTCACGGACAGAGACACACAGAGGCATAGAGACATCGTGCATGAAATAGGTATATTGTCCCACTGTACCACATCTACGCACCTTCTAAATACCTACTCCACCATTTCCTTGGGCAGCCTGTTCCAATGCCTGATAACCTTTTCTGTAAAGATTTTTTTTCCTAATATCCAACCTGAATCACCTGGAACAACTTAAGACTTGTCTCCTCTTGTCCTGTCACTTGCTGCATGTGAGAAGAGACCAACCCCCACCTCGCTTCAGCCTCCTTTGAGATAGTTGTAGAGGACAATGATGTCTCCATTCAGCCTCCTTTTCTGAAGACTAAACAACCCCAGTTCCCTCAGCTGCTCCTCAAAAGACTTGTATGCACTGCTCTTCACCAGCTTCATTGCTCTTAAATTGCTTTTAGTTGCTGTTAACTTTGAATGCAGGCAGACAGCCTGAAAGTGGCAGCCTGATCTGGGACAACTTTTTGCAAAATATAATTTTTGATCACTTCCCACCCCAGCTTTGCTATCCCATCTGTTTCTTGTTTACATAAAAGGCAAATCCCTTCTACAGCACTGGAAATCCCTCTGTTGTCGCTAATTTTGTAATTTGCTGCTTAGATCTCTGAAATGTCTGCCACATCAACTGAGCAGGTCTTTCAAATCACAGGTATATCTACCCACATTTTTGCAGGCAGGTACAGCTCCTGCTGCCCCCACCCTCAGGCAGCTACACAAGTCAGTTGCAAATTCAAATTTAGCAGTAGGCTTTCTGTCTTCTGTCCTTCTCCCTTTCACATCTTTCTTCCTAATATAGTTTGGCACAGTGACAAGGCAACCTCTCCGCTGCCCAAGGAGAACCACAGAGATGTGCATGCAACAGCTAAAAGCTTTTCCTGCCCCTCTGGACTGTCAAGATAAGCTGGCAATCTGCTTCCCTAAAGATCAAGCAGGTTGCTGCTTTTGAGACATGGTTTGTTATTAGCTGTTTTTATCTTTGTAGAACTGACTCAGGGACTGCCTGGGTGGGTATGTGATGCACTAAAATAAGAGGAATAGAAAAAAAGATGGGAAATTCAGCCTGTACCTCAACTCCACACTGGCATAATTTCATCGACCTGCTACAGATTTCATTGACCTGCTACAGATTTCATCTCCCTGAGAAGCACAGGGCCTTAGTCCCTCTCCTCACCTCAGAGACCAGTGTCTCCAGCTGGCAAAATACAGCTTATTGTTGTAAAAGGACATAGAGCAATGGCACAGTTGGCCTGGCATATCACTGAACATCAGCATTCTGACTTTCTTAACAATCTGTAAGCTGCTGGATTCAGTGGGAGATGGGGAGAGTTGAACTTCATTGGGAATCTGCACCCAGTTGCTCAGCTGCAATGATATTACAAAGCCAAAATCAGCCACAGCCGACAAAATCTAGGCATAACCACAAGCAGCTGAATGGTGTCATACATAACATCAGCCAGAGGTTTTAGTGAATCTGCTTAGCAGACCAAGCACCTGAATGGTGTCATACATAAGATCAGCCAGACATTTTAGTCCAACTGTTTAGCAGATGACTGTCTCCACAACAAAAATCTACAGCCACAAGTAATGACACAGTTCCTCTGGGGACTGTGGGACATTATGGCAGTGGGCTCCATATTTTGGGCTAGACATGTTATTTTGGCTCCCTTCTGCAAAGAAATGAAAGTAAACTCCCTGAAATAACCTGCTTATCAGTACAGCTAGCTTATTTCCTTGGTTTTCATCAGGTTTTGCAAGCTTTAGATAGAGAGATGATCTCTCGTATATACACGGTCCTTGGTCAGTGGGTTCAGATGAGCACCGGTTGCTGACAAATGTGGAAGTAGGGTTCTGGTGTTTGTTTAGAAATGTTTATCCACTGGCAATGGAATAAAACATCCAGTTCACTTTATGGATGACACTAAACAGTGGCTACCTAATGGTTAACCCCAGTCAGCTCAGAAGCAAGCACTGATCTATCATGCCCAGTCGTCATTGGTTTCACATTTAATGCTGATGTAGTATACATAACATATATGTCAGCATCTGGTATATTATACTATTACCTACTGTGAGATATATGCTTTGTTCTATAAAACCTTCCTGCTACTTAGCCTCTTGCAGAATTGATGCTTATGTTTATAACCCAAGGCTGTAGCATTTCCAATGCATTTTAGGATTTCTCTTTACATTCATAGGAGAAGAATGCACAGGACACCAGAAGCACCCCAGTCACAAGTCTTTGCATCTTCCCTGGAGGAACACTGAAACTCAGGATAATTTCCTGATTCCAGAAGCCATGTATGCACAAAGACCAAATAACAGGTGTATTTCTTTTCCTCCCAAGACAGATGAAGAAAGTATCAGTGATCTTATGCAAGGGCTTTAGTGGCAGGCAGTCCACTTTGCACACAGATGGGAACATGTTCCTATTCTCTATGATGGCATATTGAGGCATACCAGACATAAGCAGCAGCACTGCTGGACAGAAGCCACTTGACTCACATGTCCACAAAACAGAGCTGAACCCAGGCAAGGCTGATATCCATCCTTCAGCCTGGCTCTGAACCTGTTAGAGGTTTAAAGTCTCATCCTACAGTATTATGATATCTTAACAGGGATGAGAGTACCCAGTACATTGCAGAATCTGGTGCTAAGGGAAGTAACTTACTGATCAATAGAAGAATTTGCTGTCTAATGGACTATGGTAATATGGGGATTGGTGATTGCTTCTGGCAGCCCTTGGCTGAGCAGTGAAGTAGAAAAGAGGGCACGCTCCTATTGCAGTGACCCTACTAGATGTAAGTAGCCAGAGAGGAAAAGCTCAAGGAAGGCTGAAGATTGGGCTGGATTTCAGGCATCATCTTGACAAAGTCTAGAAACTTGGTTTAGGAGCACAAGGTGACAGAACTGCTTATTCTAAAAAAGCTAAGCCTCAAAATTACCATTTTAGAGTTTCTTTTTTAAATCCATGGTGCACTGAGAGAGAGGGGAAAAAAACAATTTATTTTATTTGCAGGTTATATCCTTAGGATAATGTTCTAATATTATGTTTATTTAAATACTAAAGAAAGTTAAACTGGAAGGTATTGGAAACCCTGTAAGTAGAGATTTTTTAAAAAGATGATCTGAAACTGCTTTGTAGCCTAAGGAATGGAATATACAAGGTTTTCAGAACTCTTCAAGCTCTGGCTTTCTGGGTTTCTTTGATTAATTTCAGTGTGGCCAGGAGGTAGAGTTTCTGTGGAGCAGGAAGGTAATACAATTGAAGCAATGAAGTCCTGACTAGTTTGGGGAATTTTTTTGTTTTTATAGCTGGAAAACTTTTTATGTAATTTTTACGTAGTTGCAATAGTGAGACTTCTTTTCACATGGGGCAGGAAAGGCTTGACAAGGATTATATTCCAGGCAGACATGAAGGAAAAGATGCCGTCATTTACATGGCAGAGCCCCCAGTTTCCTCTCTGTTTCACCGCACAGCTTCGGCAACTACGCTTCTGTGTCTCTTGTTTCTTTCTGGGTATTTCAGTGCTGGAGCGTCTTCTCGGTTTGCACAGCAGCTTCTATATATAGCAGTATAATTTTATATATGTGTGTGTGTGTGTGTGTGTGTGTGTGTGTGTGTGTGTCAGAAGATGTTACATCCAATTCAGATATTAATAACTGGTAGTAACAGATGTTAGAGACGCAGCCTGTGCCCTGCAGCTGCCCTCAGGCAGGCTGCATGCCACAGGATGGCAGCCGTGCACCTAGCACCCAGCCAAACCCGCAGCCGCCATCTCCGTCTCCCTCTCCCCCCTGCGAGGTAAGCACAACCTAAGAAAACTGTGCTATTACTGGGCTCTTGGGGAGGCCAGGGGAAGCCACGGCAGTACCAACAGCCCTTGGGCCATCTGCCCACAGCAAGCTGCCGTCATCGGACCAGCTGTAGGGCTAGGGAAGCCAAGGCAGAAGGCTGTCGCCACGGTTCGCCTTCTTTCCCACGGCTTTCGGGTGCCAGCGACCACCGCCGGCACTGGTCTTTTGCCCAGCCCCACGGGCTCCGACTCTGCCCCGGGGGGAAATAGCGTGACGCCGCCCGGCCCCTTGCTCGGCCCGCTGAGACGAGGCACGGGGACGCGCTCCTTAGCCCTGCTCCAGAGACGAGTCGCAGCGTGCTCCCCTACTACGGACAGGTAAGGCTGTGCCCCGCCCTTGACCGCGTCTCTGCCCACCGACGAGGCGCGCCAATCACGCACACTTTTATGGTGCCGCAACTGGAGGCCGGGAAAAGCAGCGGCCCCTTGGGCAGCCCCGAGGGACGGCGGGGACGACACATCGGCCCCTTGCCCCGCCTCAAACGGCCGGAGCGGGGCATGCCAAGACAGCCGCTCCCTGCCCCGAACCAGGTGGACCTGGCTGACTCAAGAAGTGCAACAAGGACGATCACCAAATCCTGCACGTGGGAAGAAATAGCCTCTTGCAATGGTAAAGGGCTGGGGACTGGCTGGTTGGGCACAGCTCTGCTGAAAAGGCCCCGAGAGCTGACAGCAAGCTAGGCGTCGGCTGTCAGTTTGCCTCAGCAGCAGGGAGGGCCGTCAGAACTCTATAGGCTGTCTGAACAAGAGCACAGACAGCAGATCAAGGGAAGGGATTTTCCCTATTTATTTGACACTTGTTAGGCTGTATGTGGAGTAATCTTGTTGTTTCAGCATTTGCTGTAAAAGAAGCCAGTAAACCAAAGCAAGGGCAGGAAAGGGCCACAAGGATGCCTAAAGCTGGAGCACTAGTCCTGGGAGGAGTGACAGAGGGAATGGGGCTTGTTCAGACTTGAGAAAAGAAGGTTGTGCAGGGACCTAATAGCCATGTCCTTGTATCTGTCAAGAAGCAATCAAAAAGATGGAGCTAGGCTTGTTACTGAGGTGTAGAATGGGAGAACAAGACACCAGCAGGAAGTACAGAAGGATCCAACATGATATAAAGGGGGAAAAAAAAAAAAACAACAAAAAAAAAGCCACAACCAACCAACCAAAAAAGAGGAAAAGAAAAAAAAAACCAACAAAACATACAAACAAACAAAACCCAACACTGAAACAGGCTCCTCAGAAGGGTTGTGCAGGCTCCAGCCTTGGAGATTTTTAAGACGTAATTGGAGAAAGCCATGAGGAGCTTGGTCTGGTGAAGATAAGCAAGCTTTTTCAAAATGTCAAAAGTCATGCCTGCAGACACAAGTTTCTGAGAGAGAAATGAGTTTCCAAATGCTCCCACCTACAATATGAAGTTGCAACATCAACCTTTATGCAAGTGATGTCTAATAAACACATTATCCACAAGTCCTCAGCAGCAAGATGAAATCACTGTGGGCCTCATCCTGTTTTTGTTGAATATCAACCTCTTGGACACTGCCATACAAAGCTTCTTTAAAAGCCACTAGAGCAGAAGAAAAAAACCCCCCCAAAACCCCAATCTGTTTCACATTTAGCATGTATGGCATGCACATCTTAGAATCATAGAATCAGTCAGGGTTGGAAGGCACCACAAGGATCATCTAGTTCCAACTCCCCTGCCATGGGCAGGGACACCCTACCCTAGACTAGGCTGAACAGAGCCTCATCCAGCCTTGCCTTAAACACCTCCAGAGAAGTGGCCCCAACCATGTTTTCTTGTGTCACAACATGGTAGTAGCAACATAAGCAAGCAATGTAGTGCATCAAGGAGGAAGAGCAAGCAAACAGCAGTAACACAACTTCAGACTCTCTCTCCATTTGGCCTAGGGGGAGCCCAGCTCTGCACAAAGGAAGGATGAGCCATCCCTAACAACTTATAATTTTCTTCTGCATTTCTTGTGCCAGATGAAAATCTTTTGCAAGAAAATATTACAGTCTCCTTAAGGCAAGACTCTTCATTGGTTTACCCTTTTCTCATGTTTCATGTTGTTGAATGACAAGAGCAAATTTTTTTTTTTTTTGAGGATGTTCATTAAGAGTTACTCCAAACCTGCTGGCAACAGGTCCTTGGAATGGAGGTGCATATGGGCGTCAAAACCAGGTTCACCCAGTTTCCACAACTGAGCTACTGAGTGGCTGCCAGCAAAACTTCTAAAATATTTGACAACATCCAGTGGACACAAAGGAAAAGTGACATTAGCAGAAATAAAGGCAGTTTTTGTAAGCTCTTGTCCTGGGTTAACACAGATCACTCTCACACACCTCGTTCCCCGCACAGGCAGAAGAGAAAGTTACACAAGACCCTCTGGACTGAGCTAAAGAGTTTTACTGGCACTGAGTTAATACAATGCACAATTACTGTGGCCTACTTACAGAAAACCACAGCTAAATGCAGAAGCAGCAGCAGAAGCCAGCACCCTCCCTCCACCTCTTGACCTGCAGCCCATGTAGCAGAAAAGACCAACACCCCAAAAAGAGGGAAGTGGAAGCAGCAATCTAAACAGGACGCCTCTCATGTTACAATCTGAACTTCAACCTCCATGATACTTTACTCCAGCCAGCGCTTTAATTTTGAGGCTGGCATGACAGCAGCATGGTAATGAATATCAGCAGCAGGTTCTACTCAACCCATGGCAGCTCTAAAGGAAAACATAAAACTACAGGTGGTTTGGAGCAAAGAGTGAATGAAGGTCTTCCCCTACTACATGCATCCAAGAAGGGCAAAATGGATAAAAACTGGAGTTTATCCTGAAATACAACAGACTTTCTGATGAGTGTATACAGAGTCAAATTAGCCACTACCTTACCCATGATATAAGGCAAAGTGTCTCTTAGTATATAACATTAACAATGGAGAAGTACTCTAGTGAGTAGATCCTGTGTGCTTCTGGTATTTACCTGATGCACAGCTCACACATTTATTACAATACAGAGTTCCCCAGAGCACCTCTCTCACCTTCATGAGCTGAATGGGCATCTGAATTCAGGCATCCTTACAGGCAGAGAACAAAATACTGATCCTTCAATTTTAAGTAAGGATGAGAGGTGACTGATGTGCCTCATGCACTAGCTATTCCAGGAAAAAATACACAGTCAAAAATCCCAAATTCACAAATCAGACAACTTGTCTGAAATACCTATAGAATAATTGATAGAAATTTTTTTTTCCTTTACATTTGCATATGCAATACAGAATAACAGAATCTCAGAATGTCAGGTTGGAAGGGGCCCCAAGGATCATTTGCTCCAGCCTTTCTAGCGAGAATTACAGTTTAAATGAGACGGCCCAGCATCCTGTCAAGCTTAAAACTGTCCAATGTAGGGGAACCCACTACTTCCCTTTGGAGATTATTCCCATGTCTAACTGTTCTCACTGTGAAAACTTTTCTTCTGGACTCCAATCAGAATCTCCCCAGGACTAATTTGTACCCATTGCTCCTTTTTTTTTTTTCCATATGACTCCTTGTACAAATAGATCAGGATGACTGGATGTCAGAGGTTGGAAGGGACCCAAAGAGATCATTGAGTCCAGCCTCCCTGACAGAGAAGGACCATACACTCCAGCTCAGATCACAGAGGAACACATACAGATGAGCCTTGAAAGTCTTCAGAGAAGGAGACTCCAGAGCCTCTCTGGGGAGCCTGTTCCAGTGTTCTGTGACCCTTGAAGTAAAGAAGTTCCCCCATGTGTTGTGGTGAAACCTCTTGTGCTGCAGCTTACACCCATTGCTCCTTGTCCTAACACAGGGAGCAAGAGAGAAGAGCCTGTCCCCCCACCCCGACCATCCCTCAGATATTTATAAACATTTATTAAATCGCCTCTCAGTCTTCTCCAGACTAAAAAGCCCCAAGTCCTGCAGCCTCTCCTCATAAGTCATGCCCTCCAGTCCCCTAATCATCCTTGTAGCACTCTGCTGGACTCTCTCCAGCAGATCCCTGTCCCTCTTAAACTGGGGAGGCCAAAACTGAACACAGTATTCAAGATGAGGTCTCACCAGGGCAGAGTAGAGGGGGGAGGAGAACCCCCCTTGATCTGCTGGACACACTCTTCTTAATACACCGCAGGATCCCATTGGCCTTCTTGGCCACAAGGGCACATTGCTGTCCTATTAATAACTTGTTATCCACCAGGACTCCCAGGGCTGCTCTCCAGCAGGTCAGTCACCTCCCAACCTGTACTGGTGCAGTTTATTATTCCTTCCCAAGTGCAGGACGTTGCATTTGTCCTTGTTGAACCTCATTTGGTTCCTCTGAGCTCAGCTCTCCAGTCTGTCCAAATATCACTGGCCGCACAGCCTTCAGCTGTATCAGCCAAGCCTCCCAGTTTGGTGTCATCAGCAAACTCACTGAGCAGACTCTGTCTCCTCATCAATGTAATTGATGAAGATGTTGAACAGGACTGGACCCAGCACTGATCCATCCTCCTGGTGGCCACCTTTTATGGACTAGTATACAGTAACAAGGCTTTGTAAACCATAGAAATACATCTTGTAAATAATTAGCTTCATTGGTTTCAGTGATGATAAAATGCCCAAATACTCCTCTGAATTGGGCTTAAATGGCACTTTAAATCCCAGCTTTGGACAAACGCCCCTACTAAGGTAAAAGCATCAGCAGTTCTCAAAGGGGTCTCAGGCATGCAAAAGTCAAGCAAAAAAACCCCAGAAAATATCTTGTAATTTGGATCACAGCAATTCTTACTCTGTATTTCCTACAGGTGCCCTGTGCCAGAGCACCTTTACCCTGAAGCACTTCCCTCAATGCATTTTTTTTTAGGATGCTTCTGCTGCATTTCCTTGTGACTGCTCATGACTGCCCAGTCCTTACAATGAATCCTATTGGTTATTCAGGATACTTAGTGCCAGCCTAGCTGTAGAGATCCTAACATTTGGTAGCTATTGTCCTGCAATAACAGTGTTGTAAACATACGATGCAAAGACATTGTTCCCCATGCTGGATCATGCAGAAGCATCCACAACGTTTAGACACACGGCTGAGAGTCACTTCATGCTTCTCCTAAGTTGTGGCTTAAAATTTCCAGTTACTCCTACCAGTTGAGTGAGCAGGTTTTTAAACTGGACTGGGGTGGGGTTTGTTTTATACCTACACACAAAGCCCCCCAAAAGTAGGCAGAACAGAATGTGTCCCATGAGGACAGTCATAGGGCTCCACAAGTGGAGGACCTGCACGGTACTGGGAGGGAAGCACAGCACTCCTAAGGTCCCGTCTCCCTTTCTGCACACCAGGCTGGCCACCCCCTCGCAAACAGGGGTCACCAGCTCCCACCGCTCGGCTACACCCCAGCTCCCCTCCTAGAGCAAACAGGGAGGCTGTCTGTCACCCCCAAGCATTTCCAGGGAGGCCCTTGGTGTCCGACGGTACACCTGAGCCTGCGGGAGCCGAGGTAACAAAGGAAGGGATCCTGCCGCGGTGGCATTAACGATAGGGGCAGACCTTGGGCCTCTCTCCCGGTTGTCAGGGGAACGGCATGGGTTGCCGGCCCCACGAAAACATAAAAGAGCAGCAGCTAGTGGGAGAGGAGGCACTGCCGACTGCCCCGCAGGCTCATCCTGCTCCCAGCCCCAGCCGAGCATCCCTGCCTCCGCAAGCTCAGCCAGGCGGGAAGCCCCGTGGTGACCAACCCATCTGCCAGCATCTGGAGAAAGAGTAAGTCTCTGTCTTTGTTTCAGCTCAAGAAGCAGGCGGGTAAATAACAGAGGAACGTTTAATAGCCCGTATTTGTTTTCAATGAAGCTGTTTCTCTTCCAGCACAATTATTTCTTTGCAAAGTAACTGTGTTCCTGGCAGGTTTGTTTTTTGGTTTGTTTTCCACCCCCATCCCCCA